>JAACNH010000515.1:0-190000 GCA_019447015.1 Hymenochirus boettgeri | reverse complement strand
CTATAATGTACTGACTGTATCACAGCTCGTATAATGTACTGATTGTATACAGCAGCTTGTATAATGTACTGATTGTATACAATAGCCGTATAATGTATTTATACTGATTGTATACAGTAGCTTGTATAATATACTGATTGTATACAGTAGCAGTGGCAAGTGCGGATTTTCAAGGGGAGATTCCTAAATGGGTTTCCACTGACAAGCTTCATTGAACACTGTCAGTCATCCCCGTTTCCCTGGATCAGATGAAGGGCAATTTGGCATGCCAGTAAATCATCGCCGATTGTGTGGTCCATAGGTGACATTTGCTGTGGCCACCCACGCTATAGCGGCGAACAGTCGGGACAGAAAATTTTTTAATTCCCCCCCAAACACGCCCCTGAGTAGCTTGTATAATTGTACTGATGGTATACAGTAGCTTGTATATTTTACTGTTGTATACATTAGCTCGTATAATGTACTTATTGTATACACAGCACTCGTATAATTATTATTGTATACACACTCGTATAATGTACTGATTGTATACAGTTGCTTGTATAATGTACTTAGGTATACAGTAGCTTGTATAATGTACTGATTGTATACAGTACTTGTATAATGTCCTGATTGTATAACAGTATTTGTATATGTACTGATTGTATACTAGTTTGTATAATGTACTGATTGTATACAGTTGCTTTTTGCTTTTATAATGTACTGATTGTATACAGTTGCTTGTATAATGAACTTAATGTATACATAACTTGTATAATGTAACTGATTGTATACAGTTGCTTGTATAATTTACTGTTGTATACAGTTGCTTGTATAATGTACTGTTGTATACAGTAGATTGTGTAATGTGCTGACTGTATACAGTATCTCATCATGAACTGATCAATCATTAGCTCAAATCATGTCCACGTATTGAATTCTGCAAAATGTACATGTTAACAAATAGAGTACACATCAACTTGCAATTTATGTAGTGTCTGGGGCTGGGGGACGAAGCGAAACATGATATTAAGGGATTTGAGCTATGGGGAGGGGTCCAAAATGGGAGGGAGGGGGAAAAGGGCTGCAGTACCATGCCAAACTTCTCCCGGAGGAGCGATAGAGAGCAGAGTCCTATATGAACTCTGCTATCCTCTGCTGGCAGTTTTTGGGACTTGGGGGGGGGGGGGGTTGGATTACAGGAGAACCATATGGAGCTGGGAAGTGAGGTAAGGATTTTTATATACTACAGAGTAGGGCCAGTAGTGGGGGGGAATTATAGTTTTGGGGATGGACATGTCCTTTAAAGTACAAGGCATACAACGGGTGTATCCAGACAAGAGGAAGAGAAAGAGAACTGCTTTGCTTAGGAAAGCATAGTTAAAATGGATAATCCTTTTAGACACCCGTGTACCAACAGGCCTAAATTCTAGATATGATATTCGTGTTCTCCCCAGAATTTTTTTCCTCCCGGTGGCATGAAAAGTAGCCGGTGGGGTAGGATGGGAAATTTGGTGGTAAGGGAAAATGTGCACGCATCATGCTCATTATATAGGTCAGGGATGTCTAACTTTCTTCCTACTATTTGTTTGAAAACTAAAACTCCCAGCATTCTGTGGTTGTAGAATGCAGGGAGTTGTAGTTCGTCAACATCTGCAGGAAGTTGAGTTCTGCAACATCTGAAGGTAACCCATGTAACATAGCAGCACAAGCACTGTGACACCCTTTTGTGGCCTTGGAGATCTTGAAAGCTAGTTAACGTGCTAAAATATTCTTGCAGTGTAAAAAAGGTGTCTGGACTGGGCAGTTTTGGCGGGAGTTTTTACTGACCTATTGGCTCACCTATAAACCTACTTCTAAATTCTTTTAAATCACAAGTGTTCTCTCAGAATTTTTTTCAAGCCAGGTGGCATGAAAAAGTAGCCGGTGGGGCCGCCCGCTAAAAGACCCTAGAGAACACTGAAATATTATGTAACATTGATTGAACACTAGTTATTAATCTGTATATGGTTATTTCCTACTAATATAGTTCACTAAGGGCTAAAGTTTTGAGGCTACCTCTAGTATTAGGTAAAACAAAGTGAGAGCAATCAATCCATCAACAAGGATCCACACGTACGCTTATAGGTAATAAGAAATAACTAAATTTATTGCAAAGGCACGGTACAAGCCCGTAATGGCTTACAAGGTGAACCGCCTAGCGTACGTGTGGATCCTTGTCTGATGGATTGATTGCTCTTCACTTTGTTTTATCTGGAAGAATATATATAATATAAGATATATTTATAAGAACCTTTAGTGGAGGGTTCGGGGCAATCTCGCACCGGACCAAGAGACAGAAGCGATGAGTGCTAGCTTGCTTCTCTTCTATGGGGGTTCCGCCCTATGTACCGGTTTAACTGGAGTCTCCATTGATGGTGCAGTGGGACGGTTTCTTACCTGTTATTCCACAAGGGCCTGGGGCTGTGTTGCACCTGGGCCACCTTGATTATAGAAGTAAGCACATAAGGTTTCTATGTGTGCTAATCTATATGTTCTATAGGGTCCTATCAAACGTTATTTGTATTTTTATATACCTCTAGTAATTACACATTTAGGTACTTGTGGTTTATAATTCACATCATATAAATATGTATTTATTCTTACAGTTGCTCTTTTATATTTGATCGAATTATTATATTATAAGTCTTATATATACTTAGTCTATTAGACACTATTGATGTGTTACAGTTTTTAACCCTAAGTCTCTTGATATAAGTTGTCTGGATCATAGGTCCCCTTTAAGGTGTAAAACAAACGCAACAAATCTGAAATTCCAAATTTAGAATTGGTTGTTATAAGTTAAACCACTTTTTATGAGGATTGGCTACAATATAACTGGATCCATTAACTGTTTGGTAATATTTATGTGCGTCCCTAAAAAGTCTAAACTAAAATCAGAACAAACATGCATAAAAGAGACATATTAACTGGGAAGGTTTTTTTTCTGGTTAAGGGATTGACTACGGTGATGAAAGTGTATCTAAATGTGGACAAAGATGTGGAGAATCATTGTACCTGGCTCCAGAGATGTACAAAAATGGGCCCTACTCCAGATCCAGCATGCCTCCCCTCTACATAGGGCCCGTGGGCAGTAAGTCCCCCCCATACACATGGACCGTGGGCCGTAAGTGTGGGCAACATGCCCCCCCTCTACATAGGGCCGTGGGCAGTAAGTCCCCCCCATACACATGGACCGTGGGCAGTAAGTGTGGCACAACATGCCCCCCCTCTACAAGGGCCCTGGGCATAAGTCCCCCCATACACATGGACCGTGGGCAGTATTGGTGGCACATGCCTCCCCTCTACATAGGGCCCGTGGGCAGTAAGTCCCCCCCATACACATGGACCGTGGGCAGTAAGTGTGGGCAGCATGCCTCCCCTCTACATAGGGCCCGTGGGCAGTAAGTCCCCCCCATACACATGGACCGTGGGCAGTAAGTGTGGGCGCATGGCCCCCCTCTACAAGGGCCCTGGGCAGTAAGTCCCCCCCATACACATGGACCGTGGGCAGTAAGTGTGGGCAACATGCCCCCCCTCTACATAGGGCCGTGGGCAGTAAGTCCCCCCCATACACATGGACCGTGGCAGTAAGTGTGGGCAGCATGCCTCCCCTCTACATAGGGCCCGTGGGCAGTAAGTCCCCCCATACACATGGACCTGGCAGTAAGTGTGGGCAACATGCCCCCCTCTACATAGGCGCTGGGCAGTAAGTCCCCCCATACACATGGACCGGGGGCAGTAAGTGTGGGCAACAGGCCCCCCCTCTACAAGGGCCCGTGGGCAGTAAGTCCCCCCATACACATGGGCTGTGGGCAGTAAGTGTGGGCAGCATGCCTCCCCTCTACATGGGCCGTGGGCAGTAAGTCCCCCCCATACACATGGACCGTGGGCAGTAAGTGTGGGCAACATGCCCCCCCTCTACAAGGGCCCGTGGGCAGTAAGTCCCCCCATACACATGGACCGTGGGCAGTAAGTGTGGGCAACATCCCCCCCCCTACAGGGCCCGTGGGCAGTAAGTCCCCCCATACACATGGACCGTGGGCAGTAAGTGTGGGCACATGCCCCCCTCTACATAGGGCCGTGGGCAGTAAGTCCCCCCCCATACAATGGACCGTGGGCAGTAAGTGGTGGGCACATGCCCCCCCTCTACATAGGGCCGTGGCAGTAAGTCCCCCCCATACACATGGACCGTGGGCAGTAAGTGTGGGCAACATGCCCCCCTCTACATAGGGCCCGTGGGCAGTAAGTCCCCCCATACACATGGACCGTGGGCAGTAAGTGTGGGCAACATGCCCCCCTCTACATAGGGCCCGTGGGCAGTAAGTCCCCCCCATACACATGGACCGTGGGCAGTAAGTGTGGGCAACATGCCCCCCCTTACAAGGCCGTGGGCAGTAAGTCCCCCCATACACATGGCCGTGGGCAGTAAGTGTGGGCAGCATGCCTCCCCCTACATAGGGCCCGTGGGCAGTAAGTCCCCCCCATAACATGGACCGTGGGCAGTAAGGTGGGCACATGCCCCCCCTCTCATAGGGCCCGTGGGCAGTAAGTCCCCCCATACACAGGACCGTGGGTAAGTGTGGGCACATGCCCCCCCTCTACAAGGCCCGTGGCAGAATCCCCCCCATACACATGGACCGTGGGCAGTAAGTGTGGGCAACATCCCCCCCCTCTACATAGGGCCCTGTGGCAGTAAGTCCCCCCACTACACATGGACCGTGGGCAGTAAGTGTGGGCAGCATGCTCCCCCTCTACATAGGGCCTTGGGCAGTAAGTCCCCCCCATAACATGGACCGTGGGCAGTAAGTGTGGGCAGCATGCCCCCCTCTACATAGGGCCCGTGGCAGTAAGTCCCCCCCTAACCTGGACCATGTGGGCAGTAAGTGTGGCACAATGCCCCCCTCTACAAGGGCCCTGTGGGCAGTCCCCCCCATACACATGGAGTGGGCAGTAAGTGTGGGCAACATGCCCCCCTCTACATAGGCCCGTGGGAGTAAGTCCCCCCCTACATGGACTGGGCAGTAAGTGTGGGCACATGCCCCCCTCTACATAGGGCCCGTGGGCAGTAAGTCCCCCCCATACACATGGACCTGTGGGCAGTAAGTGTGGGCAACTGCCCCCCCTCTACAAGGGCCCGTGGCAGTAAGTCCCCCCAAACACATGGACCGGTGGGCGTAAGTGTGGGCAGCATGCCCCCCTCTACATAGGGCCCGTGGGCAGTAAGTCCCCCCATACACATGGACCGTGCAGTAATGTGGGCAACATCGCCCCCTTACAGGCCCGTGGGCAGTAAGTCCCCCCATACCATGGACCTGGGCATGTAAGTGTGGGCACATGCCTCCCCTCTACATAGGCCTGGTGGCAGTAAGTCCCCCCATAACATGGACCGTGGGCAGTAAGTGTGGGCAACATGCCCCCTCTACATAGGCCCGTGGGCAGTAAGTCCCCCCCCCCATACACATGGACCGTGGGCAGTAAGTGTGGGCAACATGCCCCCCTCTTACAAGGGCCCGTGGGCAGTAAGTCCCCCCATACACATGGACCTGGGCATAAGTTGTGGGCAGCATGCCCCCCTCTACATAGGGCCGTGGGCAGTAAGTCCCCCCATACACATGGACCGTGGGCAGTAAGTGTGGGCAGCATGCCCCCCTCTACATAGGGCCCGTGGGCAGTAAGTCCCCCCCATACACATGGACCGTGGGCAGTAAGTGTGGGCAACATGCCCCCCCTACATAGGGCCTGTGGGCAGCAGGTCCCCCCCATCACATGGACCGTGGGCAGTAAGTGTGGGCAACATGCCCCCCCTCTACATAGGGCCTGTGGGCAGTAAGTCCCCCCCAAACACATGGACCGTGGGCAGTAAGTGTGGGCAACATGCCCCCCTCTACATGGGCCCGTGGGCAGTAAGTCCCCCCATACACATGGACCGTGGCAGTAGTGTGGGCAGCATGCCTCCCCTCTACATAGGGCCCGTGGGCAGTAAGTCCCCCCATACACATGGACCGTGGGCAGTAAGTGTGGGCAACATGCCCCCCCCTACAAGGGCCTCTGGGCAGTAAGTCCCCCCATACACAGGACCGTGGGCAGCATGCTCTCCCTCTACTAGGGCCTGGGGGCAGTAAGTCCCCCCCATAACATGGACCGTGGGCAGTAAGTGTGGGCAGCCATGCCCCCTCTACATGGGCCCGGTGGCAGTAGTCCCCCCCATACCATGGACCGTGGGCAGTAAGTGTGGGCAACATGCCCCCCCTCTACATAGGGCCTGGGGCAGTAAGTCCCCCCATACCCATGGACCGTGGGCAGTAAGTGTGGGCAACATGCCCCCCCTCTACATAGGGCCCGTGGGCAGTAAGTCCCCCCCATACACATGGACCGTGGGCAGTAAGTGTGGGCAACATGCCCCCCCTCTACAAGGGCCCGTGGGCAGTAAGTCCCCCCTACACATGGACCGTGGCAGTAGAGTGGGCACATGCCCCCCTCTACATAGGCCTGTGGCAGTAAGTCCCCCCCATACACATGGACCGTGGGCAGTAAGTGTGGGACATGCCCCCCTCTACATAGGGCCCGTGGGCAGTAAGTCCCCCCATACACTGGACCGTGGGCAGTAAGTGTGGGCAATGCCTCCCCTCTACATAGGGCCTGTGGGCAGTAAGTCCCCCCCATAACATGGACCGTGGCAGTAAGTGTGGCGCTGCCCCCCTTACATAGGGCCGTGGGCATAAGTCCCCCCTACACATGGACCGTGGGCAGTAAGTGTGGGCAACATGCCCCCCCTCTACAAGGGCCTGGGCAAAAGTCCCCCCATACACATGGACCGTGGCAGTAAGTGTGGGCAACATGCTCCCCCTACATAGGGCCCGTGGGCAGTAAGTCCCCCCCATACAAGATGGACGTGGGCAGTAAGTGTGGGCAGCATGCCCCCTCTACATAGGGCCGTGGGCAAAGTCCCCCCATAACATGGACCGTGGGCAGTCCCCCCCTACACATGGCTGTGGCAGTAAGTTGGGCACATGCCCCCCTCTACATAGGGCCTGTGGGCAGTAAGTCCCCATACACAGTGACCGTGGGCAGTAAGTGTGGGCAGCATGCCCCCTCTACATAGGGCCCTGGGCAGTAAGTCCCCCCATACACATGGACCGTGGGCAGTAAGTGTGGGCAACATGCCCCCCTCTACATAGGGCCTGGCAGTAATCCCCCCATAACATGGACCGTGGGCAGTAAGTGTGGGCAACATGCCCCCCTCTACAAGGGCCGTGGGCAGTAAGTCCCCCCCATACACATGGACTGGGGCAGTAAGTGTGGGCACATGCCCCCCTCACATAGGGCCCGTGGGCAGTAAGTCCCCCCCATACCATGGACCGTGGGCAGTAAGTGTGGGCACATGCCCCCCTCTACAAGGCCGTGGGCAGTAAGTCCCCCCCATACACATGGACGTGGGCAGTAAGTGTGGGCAAATGCCCCCCTCTACTAGGGCCCGTGGGCAGTAAGTCCCCCCCATACCAGGGACCGTGGGCAGTAAGTGTGGGCAACATGCCCCCCCTCTACAAGGGCCCGTGGGCAGTAAGTCCCCCCATACCATGGACCGTGGGCAGAAGTGTGGGCACATGCTCCCCTCTACATAGGGCCCGTGGGCAGTAAGTCCCCCCCATACCATGGACCTGGGCAGTAAGTGTGGACATGCCCCCCCTCTACATAGGGCCCGTGGGCAGTAAGTCCCCCCCATACACATGGACCGTGGGCAGTAGTTGTGGGCACATGCCCCCCTCTACATAGGGCCGTGGGCATAAGTCCCCCATAACCATGGACCGTGCAGTAAGTGTGGCACTTGCCCCCCTTACATAGGGCCGTGGGCAGTAAGTCCCCCCATACACATGGACCGTGGGCAGTAAGTGTGGGCAACATGCCCCCCTCTACAAGGCGTGCAAAAGTCCCCCCATACACATGGACCTGGCAGTATGTGGGCAACATGCCCCCCTCTACAGGCCCGTGGCTAAGTCCCCCCATACACATGGACCGTGGGCAGTAAGTGTGGGCAGCATGCCTCCCCTCTACTAGGGCCGTGGGCAGTAAGTCCCCCCCATAACCATGACCGTGGGCAGTCCCCCCCTAACATGACTGTGGGCAGTAAGTTGGGCACATGCCCCCCTCTACTAGGGCCTGTGGCATTAAGTCCCCATACACATGGACCGTGGGCAGTAAGTGTGTGGCACATGCCCCCTCTACATAGGGCCCGTGGCAGTAAGTCCCCCCCATCACACTGGACCGTGGGCAGTAAGTGTGGGCAACATGCCCCCCCTCTACAAGGGCCTGGGCAGTAAGTCCCCCCCATACACATGGACCGTGGGCAGTAAGTGTGGGCAACATGCCCCCCCCTCTACAAGGGCCGTGGCAGTAAGTCCCCCCATACACATGGACCGTGGGCAGTAGTGTGGGCACATGCCCCCTCTACATAGGGCCCTGGGCAGTAAGTCCCCCCATACACATGGACCGTGGGCAGTAAGTGTGGGCACATGCCCCCCTCTACAAGCCGTGGGCAGTAAGTCCCCCATACACTGGACGTGGGCAGTAAGTGTGGGCAACATGCCCCCCTCTACATAGGCCCGTGGGCAGTAAGTCCCCCCATACACATGGACCGTGGGCAGTAAGTGTGGGCAGCATGCCTCCCCTCTACATAGGGCCGTGGGCAGTAAGTCCCCCCATACCATGGACCGTGGGCAGAGTGTGGGGCAAGCATGCCCCCCTCTACTAGGGCCCTTGGGCATAAGTCCCCCCCATACCATGGACCGTGGGCAGTAAGTGTGGCACATGCCCCCCTCACAGGCCTGGGCAGTAGTCCCCCCATACACATGGACGTGGGCAGTAAGTGTGGGCAGCATGCCCCCCCTCTACATAGGGCTGGGCAGTAAGTCCCCCCCATACACATGACCGTGGGCAGTAAGTGTGGGCAGCATGCCCCCTCTACATAGGGCCGTGGGCAGTAAGTCCCCCCCATAACCATGGACCGTGGGCAGTAAGTGTGGGCCATGTCCCCCTCTACAAGGGCCGTGGGCAGTAAGTCCCCCCATACACCGTGGGCAGTAAGTGTGGGCAGCATGCCTCCCCTCTACATAGGGTCCGTGGGCAGTAAGTCCCCCCCATACGCATGGACCGTGGGCAGTAAGTGTGGGCAGCATGCCTCCCCTCTACATAGGGTCCGTGGGCAGTAAGTCCCCCCCATACGCATGGACCGTGGGCAGTAAGTGTGGGCAGCATGCCTCCCCTCTACATAGGGCCCGTGGGCAGTAAGTCCCCCCCATACGCATAATGTGATATAGTTAGAATAGTTTTATACCGTTTTATTAGAGTTTATGGGTTTTAATTGTTTGCACTATACTTTTATTTCATAGTATTGAAAGCTTTTGACTAAAAGATTTAACTAAATGACTCTTATTGAATTTGCCTGGATTTCTTAAACAAACATACTTTGCTTCAGATTACATTTTTTTTCACATTTCTCTTTATTGAACTAGATGTTGTAAAAAGGCATTTCCTATGGTTAGGTTAGCTTTAGCTAGCATTTGTTAGGTTAGGCTAAGTTAGACTAGTTAGGTTAGTTAGGTCCCTGCTGAATGAGTCTACCTTGACGTGGTAGCAGGGCTTACAAATCTTTTGGCCAAAATATTTTATTCTTCATTAATTATGTAGAGGATAAATGTCTATTTGAGGAATTGTATAAATAAATAACTCAGTAATGCCAAGTTCAAAATACCCACCGGTGGAGGCACACCCAATCTTTAAGCCTTGCCCACCCCACCGAGGTGGCAGTGTGGCCACATAGAGGCTGCAGATACAGTTTTGCTAGGATGGCAAAAAACCCTAGATACATCCCTGTAACTCCCCCCCCATATGCAGGGCCCTTGGACAGTAACCCCACCATATGCAGGGCCCGTGGGCAGTAAGTCCCCCCCATACGCATGGACCGTGGGCAGTAAGTTTGGGCAGTATGCCTCCCTTCTACATAGGGCCTTTCGGCAGTAATTCCCCCCATACGTATGGACCGTGGGCAGTATGTGTGGGCAGCATGCCTCCCCTCTACATAGGGCCCATGGGCAGTAAGTCCCCCCCATACGCATGGACCGTGGGCAGTAAGTTTGGGCAGCATGCCCCCCCTCTACATAGGGCCCGTGGGCAGTAAGTCCCCCCCATATGCATAATGTGATATAGTTAGAATAGTTTTATACTGTTTTATTAGGTTTATGGGTTTTAATTGTTTGCACTTTACTTTTATTTCATAGTATTGAAAGCTTTTGACTAAAAGATTTAACTAAATGACTCTTATTGAATTGCCTGGATTTCTTAAACAAACATACTTTGCTTCAGATTACATTTTTTTTCACATTTCTCTTTATTGAGCTAGATGTAAAAAGGCATTTCCTATGGTTAGGTTAGGCTAGGTTAGACTAGTTAGGTTAGTTAGGTCCCTGCGGAAAGAGTCTGCGTTGACGTGGTAGCAGGGCTTACAAATCTTTTGGCCAAAATATTTTATTCTTCATTAATTATGTTGAGGATAAATGTCTATTTGAGGAATTGTATAAATAAATACCTCAGTAATTTCAAGTTCAAAATACCCACTGGTGGAGGCCCAATCTTTACGCCGTGCCCACCCCACCGAGGTGGCAGCGTGGCTGCATAGAGGCTGCAGATACAGTTTTGCTCAGATGGCAAAAACCCTAGAGACATCCTAGTAACTCCCCCCCCTCCATTTGCAGGGCCCTTGGGCAGTAAGCCCCCCCCCCCATATGCAGGGCCCTTGGACAGTAATCCCCCCATATGCAGGGCCCCTCTACATAGGGTCTGTGGGCAATAAGTCCCCCCATATGCATGGACCGTGGGCATTAAGTGTTGGCAGCATGCCTCCCCTCTACATAGGGCCTGTGGGCAATAAGTCCCCCCATACGCTTGGACCGTGGGCAGTACCATGCTTTACTAATATAACGCAGATTCAGTTTCCTCTCCATCTCTAATCAGTCCATATAGAAAATAATCATCACGTGGAAAGTCAAAGTTATAAAGTCACATAATGGTAATCTGGAAGGTCTGATCCTGCAGATTGGAATCCAGGGTCTTGATAGTTTATATCCCAAACATCTATAATCTAACTTGCTGGCTTGTGGCTGTTAGTTCTGAACCTAACCTGAGCTGGGTAAGGACAGTCACGGGCCCAATGTTCTTCTTGCCCAGCGTTGTAGCATGCAGTGTTAGACTTACTGCGTCCTTTCCCTCTGCCCAAAATTTGAAATTTGTAATAGTTGTAACTTATTTTGTTGTTTTCAAAGCTCTTCAAGGGCATTTTCAACAAACATTTGTTTCTTGTGCCTTTTGGTCCTTATCTAGGAGACCTAACTGCAAATTCAGCATACTACGCATGTTTGCGACAGTAGCTCCTTAACGCTGGTCGTAATCCATGTACTCCCCTGCACACAATTCATTCTGCAGCAGTTGCATGGGTGCGGCTGATCCTGGTTCTGCTTGCTGGCTGATTACTCATTGTCTCCAGCCAATCACAGACAAGATTGATATAAACCTGCTCTATGGCCGGGTATTACCATTGCTAGTCAATGCAGGACTTAAATTTATTGATTGGATTTAAAGGACATTTAAATGTGATAAACACCAAACCAATTAATAAATTTAAGTTCTGCTTTGACTAGCAATGGTAATACCCGGCCATAGAGCAGGTTTATATCAATCTTGTCTGTGATTGGCTGGAGACAATGATCTCATTAATATTAAGTTGCTTTGAATGACATCACACAAACATTTATCAAATATTTCATTTTGACTTTAGACTTTCAAGGTGAGTGCAACTCCCACTTTCACTCTTCTAAATAATGTAAAATAATAATATAGACAGATAAATCACATTGAGAAAATGTTTATAGGTAGAAATCATGGGATTAGGATTGATTGATTTATTATTATGTCTAATCCTGTGGTGGGTACATTGATGGGCCCATCTTATGGGCCATGTAAAGGTAGAAAATGTCAGTTAGTTAACTGGAAATGTGTATTTATTGATTCTATCCCTAATGTAGATCAGGAAAGCTCTGTGTATTAATCGGGTTCTTATACTGGGTGACAGGACACCCTGATGTGTATTGAGAGGGACAGAGATCTTGAAATATTGGTAGTCAATGAATTGTAACAGCCATTTTCACTTTTCCATATTTTACAATACAAATTGTATATTGCACTATTTACATAGTAATTACACTATAGTCCTGTAGTAGAACACACAGCTGGGCAGGAATTTTCTTTTCCAAATATGCATCAGTTTGAATCAATAGAAATATCATGGGTCTATTCTTATAGTAAGGTATGGAAATGGCAGTTGATGACATCATGTGGCTGAGTGATTTCAATGTCCGTTGGAATGTTCCACTATCAGCTGCATAGGGGGGGACACAATATTTTTAGCAGTGAAATTATTTATTCTGAAAACAATATTGGGTGCAGAATGACAGATACGGTATGTAACCTATTCCTGTTACTTTTAGGAGATTTTAGTGGCTATTGGGAGTTTTAGTTCTGCTACATTTGATAATCCTAACAAGAAACACTGGATGCACGCCCCTAATGGCCATTTTACTGTATTAGCTCCAAGATTCTCACAATGGTAAAGTTATTTCTGCCTCCAGCTGCATCTTAGTCCCAATGCTTTGGTAAATGGGTTTTAGACCTGTTATTACTGTGATTGTGAGGGCAACTTCCATACCATAGATCAGATTAAATAGGATTTTATTACAGACGCATGTAATTTATATAGTAAAATATAACTTTGATATAGTGTAATTAATTACCTTCATAAATAACGGTATTACCTCCTTTTATAAATGATATACATGTACCTATATGGTAATGCTTTATTATGTATGTTTTCATTTTTGGTAAAATTGCCTGTGAACCAATCCTAGTTCTTCCGACTGTCTCTTGTGAATAACCATGGAATGTTTTTTTTTTTCTTGTTCCATATTGTTCTAGAATATTGCAAAGTAAGAAATGTACAAGATCTGGTTTGCTCCTCTAGCAACAAGTCCTTTAATGAGAGATGGAGCCAATACATTTTGAAGAAGAAATTTAAGGTAAAGCCTTGATTATTAAAGGAAAGTTATACTTAGCTCCTCCCCGCTCCTCTTCCTTTTTCTAGGCTTTGAACCCAGGGTAAGAATTGAAAACCGCTAGGTCCTCACCCCTGGGCTCTTTTTAGTTACAGCGCTGCTGTTCTCCCTCTTCTTGATCCGTGATGTATCCAAAAGGAAGACAAACACATTCACTGGGGGCAAACTTGTATGTACCAGTAATCTGGACCTAGAGACAGTTCTGCTTCATTAACAGCCGTTTTAAGGTGACCTACCAATAGCACCGTGAGTACCACCAGCCAGCCAGCAGGAACAGCAGCGCCCATGCAACTACAGCAGACACCTACGACAGTGGAGAGGACTCCTCTGACTTATGAATTGTGTGCAGAGGGAAAGGACTCAGTAAGTCTAACACTGCATGCTACAACGCTGGGCATGAAGAACATCGGGCCCAGTGACTGTCCTTACCCAGCTCAGGTTTGGTACAGAACTAACAGCTTCAAGCCAACAAGTTGGATTATAGTTGTTTGGGATATAAACTATCAAGACCCTGGATTCCAATCTGCAGGATTTCAACCTTCCAAATTACCATTATGTGACTTTGAAAACGTTGACTTTCCTCGTGATGATTATTTTCTATATGGACTGATTAGAGATGGAGAGGAAACTGAAGCTCGCCAGACACTCTGCTTTGACTCAGGAAAACCGTGAGTTCTCAAATGATCATTTTTAATATTTAATGTTAAAGGTAATGTGAGTTTGCCTTCAAAGAAATACCATCAGGCTCATTTACCCAGAGCTGCTATCTCTCTGGGTAAAAGTTCTGTTCGCAGTTCAATATAACGTTCGCGATTGTGGGATTTGCCCACTACGGGATTTTAATGCCAGCTATTTGCTGGTGTTTAAATCCTGCGCTAAAACGCGACATTGAACGGAGAGCGTCGGATGCGTGGGTGATTTTTGTGTAACCCGCGCATCCGACGCTGGTATGGTGATAAAGTTGTGCTAACCGTTATTTGCCTAGCAAGTCTGGGTAAATCGGCTTCCATGTGTTGTGAATGTCCCATTGTTTAGTTGGTGGATTCTGGAGCACAGGTGTCTATGATCCACCATTTACACTCACTGGGTGCAAACTTGTATGTGCTAGGAACACTCACTGGGGATAACTTGTATGTACCAGTCACACTTCCTATGGGCAAACTTGTATGGGGAGCATTTTTTACATGGGTGTGTGTGTGTCATTTATACTATGTGGGATATTTTATTTTATAGGGGAATGTGTGGGATTTATACTCTGGAGGGAGATTTTGTTACATGGGTAGGTGTGTTTGTCATTTATAGAGATGGCTGAACTATATAAAGTTTAGTCCATTTTCGAACTTTCGAACCTCAGAGAAAGTTTGAAAGTTCGATTTCGGACCCATTCAAGTCTATGGGAGAGTGATAGTTCGAAAAGTCTGAGTGATTTATAGATAAACTAACAGAGGTAACTTACTGTAAATGGCTGTGGCACCTGGGAAATGGTCTGGGGAACATGTCACTGTCACCAAAACTTGTTAAAACACTTCCTGAAGTCAGGCAGACGGGCAATTCTGGGGTATTGCGCAAGCTACATTCAATGATACATTCGAGGATTATCGAACGATCACGAACGGTACATTCGAGGATTATCAAACGAACGATCCTTCCAGTATTAGCGAAAGGTACATTCGAGGATTATCAAACAAACGATCCTTCCAGTATTAGCGAACGGTGCATTCGAGGATTATCGAACGATGAAAGATCCTTCCTGTATTAGCGAACGGTAACAGTGGACTAATATGAGTGCCCCCCATAGAAGATGCAGATACAGTTTTGCTCAGATGGCAAAAACCGTAGACACACCCCTGTAACTTACCCCCATATGCAGGGCCCTTGGGCAGTAAGTCCCCCCCATATGCATGGACCGTGGGCAGTAAGTGTGGGCAGCATGCCTCCCCTCTACACAGGACCCGTGGGCAGTAAGTCCCCCCCATTCGCATGGACCGTGGGCAGTAAGTGTGGCAAGCATGCCCCCCCTCTACATAGGGCTCGTGGGCAGTAAGTCCCCCCATACGAATGGACCGTGGGCAGTAAGTGGGGGCAACATGCCCCCCTCTACAAGGGCCCGTGGGCAATAAGTACCCCCATACACATGGACCGTGGGCAGTAAGTGTGGGCAGCATGCCTCCCCTCTACATAGGGCCTGTGGGCAGTAAGTCCCCCCCATACACATGGACCGTGGGCAGTAAGTGTGGGCAGCATGCCTCCCGTCTACATAGGGCCCGTGGGCAGAAAGTCCCCCCATACACATGGACCATGGGCAGTAAGTGTGGGCAACATGCCCCCCCTCTACATAGGGCCTGTGGGCAGTAAATCCCCCCCATACACATGGACCGTGGACAGTAAGTGTGGGCAGCATGCCTCCCCTCTACATAGGGCCCGTGGGCAGTAAGTCCCCCCATACACATGGACCGTAGGCAGTAAGTGTGGGCAACATGCTCCCCCTCTACATAGGGTCCGTGGGCAGTAAGTCCCCCCCATACACATGGACCATGGGCAGTAAGTGTGGACAGCATGCCTCCCCTCTACATAGAGCCTGTGGGCAGTAAGTCCCCCCCATACACATGGACCGTGAGCAGTAAGTGTGGGCAGCATGCCTCCCCTCTACATAGAGCCTGTGGGCAGTAAGTCCCCCCATGCACATGGACCGTGGGCAGTGAGTGTGGGCAACATGCCCCCCCTCTACAAGGGCCGGTGGGCAGTAAGTCCCCCCCATACACATGGACCGTGGGCAGTAAGTGTGGGCAGCATGCCCCCCCTCTACATAGGCCCGGGCAGTAAGTCCCCCCCACAAACTGGACCGTGGGCATTAAGTTGGGGCAACATGCCCCCCCCTCTAATAGCCCGTGGGCAGTAAGTCCCCCCCTACAAATGGACCGTGGGCAGTAAGTTGGGCAACATGCCCCCCCTCTACATAGGGCCCTTGGGCAGTAAGTCCCCCCCATACACATGGACCGTGGGCAGTAAGTGTGGGCAACATGCCCCCCCTCTACAAGGGCCCGTGGGCAGTAAGTCCCCCCCATACACAACCGTGGGCAGTAAGTGTGGGCAACATGCCCCCCCTCCCGTGGGCAGTAAGTCCCCCCCATACACATGGACCGTGGGCAGTAAGTGTGGGCAACATGCCCCCCCTCTACATAGGGCCCGTGGGCAGTAAGTCCCCCCCATACACATGGACCGTGGGCAGTAAGTGTGGGCAGCATGCCCCCCTCTACATAGGGCCGTGGGCAGTAAGTCCCCCCCATACCATGGACCGTGGGCAGTAAGTGTGGGCAACATGCCCCCCCTCTACAAGGGCCCTGTGGCAGTAAGTCCCCCCACAAACATGGACCGTGGGCAGTAAGTGTGGGCAACATGCCCCCCCTCTACATAGGGCCCGTGGGCAGTAAGTCCCCCCATACAAATGGACGTGGGCAGTAAGTGTGGGCAACATGCCCCCCCTCTACAAGGGCCCGTGGGCAGTAAGTCCCCCCCATACACATGGACCGTGGGCAGTAAGTGTGGGCAGCATGCCCCCCTCTACATAGGGCCCTGGGCAGTAAGTCCCCCCCATACACATGGACCGTGGGCAGTAAGTGTGGGCAACATGCCCCCCCTCTACAAGGGCCCGTGGGCATAAGTCCCCCCCATACACATGGACCGTGGGCAGTAAGTGTGGGCAACATGCCCCCCCTCTACAAGGGCCCGTGGGCAGTAAGTCCCCCCCTCAAACATGGACCGTGGGCAGTAAGTGTGGGCAACATGCCCCCCCCTCTACAAGGGCCCTGGGCAGTAAGTCCCCCCATACACATGGACCGTGGGCAGTAAGTGTGCAGCATGCCTCCCCCTCTACATAGGGCCCATGGGCTATAAGTCCCCCCATACATGGACCGTGGGCATTAAGTGTGGGCAACATGCCCCCCCTCTCTACATAGGGCCCATGGGCAGTAAGTCCCCCCCATACACATGGACCGTGGGCAGTAAGTGTGGGCAACATGCCCCCCCTCTACAGGGCCCGTGGGCAGTAATCCCCCCCATACACATGGACCGTGGGCAGTAAGTGTGGGCAACATGCCCCCCTCTACAAGGGCCCGTGGGCAGTAAGTCCCCCCCATACACATGGACCGTGGGCAGTAAGTGTGGCAACATGCCCCCCTCTACAAGGGCCCGTGGGCAGTAAGTCCCCCCCATACACATGGACCGTGGGCAGTAAGTGTGGGCAGCATGCCTCCCCTCTACATAGGGCCGTGGGCATTAAGTCCCCCCCTACACATGGACCGTGGGCAGTAAGTGTGGGCAACATGCCCCCCCTCTACAAGGGCCCGTGGGCAGTAAGTCCCCCCCACAAACATGGACCGTGGGCAGTAATGTGGGCAACATGCCCCCCTCTACAAGGGCCCGTGGGCAGTAAGTCCCCCCCATACACATGGACCGTGGGCAGTAAGTTTGGGCAACATGCCCCCCCTCTACATAGGGCCCTGGGCAGTAAGTCCCCCCCATACACATGGACCGTGGGCAGTAAGTGTGGGCAGCATGCCTCCCCTCTACATAGGGCCCATGGGCATAAGTCCCCCCCATAACGATAATGTGATATGTTAGTAAAGTTTTTCTGTTTTTTGGTTTATGGGTTTTTTGTTTGCCTTACTTTTTTCTGTATTGGCTTTTGCTTCTCTTTTGTTTGCCTGGTTTCTTATCAACTTTGCTTCGTTCTTTTTATTTCTTCTTTTGTGTTTGTAGGCTATTTCCTTGGTTAGTTGCTTGCTGCTTTGTTGATAGAGCAGGTTAGACTATTAGGTAGTTAGGTCCCTGCTGAAAGAGTCTACCTTGACGTGGTAGCAGGGCTTACAAATCTTTTGGCCAAAATATTTTATTCTTCATTAATTATGTAGAGGATAAATGTCCATTTGAGGAATTGTATAAATAAATACCTCAGTAATGCCAAGTTCAAAATACCCACCGGTGGGCACCCCCATCTTTAAGCCTTGCCCACCCACCCAGGTGGCAGTGTAGCCCACATAGAGGCTGCAGATACAGTTTTGCTAGGAAGGCAAAAAACCCTAGATACATCCCTTAACTCCCCCCATATGCAGGGCCCTTGGACAGTAACCCACCATATGCAGGGCCCGTGGGCAGTAAGTCCCCCCCATACGCATGGACCGTGGGCAGTAAGTTTGGGCATATGCCTCCCTTCTACATAGGGCCTTTCGGCAGTAATTCCCCCCATACGCATGGACCGTGGGCAGTATGTGTGGGCAGCATGCCTCCCCTCTACATAGGGCCCATGGGCAGTAAGTCCCCCCCATACCATGGACCGTGGGCAGTAAGTTTGGGCAGCATTCCCCCCTCTACATAGGACCCGTGGGCAGTAAGTCCCCCCCATACGCATGGACCGTGGGCAGCATGCCTCCCCTCACATAGGGCCCATGGGCAGTAAGTCCCCCCCATATGCATAATGTGATATAGTTAGAATAGTTTTATACTGTTTTATTAGCGTTTATGGGTTTTAATTTTTTGCACTTTACTTTTATTTCATAGTATTGAAAGCTTTTGACTAAAAGATTTAACTAAATGACTCTTATTGAATTGCCTGGATTTCTTAAACAAACATACTTTGCTTCAGATTACATTTTTTTTCACATTTCTCTTTATTAAGCTAGATGTAAAAAGGCATTTCCTATGGTTAGGTTAGCTTTAGCTAGCATTTGTTAGGTTAGGCTAGGTTAGACTAGTTAGGTTAGTTAGGTCCCTGCTGAAAGAGTCTACCTTGACGTGGTAGCAGGGCTTACAAATCTTTTGGGCAAAATATTTTATTCTTCATTAATTATGTTGAGGATAAATGTCTATTTGAGGAATTGTATAAATAAATACCTCAGTAATGCCAAGTTCAAAATACCCACCGGTGGAGGCACACCCAATCTTTAAGCCGTGCCCACCCCACCAAGGTGGCAGCGTGGCCGCATAGAGGCTGCAGATACAGTTTTGCTCAGATGGCAAAAACCCTAGATACATCCCTGTGACCCCCCCCTATTTGCAGGGCCCTTGGGCAGTAAGGCCCCCCATATGCAGGGCCCTTGGACAGTAACCCCCCCATATGCAGGGCCCCTCTACATAGGTCCTGTGGGCAATAAGTCCCCCCATATGCATGGACCGTGGGCAGTAAGTGTGGGCAGCATGCCTCCCCTCTACATAGGGCCTGTGGGCAATAAGTCCCCCCATACGCTTGGACCATGGGCAGTACCATGCTTTACAAATATAACGCAGATTCAGTTTCCTCTCCATCTCTAATCAGTCCATATAGAAAATAATCATCACTTGGAAAGTCAAAGTTATAAAGTCATATAATGGTAATCTGGAAGGTTGAAATCCTGCAGATTAGAATCCAGGGTCTTGATAGTTTATATCCCAAACATCTATAATCCAACTTGTTGGCTTGTGGCTGTTAGTTCTGAACCTAACCTGAGCTGGGTATGGACAGTTACGGGCCCGATGTTCTTCTTGCCCAGCGTTGTAGCATGCAGTGTTAGACTTACTGCGTCCTTTGCCTCTGCCCAAAATTTGAAATTTGTAATAGTTGTAACTTATTTTGTTGTTTTCAAAGCTCTTCAAGGGCATTTTCAACAAACATTTGTTTCTTGTGCCTTTTGGTCCTTATCTAGGAGACCTAACTGTAAATTCAGCATGCCCCCCCTCTACATAGGGCCCATGGGCAGTAATTTCCCCCATAGCATAATGTGATATAGTTAGAATAGTTTTTACTGTTTTATTAGAGTTTATGGGTTTTAATGTTTGCACTTACTTTTATTTCATAGTATTGAAAGCTTTTGACTAAAAGATTTAACTAAGACTCTTATTGAATTTGCCTGGATTCTTAAACAAACATACTTTGCTTCAGATTACATTTTTTCGTTTTCACTTTTCCATGTTTTACAATACAAATTGTATATTGCACTATTTACATAGTAATTACACATTAGTCCTGTAGTAAAACACACAGCTGGGCAGGAATTTTCTTTTCCAAATATGCATCAGTTATAATCCTAACAAGAGACACTGGATGCACGCCCCTAATGGCCATTTTACTGTATTAGTTCCTAGATTCTCACAATGGTAAAGTTATTTCTGCCTCCAGCTGCATCTTAGTCCCAATGCTTTGGTAAATGGGTTTTAGACCTGTTATTACTGTGATTGTGAGGGCAACTTCCATACCATAGATCAGATTAAATAAGATTTTATTACAGACGCATGTAATTTATATAGTAAAATACAACTTTGATATAGTGTAATTAATTACCTTCATAAATAACGGTATTACCTCCTTTTATAAATGATATACATGTACCTATATGGTAATGCTTTATTATGAATGTTTTCATTTTTGGTAAAATTGCCTGTGAACCAATCCTAGTTCTTCCGACTGTCTCTTGTGAATAACCATGGAATGGTTGTTTTTTTTTTTTTCTTGTTCCATATTGTTCTAGAATATGTACAATATGTACTTACTGCCGTGGGCAGTAAGTGTGGGCAGCATGCCTCCTCTCTACATAGGGCCCGTGGGCAGTAAGTCCCCCCCATACGCATGGACCGTGGGCAGTAAGTGTGGGCAACATGCCCCCTCTACAAGGGCCCGTGGGCAGTAAGTCCCCCCCATACGCATAATGTGATATAGTTAGAATAGTTTTATACTGTTTTATTAGAGTTTATGGGTTTTAATTGTTTGCACTTTACTTTTATTTCATAGTATTGAAAGCTTTTGACTAAAAGATTTAACTAAATGTCTCTTATTGAATTTGCCTGGATTTCTTAAACAAACATACTTTGCTTCAGATTACATTTTTTTCACATTTCTCTTTATTGAGCTAGATGTAAAAAGGCATTTCCTATGGTTAGGTTAGCTTTAGCTAGCATTTGTTAGGTTAGGCTAGGTTAGACTAGTTATGTTCGTTAGATCCCTGCTGAAAGAGTCTGCCTTGATGTGGTAGCAGGGCTTACAAATCTTTTGGCAAAATATTTTATTCTTCATTAATTATGTTGAGGATAAATGTCTATTTGAGGAATTGTATAAATAAATACCTCGGTAATTGTAAGTTCAAAATACCCACCGGTGGAGGCACACCCAATCTTTAAGCCGTGCCCACCCCACCGAGGTGGAGGCGTGGCTGCATAGAGGCTGCAGATACAGTTTTGCTCAGATGGCAAAAACCCTAGAGACATCCTAGTAACTCCCCCCCCCATATGCAGGGCCCTTGGACAGTAATCCCCCCATATGCAGGGCCCCTCTACATAGGGCCTGTGGGAAATAAGTCCCCCCATATGCATGGACCGTGGGCAGTAAGTGTGGGCAGCATGCCTCCCATCTACATAGGGCCCGTGGGCAGTAAGTCCCCCCATACGCATGGACCGTGGGCAGTAAGTATGGGAAGCATGCCTCCCCTCTACATAGGGCCCATGGGCAGTAAGTCCCCCCCCATACGCATAATGTGATATAGTTAGAATAGTTTTATACTGTTTTATTAGAGTTTATGGGTTTTAATTGTTTGCACTTTACTTTTATTTCATAGTATTGAAAGCTTTTGACTAAAAGATTTAACTAAATGACTGTTATTGAATTTGCCTGGATTTCTTAAACAAACATACTTTGCTTCAGATTACATTTTTTTCACATTTCTCTTTATTGAACTAGATGTTGTAAAAAGGCATTTCCTGTGGTTAGGTTTGCTTTAGGTAGCATTTGTTAGGTTAGGCTAGGTTAGACTAGTTAGGTTAGTTAGGTCCCTGCTGAATGAGTCTACCTTGACGTGGTAGCAGGGCTTACAAATCTTTTGGCCAAAATATTTTATTCTTCATTAATTATGTAGAGAATAAATGTCTATTTGAGGAATTGTATAAATAAATACCTCAGTAATGCCAAGTTCAAAATACCCACCGGTGGAGGCACACCCAATCTTTAAGCCTTGCCCACCCCACCGTGGTGGCAGTGTGGCCGCATAGAGGCTGCAGATACAGTTTTGCTAGGATGGCAAAAAACCCTAGATACATCCCTGTAACTCCCCCCCCCATATGCAGGGCCCTTGGACAGTAACCCCACCATATGCAGGGCCCGTGGGCAGTAAGTCCCCCCCATACGCATGGACCGTGGGCAGTAAGTTTGGGCAGTATGCCTCCCTTCTATATAGGGCCTTTCGGCTGTAATTCCCCCCATACGCATGGACCGTGGGCAGTATGTGTGGGCAGCATGCCTCCCCTCTACATAGGGCCCATGGGCAGTAAGTCCCCCCCATACGCATGGACCGTGGGCAGTAAGTTTGGGCAGCATGCCCCCCCTCTACATAGGGCCCGTGGGCAGTAAGTCCCCCCCATACGCATAGACCGTGGGCAGTAAGTGTGGACAGCATGCCCCCCCTCTACATAGGGCCCATGGGCAGTAATTTCCCCCCATACGCATAATGTGATATAGTTAGAATAGTTTTATACTGTTTTATTAGAGTTTATGGGTTTTAATTGTTTGCACTTTACTTTTATTTCATAGTATTGAAAGCTTTTGACTAAAAGATTTAACTAAATGACTCTTATTGAATTTGCCTGGATTTCTTAAACAAACATACTTTGCTTCAGATTACATTTTTTTCGCATTTCTCTTTATTGAGCTAGATGTAAAAAGGCATTTCCTATGGTTAGGTTAGCTTTGGCTAGCATTTGTTAGGTTAGGCTAGGTTAGACTAGTTAGGTTAGTTAGGTCCCTGCTGAAAGAGTCTGCCTTGATGTGGTAGCAGGGCTTACAAATCTTTTGGCAAAATATTTTATTCTTCATTAATTATGTTGAGGATAAATGTCTATTTGAGGAATTGTATAAATAAATACCTCAGTAATTGCAAGTTCAAAATACCCACCGGTGGAGGCACACCCAATCTTTAAGCCGTGCCCACCCCACCGAGGTGGCAGCGTGGCCGCATAGAGGCTGCAGATACAGTTTTGCTCAGATGGCAAAAACCCTAGAGACATCCTAGTAACTCCCCCCCCCATATGCAGGGCCCTTGGACAGCAATCCCCCCATATGCAGGGCCCCTCTACATAGGGCCTGTGGGCAATAAGTCCCCCCATATGCATGGACCTTGGGAAGTAAGTGTGGGCAGCATGCCTCCCCTCTACATAGGGCCTGTGGGCAATAAGTCCCCCCATACGCTTGGACCGTGGGCAGTACCATGCTTTACTAATATAACGCAGATTCAGTTTCCTCTCCATCTCTAATCAGTCCATATAGAAAATAATCATCACGTGGAAAGTCAAAGTTATAAAGTCATATAATGGTAATCTGGAAGGTTGAATCCTGCAGATTGGAATCCAGGGTCTTGATAGGTTATATCCCAAACATCTATAATCTAACTTGTTGGCTTGTGGCTGTTAGTTCTGAACCTAACCTGAGCTGGGTAAGGACAGTCACGGGCTCGATGTTCTTCTTGCCCAGCGTTGTAGCATGCAGTGTTAGACTTACTGCGTCCTTTCCCTCTGCCCAAAATTTGAAATTTGTAATAGTTGTAACTTATTTTGTTGTTTTCAAAGCTCTTCAAGGGCATTTTCAACAAACATTTGTTTCTTGTGCCTTTTGGTCCTTATCTAGGAGACCTAACTGCAAATTCAGCATACTACGCATGTTTGCGACAGTAGCTCCTTAACGCTGGTCGTAATCCATGTACTCCCCTGCACACAATTCATTCTGCAGCAGTTGCATGGGTGCGGCTGATCCTGGTTCTGCTGGCTGGCTGATTACTCATTGTCTCCAGCCAATCACAGACAAGATTGATATAAACCTGCTCTATGGCCGGGTATTACCATTGCTAGTCAATGCAGGACTTAAATTTATTGATTGGTTGGGTGTTTATCACATTTAAAGGACATTTAAATGTCTGTGATTGGCTGGAGACAATGATCTCATTAATATTAAGTTGCTTTGAATGACATCACACAAACATTTATCAAATATTTCATTTTGACTTTATACTTTCAAATGAGTGCAGCTCCCACTTTCACTCTTCTAAATAATGTAAAATAATAATATAGACAGATAAATCACATTGAGAATATGTTTATAGGTAGAAATCATGGGATTAGGTTTGATTGATTTATTATTATGTCTAATCCTGTAGTGGGTACATTGATGGGCCCATCTTATGGGCCATGTAAAGGTAGAAAATGTCAGTTTGTTAACTGGAAATGTGTATTTATTGATTCTATCACTAATGTAGATCAGGAAAGCTCTGTGTATTAATCGGGTTCTTATACTGGGTGACAGGACACCCTGATGTGTATTGAGAGGGACAGAGATCTTGAAATATTGGTAGTCAATGAATTGTAACAGCCATTTTCACTTTTCCATGTTTTACAATACAAATTGTATATTGCGCTATTTACATAGTACACTATAGTCCTGTAGTAAAACACACAGCTGGGCAGGAATTTTCTTTTCCAAATATGCATCAGTTTGAATCAATAGAAATATCATGGGTCTATTCTTATAGTAAGGTACGGAAATGGCAGTTGATGACATCATGTGGCTGAGTGATTTCAATGTCCGTTGGAATGTTCCACTATCAGCTGCATAGGGGGGGACACAATATTTTTAGCAGTGAAATTATTTATTCTGAAAACAATATTGGGTGCAGAATGACAGATAAGGTATGTAACCTATTCCTGTTACTTTTAGGAGATTTTACTGGCTATTGGGAGTTTTAGTTCTGCTACATTTGATAATCCTAACAAGAGACACTGGATGCACGCCCCTAATGGCCATTTTACTGTATTAGTTCCTAGATTCTCACAATGGTAAAGTTATTTCTGCCTCCAGCTGCATCTTAGTCCCAATGCTTTGGTAAATGTGTTTTAGACCTGTTATTACTGTGATTGTGAGGGCAACCTCCATACCATAGATCAGATTAAATAGGATTTTATGACAGACGCATGTAATTTATATAGTAAAATATAACTTTGATATAGTGTAATTAATTACCTTCATAAATAACGGTATTACCTCCTTTTATAAATGATATACATGTACCTATATGGTAATGCTTTATTATGTATGTTTTCATTTTTGGTAAAATTGCCTGTGAACCAATCCTAGTTCTTCCGACTGTCTCTTGTGAATAACCATGGAATGGTTGTTTTTTTTTTTTTTTCTTGTTCCATATTGTTCTAGAATATTGCAAAGTAAGAAATGTACGATCTGGTTTGCTCCTCTAGCAACAAGTCCTTTAATGAGAGATGCAGCCGATACATTTTGAAGAAGAAATTTAAGGTAAAGCCTTGATTATTAAAGGAAAGTTATACTTAGCTCCTCCCCGCTCCTCTTCTTTTTTCTAGGCTTTGAACCCAGGGTAAGAATTGAAAACCGCTAGGTCCTCACCCCTGGGCTCTTTTTAGTTACAGCGCTGCTGTTCTCCCTCTTCTTGATCCGTGATGTATCCAAAAGGAAGACAAACACATTCACTGGGGGCAAACTTGTATGTACCAGTAATCTGGACCTAGAGACAGTTCTGCTTCATTAACAGCCGTTTTAAGGTGACCTACCAATAGCACCGTGAGTACCACCAGCTAGCCAGCAGGACCAGCAGCGCCCATGCAACTACAGCAGACACCTACCACAGTGGAGAGGACTCCTCTGACTTATGAATTGTGTGCAGAGGGAAAGGACTCAGTAAGTCTAACACTGCATGCTACAATGCTGGGCATTAGGAACATAGGGTCCAGTGACTGTCCTTACCCAGCTCAGGTTTGGCACAGAACTAACAGCTTCAAGCCAACAAGTTGGATTATGGTTGTTTGGGATATAAACTATCAAGACCCTGGATTCCAATCTGCAGGATTTCAACCATCCAGATTACCATTATGTGAATTTGAAAACGTTGACTTTCTTCGTGATGATTTTTTTCTATATGGACTGATTAGAGATGGAGAGGAAACTGAAGCTCGCCAGACACTCTGCTTTGACTCAGGAAAACCGTGAGTTCTCAAATGATCATTTTTAATATTTAATGTTAAAGGTAATGTGAGTTTGCCTTCAAAGAAATACCATCAGGCTCATTTACCCAGAGCTGCTATCTCTCTGGGTAAAAGTCCTGTTCGCAGTTCAATATCGCGATTGTGGGATTTGCCCACTACGGGATTTTAACGCCAGCTATTTGCTGGCGTTTAAATCCTGCGCTAAAACGCGACATTGAACGGAGAGCGTCGGATGCGTGGGTGATTTTTGTGTAACCCGCGCATCCGACGCTGGTATGGTGATAAAGTTGCGCTAGCTGAAAATCTAACTGGTTAGCGCAACCGTAGCACCATATATTTGCCTAGCAAGTCTGGGTAAATCGGCTTCCATGTGTTACATTAGAGGTTGCGAATGTCCCATTGTTTAGTTGGTGGATTCTATGATCCACCATTTATACTCACTGGGTGCAAACTTGTATGTGCTAGGAACACTTACTGGGGATAACTTGTATGTACCAGTCACACTTCCTATGGGCAAACTTGTATGGGGAGCATTTTGTACATGGGTGTGTGTGTGTCATTTATACTATGTGGGATATTTTATTTTATGGGGGAATGTGTGTCATTTATACTCTGGAGTGAGATTTTGTTACATGGGTGGGTGTGTTTGTCATTTATAGAGATGGCTGAACTATATAAAGTTTAGTCCATTTTCGAACTTTCGAACCTCAGAGAAAGTTTGAAAGTTCGAATTCGGACACATTCAAGTCTATGGGAGAGTGATAGTTCGAAAAGTCTGAGTGATTTATAGCTAAACTAACAGAGGTAACTTACTGTAAATGGCTGTGGCACCTGGGAAATGGTCTGGGGAACATGTCACTGTCACCAAAACTTGTTAAAATACTTCCTGAAGTCAGGCAGGCAGGCAATTCTGGGTTATTGCGCAAGCTACATTCAATGATACATTCGAGGATTATCGAACGATCACGAACGGTACATTCGAGGATTATCAAACGAACGATCCTTCCAGTATTAGCGAACGGTGCATTCGAGGATTATCGAACGATGAAAGATCCTTCCTGTATTAGCGAACGGTAACAGTGGACTAATATGAGTGCCCCCCCCATAGAAGATGCAGATACAGTTTTGCTCAGATGGCAAAAACCGTAGAGACACCCCTGTAACTTCCCCCCATATGCATGGACCGTGGGCAGTAAGTGTGGGCAGCATGCCTCCCCTCTACATAGGACCCGTGGGCAGTAAGTCCCCCCCATTCGCATTGACCGTGGGCAGTAAGTGTGGGCAGCATGCCTCCCCTAAATAGGGCCGTGGGCAGTAAGTCCCCCCCATACACATGGACCGTGGGCAGTAAGTGTGGGCAGCATGCCTCCCCTCTACATAGGGCCCGTGGGCAGTAAGTCCCCCCCATACACATGGACCGTTGGCAGCATGCCATGGACTGGTGGTCTGTAGGGATGATAATCTCTGAAATGTTACTTGGCTATGTAAGTATAAAACGGTTTTACTACAAACATTACTCCATTTATTTTTATGTAAAATCACTGAAAATGTGTGGGTGATTCCTGATGATATTTTGTCCCAATAGAGCAAAATATTCCACAGGGCAGTTGGTCATGTGGACCCCTGTGCGCTAACAAGGGTCACCTACAAATAATCCTCTTGTCTAGAATATACTGATGTTTCTTTGGGGCCTGGTTGGTTCCATATTAATTGAACTGTGGAATGGAATTTTAAACAGATATTTCTCTATTTCTTTAGTTGCCATTCAATGGAAAGACTGAAGAGAAATTCCGATATTCTGTCTGTAACACGAAGCCTATGATTCCCGGGTAACTAAATATGGCCACCAAATCCATCTTGTATAGAGTAAGTTACACGACTGAAACTGTTACCGGAGAAAACTCCTGGGAAGTGAACGACATTTGTGGGTAACAAATTATTTTGTTTTTGTAGCTTTTGGATAAGAACAGGAAGCAACGACTTGGAGCGAGCAGTCGCGGGGCAGATGAAATAATGGATAGTCCCTTCTTTAAGGTATGTTTGGATTTCAGAAATGAGCGTCGCCCAGACACCCAATTTGGACGGGATTGTCCCAACTGTAGGGACAATATCACAAGTCCCGCTATCAGGGCTAAAATACCGTCTTCTGAATGGAACTGGAAGTCCCTGCCTCAGAGTGCCCCCTCCCCATCCTTCCCTGCCCCAAACCCCACCTCTCCACCCCTGAAACACCCACTCTCCATTCCATCCACTGTACTGTCCTGCCCCATCCGGCGTCACTGCCAAGCAGAATCTGGCAACCATAGTGCCGCCCCTAACACAGGAATCTGGAGATTGGTTAGAACGGGGATTTGGGGGTGTGTTTAGTTCTGACTAATTGTTTTTTTTTTCCTGTTATATAGAAAATTGATTGGGACAACCTAATGAAAGGAATATACAGACCTCCATCCAGCTACTACTTATAAAAACCACCCCAGTTCCAGAAAGAAGAGAACAACCACTATCTGATTATACTTTAATAAAAAGAATTAAAATAAACTTAGGTTTGACTTTGCCTTTGGTCTAATAAGTACAAAGAGTTTCAATAAATTAATTTTTTGGTCTCAACCAATAAAGGGGTGCCATAAAACCACGGCTTGGTCATGTTGTGCGTGTGCCTGAATGTGTGTAGTTTCAGAAGTACATTTCTCTCCATGTTTGTGATACGTAATGTTGATAACACCAGGCAGAACCAGTATTCTCCCTAGGGTCTTTTAGCCGGGCGGCCCACTCGGCTACTTTTTCATGCCACCCGGCTGGAAAAAAATTCTTGAGAGAACACTTGTGATTTAAAAGAATTTAGAAGTAGGTTTAATAGGTGTACCAATAGGTCAGTAAAAACTCCCGCCAAAACTGCTCAGTCCAGAACCCTTTTTTACACTTGCAAGATTATTTTAGCAAGTTAACTAGCTTTTCCAAGATCTCCAAGGCCACAAAAGGGTGTCACATGTGCTTGTGCTGCTATGTTACATGGGTTACCTTCAGATGTTGCAGAACTACAACTCCCTGCAGATGTTGACGAACTACAACTCCCTGCATTCTACAACCACAGAATGCTGGTTTTAGTTTTCAAACATCTAGTGGGACAAAGTTAGACATCCCTGACCTATATAATGAGCATGATGCAGTGCACATTTTCCCTTACCACCAAATTTCCCCATCCTACCCCACCTGGCTACTTTTTCATGCCACCCGGCAGGAAAAAAATTCTGGGGAGAACACTAAGAACCCTCCACATGTATGTGCTATATGGGTATTGGGGATACCTTCAGGCAGAACCCTCCACGTGTATGGCTATATGGGTAATGGGGATACCTCCAGGCAGAACCCTCCACGTGTATATGCTATATGGGAAATGGGGATAATGCCAGGCAGAACCCTCCACGTGTATGTGCTATATGGGTAATGGGGATAATGCCAGGCAGAACCCTCCACGTGTATGTGCTATACTAGATGTGTGCTAGATGGTCTGTGTTGCTGTGTCCAAAACCACCTACAGCTACTTCTGCAAAATAAATTTTTGATCTCCCCGTGCATGGGTTGGTTTCTTCCACGTACTCACATTTACTACCACGGCCGTATCAAGACATACTGCTAGGAAGGGTTATCCCCCTCTTTACTTTAAACAGGATCGGACTGGACCACAGGGTTATAGTGGGGGAACCCTCTGAAGACCCTTCCACCCATGAAAACAGAAAAAATGTAAATTTTTTTTAGATAGAGTTAAAGGGACATTTCACTGCTATTACTGCAGTAATTTAATTAAGTAATTCATGTTTTAGTAAAAACTGCAGGCGCCCTAGCCTAGTCCAGTGATGGCGAATCTTTTAGAGTCCAACAGGGCGATGCACCAACGGGCGCATGGCTCCTGATTTGGAGTTAAAGTTGCGCTAACCGATGTTATATCGGTTAGCGTGACTTTAACTCCTTCCTTGCGGCGGCTGCGTGGCTAACGCGAAAGTTAACAGCGCAGCCGCCGCAAGTGATGTTATATGCCGAAATCGGCATTTTATTGCGGCACTTTTAACGCCAGCTAATAGCTGGAGTTGAAAGTGCCGCAATAGAACAGCGCCAAGTAGCGATGTTCCGAGCGCCGCTATCGGCATATAACATTGCCGGGCTGTTTGCACCGGTTGCCGATAGCGGCGCTCGGTGCATCGCCCTGTAAGTGCCTAAACTGCAACCCAAATCCCCACTTTTTAGGCTGAGGCCACACTACAACGCACCAAAGCGTGCATGCTTTCGCATGTGTTATCGATTGCATGCGTGATTTCTGTGTTAGCGCACATTGTTTTGGGTTCGCGCATGCGTTTTTGCAATTTTCACTGAGAAAACGCATGTGATTGTGCGCAAAAAATGCTTGATCGCAAAACAGAAACGGACCCACAATCGCATGCGCACCAGATATCACAGGAATGTTCACGTTCCCATGATTTCCATGTTAACAAAAATTGCAGGCACAATTGCGAGTATGGCGAGTATGGCCTAGCACTTATTGCATAGTGCCAACATGATCATTTTACCTGAATGCGGAGTTTTTACAACTCGAACAGTGACCATTAACACCTACATTATTAGACAGGAATTTGAGATCCAAACCACGTAACTTCTCTCTGCTACAGAAAGCCGCTACACTTTCTCTCTGGCTTTCTGGTAACAAACTCTGGTGAACTCTACTGTGCATGAGCCATGAGTGCCCACAGAGAGGGATCCAAGTGCCACCTCTGGCACGCATGCCTACCATAGGTTCGCTAACACTGCCCTAGGCCATGATCTATGGGGCCTTATGGAAAAATTTGGCCCTTGCAGTCTACTAGTGCCTTGGATGTCATCATAAGCAAAGATTTGGATATAAACAATACCCTTTTTTTGGCTAACTAAAATGATTTAAAATGCAAGCTTTGGAGCACTTTATGCTTCTTTGTCTGGCATTGATTGACCTGAAAATTTGTCCCATGTGCACCGGGTCTTAATGAAGGTGAAATAAAAGATTACTAGTGTAATCTCCGTCTGAGTGTGTGCTGACTCAACCACACCCCTTCACCATTGGGGCTCATATGCAAGAACAACAAAAAGAGGTAGTCACACTCTAAAGTGAACATGTTTATTGCAATCCACACATATTACATCCCAAAGTTTCAGGAGGTATAATCCATTTTTTTCTAGTTTAAATGTAAAGTGGTATAAAGTAGTTATATGATAAATTATGTAAACATAAACTTAAGTTAATATTAATAGAGATCAACAGAACCATGACATCTAGACTTCCCATAGAAGTCAGTGGGAGTTAAAAACTCCACTATTTCTCCGATATTTGGAATCGAGGGTGCACGTATTCACCGTTCGACTATTCTATAGTTCTATAAACCGGCCTGTATATTCGATCATTTCTGGAAATTGAGAATTCTCAAATATTTAATTTAGAAAATTTGCTAATTATAAATCCAGGAAACGTTCTGCAATCTGAAAAATCCGAACATCCGAGAGTTATTAGAGTTCTGTCAGAACCGTCATTTCCAATTCGGAACCAGACTTCATCCCTAAATTATTAGTACGGATTGTATTTCTACTTTAAACTAATGATTATGTTGAAATTAAGTTCAAATTTGCATATGTTGTGTAAAAAGAACAAATTTGTATTAAAACTCTGTGAATAAGCAAGGTGTCTGGAAAGTGCAAGGTACCATACTGGTCTTGTAGCCCCTGGGGGCACTTTTCACTTGAAAAGCTTCATTGCTGGGATACGAATAGCCATACCCCCTCTGAGTCAGTGTACAATTACAGCAACTATTTTGCCATAGTAACAGGGGAGTATCTGCGAGAGTGTTGAGACAATCATAGAAAACAGATGAAAAGTAATGTGTGTTTTAATGCTAGCCAAAGAATTAAATAGAGATCGCAGGCTCATATTGGGGGACTGAAGTTTTACATAGAGAGAGCTTTACATAGGACTGCAAAAAAGAGTTCCAACAATAGAGGTAAGGTCAGTTTACGCTGGTTGCTATGGCATCTGCCAAATGCTAAAATGAAAGGAGTGCAAGAAAAAGACCATTCACTCTAAACTGTAACAGGCAAAAGGTTCAGACAGCAATAGACATTGGAATTCCCCTGCATATCAGTCACTGTTCTCCACTAAAGGTAGGTCACCTTTCCTAACACTAGAGACAGGAAAATCATGGGTCTGCAATAGACTTTTAATTTTGAATTATAAACTATACCCTACCTTTTATTTGTTCTTGGTTGATAGTGATAGTCTCACTATATGATTCTTGGTCTATTCTCCTGTAGCTGTTCATTTATTTACCTTTTATTGTGAATATACGTTATAGCGTACACCTTGTTTTAAACTTAAGTAATTTATAGATATACGGTAATGTAACGTTAGGGTGCTAGTTATACCATACACACTAACAGATCCACGTGTTTAAAATGATGTGGTAATTGCCAAATCTCAGACCGCTGGTTAAAATTTGCACAGGGTTGAGTATCTGACACCCGATTTGATATTAATGGGTCTGTACTGGATAATATGCATTGTTACACATCTCTTTAGTCCATCCATATGCTGCTCCCCATCTAGACACCAAAATGATTTTAGTGCTGTTTAGTCAGCAAGAGCAGTGGTGTAACTAGAAATCACTGCCCCCTTCAGCAAATGTATGATGGGGCCTCTCAATGTGCTTAATCTACAATGCTTTTCTGGGAGGTGGCTATATCTGTCATGAAAAAAATAAAAAGATGGGGCCTCATGGCCCCTCTTGCAGGGTCTGCTCCCTGGTTGTTTTACGCCCCTGAGCAAGGGAATGAAGGGTTTCTGACGTATTACTACTAATACAGAATATTAATTCTCTTCATAACTAGTCTGTATTTATATACTTGCAACTACTTGCTCTTGAGGCTATTCTTCGAGTTAATATGTATGTATGTACAAATTTTTTATAAAGCGCCACTTGGGTTCGCAGAGCTGTACATTATAAAATACAAACAAGGGGATTAGTGCAAGCCAGATAGATAAAAATTAAATTAAATACAATTTCATACATCGGTTAAGAAAGCAACATGCCTCAAAACATATATATGGCATGTAATATATTTATAATCCAGTTTTGGTAGTCGGTATTGTGTGTGGGGTAATGATGTGTATTAGGAGGTTGAATCCAATTGGAGTGGGGGTTAGAAATCTATTGGATATGTACCCCCTAATATAATTACACAGATTAAAATTATGTTGGTTGGGGTCATAGGTGACATCTAATATCCTGTTATCCAATATAATCCACCCACCACCACTGCAGACTCCAATAACAACATTTTCTTCCCTTCTGATGTAGAGCTTTACAATTTTGCTCAGTTAGCAATATTATTAACACACATGGAATCACACACGTCTACTCTCCCCGCACAACACCATCTCCCGGCACCTAAAATGAGTTTCTGCCTATTGTCTTGTAGAAGTTTTGTTGGCCCTCATGGTGGAGTTCAGTTAGTTTTTGAACTTCCGAACTTCAGTAAAAGTTCCAAAGTTCGAAAACTAACCCATTAAAGACAATGGGGAGAAATAGTTCAAAAAGTTTGGATTAAATACAGAAAAAATAGCAATAGTAACTTACTATACATGGCTGTGGCACCTAGGAAATGGTCTGGGGAACACGTCCATATCACCAAAACTTATTGAAACACTTCCTTTCCCCACGATCGGGCAATTGTCGGGTTTCCACATGCTACATTCGAGGGTAACTGCCAATTTGAGGGTTACCAAATGATACATTTGAGGGATACTGAACGATAATGAAATAATCAACAACTGAGCACAACTATTTAAATCTAAATGTTTCACTTCAAGTGAAGTACGTGCCCTTACTCTGGACGCGTTTCGCATAAAGCTTCATCCGCAGTGAAGCTTTATGCGAAACATGTCCAGAGTATGGGGTTCTAACAGCTGATCCACTATTCTCCCTACGAAGTCCGGGCACCCCAGCAATATTGCACTGTTACATTGGTCGCCCCAATGCTGCATAAATTGTATACTTTGGTTAACTCAATTTCAGCATTTTTCATGTGGGCTGACATTACTTTTGAATGCTATATGGGGAATTGCCTGTTGTACCTAATACACTCTGTGTGTTTGATTATTAATTATATGGCATTAGTTATGGTGTTATATTGGGATTAGATAGTGAAAGCTGCTAGTTTTGTACAATTTTAAATGTTTTTAAATTTTGTATATCTCTATCTACATGTTTGCCACATTGTTTAAATAAAGGTTATTACATTTTCTGACAGTGCGCCTAAGGGTCTTTTGCTCTTTAGTTGTATAGGGTTACTGAACGATACATTCGAGGGTTACCGAAACCAAATTCTACATTTGAGGGTTACCAAATTTGAAAATTTGAAAATTCGATAATTAGCACAAATAGGTCCGTGAGTTCGAAAAAACGAACTAGTTCAGGCAGTTCGGAGTTTGTCCAAACTCAGAAAGCTGAACTCAGGTTTGAGTTTGGGTCAATCAATAATGCAGACATGTGTAAGTGGGAAGAGTCATGCATTTTGCTTAGTGGGCATATATTTGGCGCACTATTATGCAGTAACAATATAGCAAAATGATTTATAGTTTGGATTCATATAACCTTATAGCCTTATAACAGTCACTCAGTACTATCAGATTATTAAAATGAGAAAACAACAAAACCAAAGAATAAAATAAAAGCTGACACTTAGGAACATTGTAGAAACACTGACACTCTCGTATATACCCCCCCCACACACACATTCCAGAGGTATAAAACAAAGGTAACCAAACACGAAAGTAATCTGTATAAACACACTTAGCCCTGGCACAGTGTCAAATTAAAAAAAAAACAATATAGATCTATGTAGAACCATCTATGTATGCATCTAATGAACACATCTTCTGTTAAGTAGTGAAATATCAAAATATAGCTTTTAATAACCTTCAGAAGTTTCTTTGCAGTCTCAATTATTTATACAAAAATCTTCCCATAGTCTCAAGTCTTACTGAATGGATGAAAGTGACAAGGTCGGCATGGATCCAGAAGATTCAACTTCTCCTGTGCCAGAGGGAGAAGTAGAAGTTGAATCACCAAACAGTATATTGAAAACAGACCCTGAAGGCTCAATATCTCCCCCGTTAATCTCTATGAATAAAGGTATGTTGGCAATTTCATGATTTGTTGTTATTATTTTGGATAGTACAATTGGGAGTGTTTTATAACCCAGGTCCTAAAATATTGTTTTTGGATTAAAGGTAATGTTCAGTGGAAAACATCAATATTTCAAAAAGTATTAGTTTATATTATACATACCTAGTTATTCTAGATATTCTCTCCCATTTTGAAAAATCAGTTGAATTTCTATCCCTTGCTATTCCCTGCTGTTGACATTAGTGAGCTGCCATTTCAGGTTCTTCTTCTTCCCAGGATACACCACATCCTTGGAATGTTACTAACAGTAATGTCTACTGGTTTGCTGTTGCATGGGTCAAAGATGCTCAGATCTCTACTGAGCAACTGAATCAACCCAGGCACTGGGTCAAGGGCAAAACCATAACAGTCTCTATTATGGGTCCTACACACAGGAAGTTAGTTTTTCTGAAGTATTTATTTATACACAGACAAAATGCTAAATGGGCAGGTTAAGGTCATTGGGATGGAAAAATACTGCTCTTTTGTCTTAAAAGCTTATGTATTTCCTCTGAACTTCCCCTTTAAGTTTTAATAGTTATTTTGTGGCATTTTATAATGCAAAAATACCAAAAGTGTTATAATTTTGTTTCCTGTTGTAAAAAGTACAGTCTACATAGTAATTATTCTTGTTTTCCATGCTTGTTGAATGATGATATTTAAGTTAACATTCTTGTATTGGGATTGTTCTTTCTGGACCATGGGATCATTTATGCTGCATAAGTGAAGACTAGTTTCCCCAATTAGAGCAGGGGGCATGGCACTGCAGACAGAGTCGGATAACATCAGTATTCCAGCCCTGCTAGCATTTTCACACTTTAAGACTGGGCCAATCCCAGGAGAGTGTGGGTACTGCACATAAAAAGAATGACAAAATACATTTTACATTAGAAAGATACATGCAGGTATTCATCACAGTGTCTGCCCCTTCACTTAATTTAATAAAACCTTTCAACACCAGTGCACAATAAAGAGAAAAATGGCTCCCGAGAACATTTATCAGTCCTCAGATAATAGCAACAGTGTTTTTATGTATAACAACACTAGTCCTATTGAAACATTGCATGCATGAATAAATACAGTTTTGTTTGTAAAAAGTTTCTCTGTGTGTACTCTTTGCTGGATATATATACACATGTGTACCTGCCTTTATAATTTTGGACATGAAAAGATACTTAGGGTTTTATTTAATTTAATGGAAACTTAAGCCTCGTACACACGTACGATTATACCGCTGATGAACACCCCTTAGCACAAGGTTTTTGGGCAACAAATGGCTGTTTTGGGCGATAATCACACATGTGAATGTGTTGAGTCTGACCAATGAATGACAGCAGACTGTCCAAAGCAGCAGTTCATTAAGCGTGTGTTCGTGTTCAGGGGTAAAATCAGATGTGTGTACGAAGCTTAAGGTAACTGCATGACTGCGTATTTCCAGCTTTTGTTTTTGACTGATATGGTTTTTCTGTGGAAACGGTTACTTAACTGGAATACCCTGCCACAAGCAGAGCAACCAGTGTTTGTTTACCATGCCTAGCAGCACAAAACAATAGAATGAAGGCTTATCTATTCAATTTGGTTCTAGTCACCTATTCACCTGCCTTAATTCATTGTAAAAGGAATGCTAATTAAACAAACAATAGACCTTTCAATAATATAAACAACCTGTACTGAATCTGTTGCATGCACTGACATCAGTTATTACCAGAGGATACTGACAGTTAATCTTTTGAAGATTTAAGGTTCGTACACACACACAATGTGCACCCGAGCAACGCCCCCCGCTGGATCAACGAACAACCCCCAAACCGAACACATACACACAGACAATTCTTGGCCGAAATGGCTGTTCGTCACGGGTAGCGGTCGATGTCGGTAGTCGTGGCTAAGTACGCACATCGTGAGTGTGTACGAGCCTTAACACATATAACAAGCTTTTTTTTTTTAAAGGGTGCATAATGGCCTGCAGCTGGGCCTCCTCAATCCTTTTAAAGAAGTTTGCACAAGAGCAAATATTGCTGATGTCTATGGAAGGAAAGCCTGTTGTTTCACACCCAGGTTCAATATTCCACTTTCCAGCATTGCTCATTCATAAAAACTAAACTTGTTCTGAAAACAAGAAATCTTATTTGTTAACTTTTCAACAAAACTTATTTTTGTGCATGCATTGTTTTTAGTTCAGGAGTACGACTTTTCTTAAGCAACATGTAATTAAAAACTTGCTATAACTGATCATATATTACTTTAGAAAGTCTGATCCAAAATGCTGTTTGCATGAATAAATAATATTTTGTGGTGTATATTATAATAAAATTGGATTACAGTACGATGACTAAAGTGTAATTGCCAATTGGCAATCACAGACGCGGCTGACGTCATGAGAAAGCACCGCAGGAACGAAGGGCTGTAAGTATTCTAGTATAATTCTAGGTGACTTCAATTGTCACATTGATGATATGAAGCAATCCTGGCCCTCTCGCTTTGTCCACCTAACTTCCTACTTCTCCCTCCAGCAGTGGACCAACACTAGCACCCATAAGGATTGTCACTTCCTGGACTTGGTCTTTACTAAAAATCTTTCTGTCTCTCAGTTTGCTAGTTCCTCCTTCCCACTCTCTGATCACAATCTAATTACTTTTTCTACCACCTACTCTTCCCTCTCCTCTGACACTCCATCTACTGTCCTTGTTCGCAAAATCCATGCAATAGACCTTCCGGCTCAATTCTCCTCTCTCAGTTCTATCCTCGCTGCTCGCATGTCTGACTCTAACCATGATTTCCTAATACATTCGTATAACTCTATCTTATCCACTACTATTAACTCCTTTGCCCCCCTACAAACTCACAAACGTCCCCCGCTAATCCCTGTCCTTAGCTCAATTCAGATACCAAGTTCCTACGCCACTGTACTCGTGCAGCTGAGCGGCTGTGGAAAAAGTCAGGCAGACTTTAACCATTTCAAGCTCATGTTGTCGTGTCTTAATTCGGCTATTTCAGCAGCTAAACACTCCTACTTTAGCACACTTATAAGCAATAACAAAAGTAACCCACGTCATCTATTTTCACTATTTAACACTCTCTTGCAGCCCTCCTCTACAGACACTCCTCATTCCATTAACGCTCCTCAGGATTTTGCAGATAAAATAGATGATATCCGTACTCTAATCCCCTCACACCAGGACAACTCTCGCCTTCTTTTGCCTGCCCCATCACCTGCAGTTCTGGAATCTTTCACCCCTGTCACCCATTCTAAAGTCTTCGACCTCCTGTTGTCCTCACCGCTTACAATGTGTACCCTTGATCCTATGCCCTCCTTCCTACTAAGACACTGCGGTAAAATACTTTCCCCCACTTTTTCTCACATTTTTAATTCCTCCCTGACCTCTGGGATTTTTCCTGCTGCCTTTAAACATGCGTGTGTCAAACCTCTTCTTAAAAAACCCTCTCTGGATCCTACCTGTCTCTCAAACTACGCCCCTGTCTCCCTTTTACCGTTTGCATCAAAACTCATTGAACGGCTAGTCTCTACACGCATTACTTAATACCTCCATCCTAATAACTTATTGGACCCATTACAATCAGGATTCTGACTGGGTCATTCAACTGAAACGGCCCTCTGCAAAGTCTCAAATGACCTACAAGCTGCCAAAGCCAAAGGACAGTTCTCGGTCCTCATTCTCCTTGACCTATCGGCTGTCTTTGATACTGTGGACCACTCTCTTCTTATGCAGATTCTATATTCTCTGGGCATCCGAAATAAAGCTGTGGTGTGGTTGCTTTCTTATCTCTCTAACAGATCTTTCTCTGTCTATTTTGCTAATAAAACTTCCTCTCCTGTTCTGCTTAGTGTGGGGGTCCCTCAGGGCTCGGTTTTAGGACCCTTGCTGTTTTACCTCTACACTATCTCTCTGGGAGAAATAATCAGTTCTTTCGGTTTTAAGTATCACTTATATGCTGATGATACCCAAATTTACTTTCTCACCCCCACGTTAGCCCCTGAAGTTCAATCCCAAATCTATAAATGTCTGAGCTCTATCTCTTCCTGGATGGCGCACCGCCGCCTTAAACTCAATCTATCCAAAACGGAATTAATCATTTTACCCCCTAAACTGGGACCTTGTCCACCCTTCTCCATCTCTATTGACAATATGGTCATTAACCCAGTTAATAATCTGCACGCTGCCTTGGACTAATCTTTGACTCCTCTCTTTCCTTCCATCATCACATTAACAATGTTGCTAGGACCTGTCGTTTTCTCCTTCGCAATATTGCCAAGATCCGCCCGTCTTGACTACTGTAACATTCTACTACTTGGACTCCTGGCCTCTCATCTCTCTCTTCTCCAGTCTTAAATCTTAAACTCGGCAGCTCGGATCATTTCGCTCTCCTTTAAAAGAGAACCCGGAACCCCAATACTTCAGTCCATAGGGTGGCTTCCCATCAAACAAAGAATCATATTCAATACTCTACTTTTAACCTTTAAATCCCTTTGCTTTACTTCACCTTCCTACTTATCTTCTCTCTTGGTCCCTTATATTCCAGGCCGTGCCCATCGCTCCTTGCAAGGAAATCTTCTCCACAGACCCCCAACTAACACTGCTGCCTCCTGCCTTAAACCATTTTCTCTTGCTGCTCCCTACCTTTGGAACTCTCTCCCTCTCTTGCTTCGCCTGGTGATATTCATTAATACTTTCAAATCTATACTTTTTTCCTACCTTTCTGAGCATCAGCAGAACAAATGATTGTACCCATACTTTGTACTTTGTACCCATCCCCCCCATTTTTATCTGTATGTTGTCCTTCTCCCATTTAGATTGTAAGCTCTTTGGGGAAGGGATCTCATTCCTAATGTGTCATGGCTTGTTGCACTTTTTTTTATCTATCTGTATTTTGCACTTATCCCCTTGTTTGTATACTCTGTATTTTTTAATGTACAGAGCTGCGTACCCAAGTGGTGCTTTATAAATAAAATTATAATACATACATACATACATACAAGTAAGGTTACGATTATTTTTAAAAAAAAATAGTCAGGCGTTTAGGACTGGGCAGGGGGCATCTGTCATCTCCTAAAAGGATTTTACACTAGGATGCAGGGGGACCAAGGAAGGATCCGGATGGTGGGAGGGGTGTGTGCAAAAGGAGGCTGAAGGCACGGAAAAGGCATGGCTTGAGTTGACGTCAGAGAGCTTGGATTACAGTTGAGATGCTCCTGGTCTGCAAAAAGCATGTTTGAAAAACATATATATCTTCATATTGACTCAACAGATTTTAATGGGGGATGGCCTGTTTTAAAGCTAGAATCATGACCAATAACATATAAAGTTTTAGTTTTGGTGGTGGACTTGCCCTTTAAAGGGTATGTCCACCCCCAAAAAAAACTTTTTACATTTGTTTGGCACCCCCCAAAACTTCGTTCTATTACAAGAAAATGTGCTTTGATGTGTCCTGTGGGATTTTGGGGTAATTTAAGCATTTTGGGGAACTTATTCTGTATTTAATGGTCATCCTAAGTATTTGGGACAAAATAGTTGGCTGTTCTCCAAAATGATTATTCTAGCAGCACTGCTTTTTTTTGTTGAGTACAGCAATTAACATTTTAATAATGCAGTGCTTATAATGTGTGCAAGGGAGGTAAACAGATTCAAGTCATCACATGTTGAGCAGCAGGTATTCAGAAATACAAGGGAACAAGATATATTTGTCTTGAAGAGAATTTATTAATATTTAACAGACTTCCTGTGAAATCCATGTCCTTTGTTTATTTGCTTAGGTAGAATATGTTCTGCACAGTGGTATGTTCCCATAGAGATGCACTCACTAAACTTACAATATTTTGTTCCTGAATATGTACTTTCATAGTCTTTCATAGAATAAGACCAATGTCTTAAAAGAGAACTATGGTCTGAAACACATTTTAGGATGACATGTTACTCAGTTTCAAACCATATGTATGTTTGTGTAAAGCAAGTAGAATATTTACTTTTTTTAACTGTCCACTTAGCTACTTTACCTTTTCTATTCTTCTTGTGGCAAAAAAAGGAAGGGAGTGAAAGTTGCATCGAAAGGAACTATATGGTGTACCATCCTATGTATTTTACGTAGGTATGACATTGGTTAGGAATAACTTGTAAAAGAAAAAGGATATTCAGGAGTTTCTGAGTTATAAGTGAGAATACTGTAACTATGCTCTAGGACATAGTCTTCCTTTATGATGGGAATATGATGTGAGTGACTTTTTTAATGCGAGCAGAGGATGTGGTGATTTAATAACATGTAAGATAACATAACATACTGAAAATGTAATATGGGGCACTATTGATTTAAAGGATAATCATCGCGTGTATGAAGTTAATTTAAAAAACAGTTAAAGGAGAACTAAAGTCCCAAGACAACATTGTCTCAATAGACAGAGCACATTCACAAACACACAACAAGCTGTGTATCATGTCTCCCTTTGCTGTGCATGCTGGGTAATTTATGAAAATAACCTGTGTGTACTAAGGGTCAGCTCCCATAATTCACCTTATCTGGGAATACCAAGCTAAGTGTGCGCCGGACACTTCACAGGAAACTGCAGTCTTGCTTCCTGGAAGCTTACAGCCAATCATGTTACAGCTCAGAGATCTCTCTCTCTGACACAGAACACAGATATCAGTGCAGTTTTTGTGTAAACACATTAGAAATGCTCCTGTCCCTAACAATGATAAATTCCTATGCTTTTCATACAAAAAAGAAAAATAATCTTTGCAGTGTATGTCTTTGCTAGCATGGATGAAAGAAACAGAACATTTAACATTTCAGCAAAAAATAAAAGTAAGTATGGGGAATCGAACCAGCAACCCTTCTATACTGTGTCTTTCTAAAAAGAAAGCTTTCTACCTCTATGCCACATAAGCTAATAAGTAATAAACCAGTACATGTAGAGTCTTTATCTTTTGCTAGACACATAATAAAAACAAAAAAGGGAACATGGGGAATCAAACCTGTGCCCCAATAGTCTGATTTTTTCCTAAACCAGCACTTTAGCAGAACACGCCACAGGTGAACTCTCAATCGATAGAAGTAAATGCAAGTAAAATCAGTTCACTGTTTTGTATTGCTACTGGAAGACTGTCAGCAATTCATGTTGGTTGGTACATAAATAACAGAGCTGCTATATATAAAGTTTGTACATATGTAGAAACTTCATATTTTTCTAGAAACATGGAAACAAACAAACAAACAAAAAAGCACTAAACTCAGGCAGTAGACTATGTTATATTGTTTCATAAGTAAGCTAGGGGATTTGAACTTGTGACTTCTTGGTCTGTTTGTTGAGATGCTAGAAACTCTGCACATAGAGACAGTGAATCCTAGGGTCAGGGGGCGTGGCTCTTTGAAGCCAACATGGGCTATAAGTTGTACTGGCAACAACATGGAAGCCTCCTTTGTTACAGAATCTATTACTTATATCTACTAAATGCAAATCATTAGAGAAAAATCTTTCAACGTGTAGGTATTCTGGTGAGAAAAACTTTCACATTACGATCTGAAAAAACAAAGTTTAGTTCTCCTTTAAACTGAAAAGTACATGGGACAGGGATATAGGACTGGTATTTCCTACCTCCCAATACTGTTTCTGTGAGAAGCGCCAGCCCAAAGAACACTGCTTCTGCCAGGCTTCCTCCTGGTTTCAGCACTCTCTTTAATACAGGAATAGTCCAGGACTAACCTGGCAAATGAAAACTGCAGGAAATATGTCATAATTGTGATAATTACGGCCCTGGCCCAACTGCACTGTACCTAAAAGCAAAGGTTCAAATTGATAAAACTTATAAAAATAACAATATCGTTGTTTGTACACTTGTTATTTAACACTCGTTATTTTACATCCGTTTTTTACACAAAATAAAATAAGTATTTACTTTGTGCCTTTATTTGAGAAAAAATGTACTGTTGATTTTTATTTAAATAAAAATGCTTTATTTAAAAGTGTTAAATAACGTTAATGTTATTTTACGATAAAAATGTTTTATACATTTCACCAAAAATGTTTTTTTGGTTGTGTGAGCAAAGCAGTTATGTATAGTTTATGCATTTTCTATCTCCATCAAAGGCATGGAAACACACCTGAATCTGACCAAAAATATCGATCATATGTGTTTTGGACACTGTATGGACCACATATTGTTGGTCCATACAGAAATATGATGGGGAGAGGCCAATACATTCATAGTCTTAGCTGTGATCAAACTTTGTTTAATTTCACACAACAGATTTTGGGTGGCATGCACCGCTTTTTCAAGTGCCCTTCCATCTTTGGAGTATAGATCCCACACTTACCATAATCAAATATAGTTGGGTACTTTGGATTTGCTTTTTAATTTTCTTCTCTAAAATGTAATAAAAAGACAGCGTGGATTGGCCTGTTACCATTCCCAATCCCCACCAGGATAGCTTTCCAATCCTGGGCAAAACTGGTAAACACTAGCAGGGGCAAGCTCTCTGGGCAAATCTGTTCTGGATTTACCAGAGGCTGTGCTTTTTTTTCCTGATTTCGAGCCTTTCTCTGCCTTCAATTAGCCATGCTGTGATGGGGGCTTAACGATTCTGTCTGCCACTAACTGTCACTCAAAGCTAGCATGCGAGAAAACACTCCTCCACCCTGTTAGGTCAGTTAGCGCAACGTTAAGAGCTGAGAGGAGTGTTGCGTACTTGCAGAGCTCCCCGGTAAATGAGCCTGCTTATCGTTAAAAATGGTGCTAATTTTGCCCCAATCAATCAGATGTTAGCTTTCAAATGTTAAATAGGATCTGATTGGTTGGGGCAAAATCAGCATCATTTTTAATGATAAGAACTTTTATTAAATCTCCCTGTAGGTTCCCAGCAAACACAAATGAAATATATAAAGGGGAAGAAAAAAAAAAAGTCCATAAAAAAAAAAAGTCCATAAACAAGGTTCAAGCACTGCAGACCATGTAGAAGAAAAAGTTCAGTACAACATTTTTGTATCTTATTTATCCTCTTAAAACCTCTGACAGTTGTTTGCTTATACCAACATTACTGTAATTAACATGATAATAGAAACATTTGTATGTTGATTCTAAATTGGACTTTTGACCTGTAAGTGATTTTTTTGTGGCAGATGCAGAACACAAGGGGCAAAGACGAAGGGGAGCAGCTAAGAGACCAAGCATAGTGCCAGGATCAGCTAATACTGTGTCATCTCCTACAGCAATCATCCCTGTGAGTAGCCTTCCCTTACCATATGGCTTTATTTGTATAATCAATAAACTCCCTCCCTCATAATATTATGACAGTAATGCTGTTTTAGAAACTGTACAGAAATCCTGAAGTAAAATCCCAGTTTTAATGAAAGCAAACATTTCAGGAACTTGTAGACATTTTTTTTCCTGAATGGGAAAATGGAGAATTATTGTAATGCTCCAGAGTGCCAGAGTATCCCTTTAACACAGATACACCAATCTATCACTACTTTCTTGACCAATAGCCAAGCCCCCGTTTTCCAGGAGGCTAGAAGCATCTCACTGGACACTGTTGCCTCAAGGACTTAAAGTGCAAGGTATCTGTGCTGAGGGCAGGGATACTCAAGAAAACCTCAGGCAGACTGCAAATTTGCTGCCTAAACAGAAGAAACCAGTAGGAAAAGCAGAGCCCTGATTGTTTCTTTGGAAACGTTCATGCATAAACATGAACAAGCCAAATTCACCTTGAAGACCCATGAAGAGCTGAGGACATGGATGGAGCGACGTGGGAGCAGAGAAAATGTAAGTATATTTTAATATATTTACACAAGACATGCTCAAATGGCCCAAAAGATCACGTTGCAACAATACTGTATAGCAAAGCAGGTAGACTGTATAGTCTACATACAGAAAACTAAATTGTTGCAAGGCTGAGTCATGTTAAAACTACAAAACTAACAGCAAAGTTTTTTGTTTTTGTTGCATAGCAAAGAAAGTATTCACTTAATTTATAGTAGATCAAATAAAGGATCAATTGCCATTTCTTCTGTAGAAGAAGTTAAATTATATACAATTTGTATAAGGAATAACTCACTGTGCATTCACAGGAAATGTTCTGAAGGGAGTGAAAAATATTTGTGTTTGAAATGTAGGGATTGGTTAATAGCCATGAACCAGTCAATGTGGTTCAACAAGCATCTATGGTGCTCTGGATTTCTCCTCTCTGTTGCAACAGAAGAACTGCATATCTGCTCTTTCCCTGAAACAGAAAGAACAAGAATTGTCATTGTAATTAAACAATCCTATATTCTTTATTTTCAAGTTTTTCTTCTCCATCACATGCAGGATACACCCACCCAGTAACAAAACTACCAACCCCATAATGATTCACCCAGCCCTAAAACCAAAATATAAATTCAGTTTAATTAATAAACAGAACTAGGACTTAAGTGTCATTTGCTCTTAGCTAGGTTTGTTTTGTTGATTTGATTTTGCTGTATCCTATGACTAACACATGCTGAGTGATAACTTGGCACGATCTGTTTTCATCAACATATGGACAAGCAATGGGAATAACAAGATAAGCCGTGATTAACATAAAAAAATCACATTAAGTATTTCATTTTCTAATTTATTACTTGCAGTTTTAAATACAATGCAATTCATTAAAATAAATGAGATGGTATTTTAAACAATGAAGTTATAACTGGCATTAAATATAACTCACAGTTCTTACATGGTATTTTATTGTTGTACAAGTCATAGTGTGGAAAGCACAAGTTGTGGGAAGAAAGTCTCAATTCCTGGGCATTATGCAATTTTTGAGAACACCTGTAACTTTAAATTGTTGGCTCTTCTTTATTTCCTTTACAGCCTGCAGGGAAAAAGAATAGTGTTTTTTCAAATGAGGTAAGAAAAGAAATAGCTAAGCTTGCCAAAGTTACAAAGGATGAAAGAAGAGCTCAACTGGATACCAGGCATAAATACTTAATTTCCAAACTAGCTGATGGCATAGGCATTGGAGAAAACGAAGTGGAAGATTTTCTTATTTCAGATGAAAAGGTAAAATTAATATTGTTTTTTCTTTAAAGGGAATGTTCAGTGGAAAATATCAATATTTGTTAAATTGTTAGTTTATATTATACATACCTAGTTATTCCACATATTCTCTCCCATTTTGAAAAGTCAGTTGCATTTCTACCCCTTGCTATTCCCTGCTGTTGACATTAGTGAGCTGACATTTCAGGGTCTAACATTCCTTCTTCCCAGATGCATCACTTCCTTGGAATGTTTCTAACAGTCATTTCTACTGATTGGCTGTTGGATGGGTCAAAGATGCTCAGATCTCTACTGAGCAACTGAATCAACCCAGGCGCTGGGTCAAGGGCAACACCATAACGGTCTCTACTAGGGGTCCTGCAAACAGGAAGTCAGTATTTCGGAAGTATTTATTTATACACAGACAAAATGCTGAATGGGCAGGTTAAGGTCATTGAGATGTAAAAATACTGCTCTTTTTTCTTAATAGCATATGTATTTGCACTAAACTTCCCCTTTAAATATATTACATAATCATAACACAGCTGTGGCGTGCACACAGGGCGAAAATCGTGCTCCTCGTGTAGCAACCCTGCTCAATACAAGTCAATGACGGCGTGTTCCCAATCACGTGAGCACGCCACCATTGACTTCTTTTGTAAGGGGAGTAGCCCTGGAGGAAATCTGCTCCCCCTGGTGGTGCTACTGCATGCACAGTCAGTCATTTCTATAATGTATATTACCCCTTGAACATTACTTATGTGTAAGGTCTCTGGCAAAACTTCTTTTTTGGCAAAACATTTCTTTAAATGAAACAACAGTGTTATTGAATTGTTGTATTAATTGTTATGATGAATTTATAAAAGAAACACAAAAAGTCAAACTGCAGTGCCACTTTTACTGCAATGTCTAGGATTCACTGGAGAGGGTGAGCTGTGCAATGCAAAGAGTAGACATACAATTGAGCTCTGTACTACCTTTTCTGTTATCATTGAGAAGAACATGTTAGAAGAAAATAGTTTTTTTAGTAGAGTGCAGTTATTCATGGCATATAACAAATCACTCTGCCAGGGAAAGTGTGCCTCTACTTTATTTTTATTTTTTGGAGGGGGGATTTCAGCATCATTTTCACTATTATTTATTGTTGTTATTCCCCCCCACCCCCAAAAATATATATATATATATATATATATATACACAAACATTGGGAAATAATGGAACAAATGCTGAAATGTTCAAATGTTCAATCAAAAATAGGAACAGATACACTGAAAACATTGCCAGATTTTGTTCTCCTTTCTGTAGTGAGAGTGCCATCTACTTGCCATTGAAGAGTAGGACATGTTAACATACTATTTATGTAAAGAAGTCCTGCATATCACATACAATTGACATAAATAGGTGGTTGGTTTATTATTGTTAATAATAATTATTATTGTTAAATTCCTGGCACATATAAAAGGAAGTATCTATCTGCACTTTCTGCTGTATTCAACTATGGAGGTGATTCAATAATTGGAGTTACCTGTCCAAGATCCTGCTATACAGTAATCACTTTGCATAGTTTACTGTGTTGTGGGATAGATTGTGCAGGCTTATGTCTTTATAGGCAAGATGTTAAAGGGCATGTCCACCCCCAAAACTATAATCCCCCCAACTACTGGCCCCATCATGTAGTGTAGTTTAATCCTTACCTCACATCCCAGCTCCATATGATTATAACTGATGACATAGCTAAGCACTGATTATAACTGATGACAGGAAAACACTGATTATATATCTATATATCTGATAATATATATATATAGGAATATTCATGGGCACAGTCTGACTGTCACACAACTGAACTGGTGTTATTATTCTGTACCTGGCTCAGTGGGTATCACCTGAACTGGTGTTATTATTCTGTACCTGGCTCGGTGGGTATCACCTGAACTGGTGTTATTATTCTGTACCTGGCTCAGTGGGAATCACCTGAACTGGTGTTATCATTCTGTACCTGGCTCTCCCTAGGAAGGAAATGTAGGTCTACCAGTGGACGTCTGTTGAGAGATGTAGGAATCCTGTATTTATGTCCCTAAAGTACATTTTAGTAATAAATCACATAAAATAGTCCCTGACTGCAATAACCCTTCACATTACTCAATGTTCGAGTGTCTGAAAAGTGATTGGCAATTCTTCTCCTCGAGAGATACAGACAGAGCTGCAGGGGGTTTGTAGTGTGACAGGCAAGTTGTAACAGAAGAGACACCTTATGTATGAAAGAGGCAGCACTGATATATTCAATGTTTTTATTGCAGAACCTTTGTCGCAAGACGTGAACAGTGCGAGACAGTAAAGACTGCTCGTGTTGGAAGTGAGACAGTTGAAGATGATTCAGAGAGACGTTTCTTTGGCTGTCCTGTTAATCGCCGCTCTGCTGCATTCTGCTACCTCCAACAAAGGTGAGTGCTATCAGAGGTAATTAAAGGTGCAAATGAGCAGTGAACCAGTGAAATACCAACATCTGGTTGGTTGACACAGTTTAAAGTATCTTGTGCTAGGCAAGGTCAGTGATATTGCACCTTGGCACTCCAGATGTTTTGGAAACTACAACTGTCCAGTTTTCTGTACAGATGTCAATGGGGGGGGGTTGGTGTGTATATGTACTGTATGTATGTATGTGTGTTATGTAGTATGTATAGTTTATTTATAAAGGGACACTTGGGGACGCAGCTCTGTACAGTAATAAAATACAATAAAGTCAATAAAGTCATACAAGGCGCAATAATATATATAGTTCAGTACATAAATATATAAATTATATCAATAGTATATCTATTGTATTCAATTAGATCAACTGGACTTAAAGTTTAGTTCTTGAAAACGTTTCACTAGTCATCCGACTGGATCTCTCAATTCAGAATGACTTGTACAAGAATCTGTGGCAATTATGTACCCTGGAAAATCCCAATTAGCATATCACAGCCAGGGTACATAATTGGGGCACTTTCTAAGAGTAAAAATAGAGCAGTTGGAGCTGGGGGGACAGGAGGAATCATATATCCAAAAATGGTTTTAAGGGTGGACATACCCTTTAAGTTTAATGCTACACAGTAAAGCAAAATGTCAAGTTTTGGTTATTGAATCAGGTGCCTGTGTTAATAATACAAAACGGTGCAGGTCTTGCAAATGCAGTTTAATGCCCAAAATAAGGTTAAAACCATGCTACCTGATGTAATATCATGTAAGCTTGGGTTTTACAATTATTTTGATGATAACGCCAAATATCACATCTCCCCCATGAGATTTGGTAAAATGTATTACAAAGAACAGCAACAGTCAGCAACGTGTGAAATAATATTCTTTTTCCCCCCCACAGTATGTATGTTTCAGCACGTCAAGTGACTCTGAGGCCATAGCTTAGCTTAGAACCTTTAAGAGACTGAGTGCCCAAGCTGCAACCCAAAACCCTCTTATTTATTGCAAAGTCCCAACACCATAATTTAATCTTAATACTAAAGTATGTGTGCTGGAATTTGCAGATGTGAGAGAGACTGATGTTTGCTTGACCACTCTCTGCTACAGACAGCTGCTACACTTTCTCAAGCTCTGGATTTTAGAAAGGGGAGCAGACCGGGCAGTGTCTCTCTGGCTTTCTGGTAACAAACTCTGGTGAACTCTGCTGTGCATGAGTGCCCACAGAGAAGGCCATGAGTGCCACCTCTGGTACACGTGAAATAAGTTCGCTACCACTGATCTAGAAGATATTTCTGGTTCTTGTGATAAAGATTTTGTAAAGCCTCAGCCAACATAAATGTCTGGAAGCATTTTAGTAAGAAGGAAAAATAGTGTAAGCACTAGTGTAAGAAATGGAAACGAATGTGTTTAACAGGAGCATGTTATGTTTTGCGACATGCTACTATACAAATGGAAAACTAACAGCTTACACATAAAATAAATAACGTAAAATAAAACCATATATTTCCATTTTATAAAGAATAGAACATGAACGTGTGAAGTTGCTAAGGAGTGAAATCTTCTGTTGTTATGATTTTTCATATGGTATTTTCATTATTTCTCCTATAACTACAGTTTCGGTTAGTAGCAGATTTCTTTGCTCAAAATGGATCAAAAAAGCTCATCTTTTTCTACCAGGAAGTTGTCCAGGTAAGCTCCAGTGCTGAACAATTATTAATAAATCGATGTCTGGTCTGACGTTATAACAGCACAGAAAGTGACTTCAATTCTGCATGTTTTTTCCAGCCATCTAAGCAAAATATTTCAATGTGGGCTGATGTCGCCAACTTGAATTCCTCATATACAAATATGCAGAAGAAACTTTTTATCACAATGGGGTCTACGGAGGTATGTATTAAACATGTAGTAGCTATGTAGTTGACATGTATTAGCTATGTATTTAACATGCAGTAGGTATATAGTTAACATGTAGATATTAAGTTAACCCTTATGTGGCCTTGGAGATCTTGCAATTGTTAGCTAAGTCTGGGTACACACAAAGGGATATTTTGTCCCAACCCTGCATTCACTATGAGCGAGCACTCGGCCGGGACAAATCTGTCGGTTGCGGCAAAAGTAGTGGAGACCGAAAGTTCACGTGGCCAATTGTGCGGTCCTATAGGGAACCGTATGATCGACTGCGATTTACCAACATGTCTGATCCGCCGAATGGAAGCAGCCCAGATTTTTTGGCCCAACTCACTGATACATGAAAGTACCGGTCGATTGGCACAAAAAATCTGCCCGTGTGTACCCAGCTAACATGTGCTTACATTATGTTGCGAGTGTTGACCAGGCAATTTGTATCTACATAAGATGGCCAAAAAATGCATTGATGATGTTTTATTAACTAAAAAATATTTTTGTTCACATAAATCCCAGGAGTGCTCCGTGAACTTGCTTCTTAATCTATCTTGAGAGAAACGGTCTCTGACTCAGATCTTTCTCAAGCCTTTCTCGTCTGTCTGTCTGTCTGTCTGTCTGTCTGTCCGCCCGCCCGTCCGTCCGTCCGTCAGTCTGTCTGTCTGTCTTTCTGTCTGTCATCTATCTATCTATCATCTATCTTATCTATCATCTATCTATCATCTATCTATTTATCTTTTATCTATTCACCCATCCATCCATCCTTTTTTAGCTTTAAATATGCTTTGGACCAACAGTTTTTATCTGTTTTGTCAGGGATTGACTGGGATTTGTCTATTTTTTCTGAGAACGACAGAGAAGGCAATTACCACTGCCAATATCTCTCAGGTAAGCTTAAAATCTATACTAAATACAAATTTGGGTAGATTTTGCAAACATTATGTTATTTATTTACTTTTCAAAAAAAACAAAAAAACATTTAAATTCCAGGTTGCTTGGACTGTGGTTATACTTTGTGATTGTAGGTCTCCTGGTCTAATAATGGTAATGGGGGTAATGACTTAATAACAATTATGATATTGAAAATAATGAGCATTTTCCTGTAATATGTTTAAAACAGCACTGTAATAATTTGTTTCAAGGGATGAACATCTTGATTGACTGGTGTTTAATTTGAAAAATACTGTATCTGATCTATTTTGTAAACACATGCCTCCATGTCCAATATGCTTACATTTTAATGTAGTTGTTGTATTATAGTATATGATGAACATATAATTTGAAAAAATAATGGGCTGCTGTAAGTTAGAATCTTACCACATAAGTATAATATTATGTAAGGATGGTTCCTTGCTATTCCCTTGGTTATAACAGGATAGTCAGGAGTGTAACTATCAGGGGGGCAAGGGGAGCAACCACAGGGGGGCCAAGAGGGCACCATCTTCTTATTTTTCATATGATAGATATAGCCTCCTCCAAGAAAACCACTGTGGATGAAGCAGGGAGAGGGGCCCCATCATAGTTTTGCTTGGGGCCCCAGTGATTCCTAGTTATGCCACTGAGGGAAGTGGAACATGCGCAAAAGACAAGCATAGACTAAAGGTGGCCAAACTCACTGAAATATGTTGCACTTGCAGATTCACAGATTTTCAAAGAATAGCAATGGTAACTTACTGTAAATGGATCAGGGGCCTGGAAAATGGTCTGATGAAAACGTATCAATCCCCAAAATCTTTTAATAAACACTGTCCGGTAGCAGAAGCTTCATATGCTACATGTTTTCAAAAATAATTGGAAAAATACGAATAAAGTCCAGTTTCCGAAAGCATCTGTGAAATCCACTTCAGAATCAGGTTCAGGTCCATCTCTAGCATAGACAGGTATTTGTAAGGATATTGAGGGGCCTAACACACGTTTAAGAACATTTCATTTTTACATAGATTATTGTGTAAAGACAATGTGATAGATGCAATTATATTTCTCTATCACAAGTTACCTGCTCTTATTCCCAAAATTGATTAAACACTTTGTGACCATTAATACATTTCTGGAGCAAGTACGACAAGTTGGGATGTTTTACGTGGCTTTTAGGTTCTTAAAAAGTAGCACAAAAATCAACACTTTATTTTTTGGCCATTTACTGCTTGCTCTGCACTAATTCCAAAAAACCGAACAAGACCAAAAAACCCACCCCACCATTACATCTTTGCATGATCTTGATCAGGAGATTCATCATTTAATTGTGACAGATTGCTTTATAATTATAATGTAAACTAGGTTTTAAACATATTCATTAAATACAGCATTAGTCATTTGAAATGTTCATGAAATTTTCTTGTTTTCTAATTTAACAAATACCACCAACTGGTTACAGTATTACAAGTTATTGTTATTCTAGCGCTGAAAAAATTAATTATACTGTTTGACTATTTTATTGTGTTAGCACCTTAAGAGATAATACAATCTTAACAAACTAAGTAATCTCTTTCCCTCTTTCGGATCACAATCTAATTATTTTTCTGCTACCTACTCTCCCCTCTCCTCTCATACTCCATCTACTGTCCTTGTTCGCAACACCCAAGCAATAGACCTTCCGGCTCTATCCTCCTTTCTCAGTTCTAGCCTTGCTGCCCTCATTCCTGATTCTAACCCTGATTCCCTTATACATACGTACAATGTATCCACTACTATTGACTCCTTTGCCCCCCTACAAACTCACCCACTAACCCCCGTCCTTGGCTCAATTCTTTGACTCCTCTCTTTCCTTCCACTCTTTCCTCTCTGGCTCCACTACTAAAATGCTAATGTATGCCCTAATAATCTCCTGTCTTAACTAGTGTAACATTGTAATATTTTGCTGCTTGGACTCCTGGCCTGTCATCTCTCTCCTCTTCGGTCTATCTTAAACTTGGCAACTCATGTCATCTCTCTCGCTTCCAAAATAGAACCCACAACCCCAACACTACAGTCCATAAAGTAGCTTCCCATCAAACAAATAATCATATTCAATACCCTTCTTTTAACCTTTAAATCCCTTCACTCTACTGCACCTCCCTACTTATTTTACTCTTTTGGTTCCTTATTTTCCCCTCCATTTCTCACAAGGAAATCTTCTCCACAACCCCCAATGAACACTGCCTCCTCCTGCCTTAAACCAATCTCTCTTGCAGCTCCCTACCTTTGGAACTCTTTCCTTCTCTTGCTTCACCAGGTGACATCCATTAATACTTTCAAATCTACACAGTTATCCTACCTTTCTGAGCACCAGCACAACAAATGATTGGGAGTCACCTCAAGCACTTTGTATCCATCCCCTCATTTGTATCTGTATGTTGTCCCAACCACTTAGATTGTAATCTCTTCAGGACTGGGATCTCATTCCTAATGTGTCAAGGCATTCTTCACTTATATCAATTTATCCATAATTTATATATATGTATTCTTAGCCTAGGTATGAAATTGTATTTAATTTAATTACATTTTTATTTATCTGTATAATTGCTTGCTTATCCCCTTGTTTGTATATTATTTTATAATGTACAGCGCTGAGTACCCAAGTGGCGTTTTATAAATAAAATCATACATACATGTAAACATACATACATTTTTAACTTGGATCTACATTGTGCTCATTATTAACTAATATTGTTCTTGTTTCAGGAAGTAAATTTCAGTATGTTTGAGTGCACAAATGGGAACATTCTTCAAGGTCTGGAAACATTGTTGGCCCAAGTTATGGTGCCTTCACTTAAGTGCCAAGAGGTTAGTTTTTAAATAATAATGTAGAGATTAGCCTGTTCATTGCATCACTTTTTAAAATCTATTTTTATATGAGAATAAATGTATTCCTTGGAGAAGACTCAAAGTGACAATTTTCACCAAAAAACGTCTAGAAACATATGGGCAGATATTTCAGCTTGGCCAACTGGTCGATAGTGGCAAAAGGTGGGTGGGGCCAAAAATATCTGCCTATATGTAAATAGCCTTAGTGAAATATAGCAATTTAAATTGTAATGAATTGAAGGTATGGGTGTTTGCTTTGTTTTTCACCTTCTAAATTTTGATATCTGTAAAAAAAGAAAAAAAATAAAGATTTAAAACTCTTGGGCAGTTTTTTGTCTGGCCAATAATTCATTTGAGTTTCTATATACTGTCCTTCACGATAAATATGAACCAGGGGTGTAATTAGTAGGGGAGCAGACCCTGCCCAGGAGCCATAGGGTCCCACCCTTCTTACTTTCCCTATGTAAGAGATTCCCCAGAAAATTGAATTTAGATGATGCAGTAAAGGGGTTCCCATCATAGCTTTTCTGGGGGGCACAGGGATTCCTAGTTACGAAACTGATATAAACTTCAAATAGCAGGATAATAGTGTTTGCTTCAATGAAAGGAAATATATATTAATAACATAGTTTTATAAAATAATCTATTTTATTTAATAACATATTAATTTAGTGGTCATTGGTATTACTTATATTTAATCAATCAAACGGGTGAAACGTAAAATACAAACACCATGCTACATAATACTTATAGAAACAGAGCAAGCAATGGTTAGAATAAGTTATTTGTCATGTTTAATTTTTCTAAACCAAAAAAAGGGGCACAAGTAAAGCATCTGATAGCTGTAACAATATTGTCACCTTTAAATGGGTATTTGGACACATGTTGATGTTGAAATCATGACCATATGGCCAAACACAGTTAGAATTGTTTGTTGTGGACCAGCCATTTTATTAGCTGGGAAAGTTTAAAAAATGCAGTCAGACTTCATCTGCTTATGCTTTGCCAGCAGAAATATTCAAAGGAAGCAGGCTTAAGTGCTGACCACAAACTTTCTTTATTATTGTGTCTGACAATTGATCAACAATTGTGACTTTCTGCCTTTCCAGTGTATGCCTGAAGGGTCTATAATGGATCTGTAGTATCAGTGGAGAAAGAGGTGTTAAGTTAAGAAAAGCACATTCTCTATAGATCTATGAGCAGCCTAATGTTGCCTTAACATCACATTGATATGTCACTGTATTTTTCATGCAATTAAAGTCATGATTGTTTCTTTAAGCATTTGTACATCCAAATGTATGTGAGAGTTTTTTTAAATAATATTTATTAATTTTCACTTTTATCTAGAACTGGGGAGCAGTGACAGATGGTCTTCAAAACCTACAAATACAAGAGTACCTTGGTTCTCTTGATAAATTTGTTGTGACTTTGTCGTCAGCAAGACACAATCTGGAAGGCAAAATTGAACTTAAATGTGTGGATAGTAACAATTTCTTAGATAATATGCATAACCCTTCCGACTTTATAAATGCAGGTAAAAGTTTTATTATACCAAGCCATCTAATTCTGTGATCTCCTGCAAATAAATACATTAAATCTTTTTTATTCCTATCATTTTATGGTTTTATTTCAAAATAACAGTGTTCAGGATTTTTTAGGGGCATTAATATTAAAAAAAATAATCCCTGACATTACTAACTAGATTGTAAGCTCTACAGGGCAGGGAGATCCTTTCCTCTTGTGGCAAAGCTCTAGCACTTATATTGATATAATTTATATATTTATGTACTGAACTTTTTATGGATTTACCCCCCTTATATGTCTTTATTGTATTTTGTTATTGGACAGTGCTGCATCCCCAAGTGGTGCTTTGTAAATAAACTATACCTACATACATACATTAGCATTTACCTGCAATTTCCCTTTGGTGCTTGTTTCTGGACACCCAATCATGTCATTCTGAAAAAAAAACTCAAAAAAAGATCACATACAAAACTTATGTATAAAGTATGATCAGCCAATTTATATTTTAACCTTTTCAAATGATGTCAATGTTTCAAGTGGGACAGTTTGTTCATCGAGTAGCTGTAAACAACTAAATCATTTTAGGTGCAAATTAACAATAATACCTTCCCCCTAGAACATGGAAATTGATGTCCTCAAGTTCATCACAAGTTATAACTGTGCCTGCTTAATGACTGGACATTACTTTGTCCAAATGTGTCCATTTAAGCATACCAGCCTGTAACAATATTTTTTTTACCATGATAATAGCAGCGTACATAAATAATACATTACGGCCTAAATAAAAAGGTAAAAATCTTGTCAGTTTGAAATGTTCTTTTCATTTTCATTTACACAAATGATGGCAGATCTCTGCAGTGATCTAGCAGTACCATAGTCATATACAGTACATTATATTATTTCTAATTATTACCTTACAGGGGGCAACAGTGAGATAATTGAGAAGCTGGAAGGAATGTTAATTGTATGGATTAAACAGATTGAGCAGGTGCTGGCAGAAAGTGAACAAATGAGAAAAGAAGCTGATGACATCGGTCCCTTTGCTGAGCTAGAACACTGGAAATCACGAATGTCTTCTTTTAACAGGTTCTCTTAGTGATAATAACACATTTGTAAATCTTTACATTGTTTCAAATGCCACTTACAGGCTACTTAAAAGGTCATCCCACTAACTCTAAACCAAATATACATTTCTTATTACTGCTTATTACTTCTTATTGCTGCTTACAGATCATCTGAGAGAGACTACCAAAGCCTTAGAGTATGAATCCTAAATCATTACCCTAAATCATTACACTTTATATATATATATTATGTCCCCACTCCCAGATCATGGGCATGTTTACCTTTTACCTACTGAACACTTTCAAGATCCTTCCCCAGTGTCAGTCCAAATGACAAATTACATAAAATGAACCCGGAATTAGCATAAATGTTTTACACATTTTGTCATTTGCAATGTAAAAAAGATGAGGAATTTTAGATGTCAAAATCTTTCCCCTACAATGATTCAGTTATATCACACATATAACTAAAAAGCAGTGATTTTACATTGTTAAGAACAGGAATAACTGGGGCTAATTTATAGAGGTTAATTGCAAAGTAGCAATATCATGCTGCTAAACCCCATTGCCTTATGCCAACTGAGTTTTCCCCATTAGCTTCCAAATGCAAAATTTGTGAAATACCGGTCTGTAAGAAGCCACAGCATCGCTAAACATTGGTACCACAGCTTTAGAAACAAAACACTTTTTAGCTCATTGTTTGTGGTATACAGTACAGTATAATCCAGGACAAGAGCAGGTAAATATGTGTACAAAATTTAGGATATAACATTGCAGTGTGTTTTCCATGTAACTTGTAGGATTAGTCAAAAATAATCCTGCTCCACGTCTGAACTGGGTTCAGTTTAACTGTTCCACACTGAGCAGTACTTCAATAGCCAACGAGTGAAGGGACGCACACACAGTGAGATTCGCTCAATCTTTGGCTTGTCACTATATCTGTCATTGGGTAATACAGGTCTATCACTTTGTAGTCTAATAAGATATTTTTCTTTCTTTCTTTAAGTCTTTTGGATGAAATTAAAAGTCCAAAAGTCAAGAAAGTTTTAAGCATACTACAAGCTGCAAAATCCAGGATCCTAAAGCAATGGAAAGAACTGGTAATTATATTTTATTGTTGTATTTAGTTATTTTTAACTAGAAATTACAGTTCACAACATGTTTGTCTTTGAAGTACAATAAAAAATGAACTGAAACTAAAAACTCAAAAAGGATCAGGTGATCTCAAAATCCTAATAACACATAAATAGGCAGATTGCTAAATGTATTAATGTAAAACATATCTCAGGAATCTATAAAGGAATACAACAGTGTTGTGTCAATAGTACTGTCTTGCACAGGTGTGTGGCATCCCTTTATTGATTGCAGGACTTTAAATCTAGAATAACAAACATACATAGACTGTGTCATGTTTAGAATGGACATCTGTAAATGCATCTGACATCCATGGCAGTTTAAATGAATGCTAGACCAGCTTATTTCTTTGTAATTTAATGTTAAATGCTCCCGATAATCAGCATGTTATCTTTTGCTTTGGTTGCCAATTATATGTATTTGAACTGCACTACTGAAAAAATTAGAACATTAACACATGTTGCCTCTATGTTAATTTCTAAATGCGTGGACTATCACATTGGTGACCAAAAGAGTCACAGATAAGATCTTATTCTTGAAAACCTTGTCACCTTGTGTCGGCTCACACATGTTTTTCTGTTCTCTCTAGGACAAATTTCAGAAAGGACAAAAAAAATCTTCCATTTTGATTCTGTTCCTTATAATACGCCCTTTTTATCCTTAGAGAAAATGGTACCTATGCACTTAACAAAAACAAAAAGTTACATGTTTATGGGTTATCATTATTTTATTCCTCTTTGTTTTTGATAGGATTGCAACGTAACAAATGCTGCCAATGAAGCAAAAGATAATGTGAAATATTTATATACACTTGATAAATTTTTTGGACCACTTGGAAAAGCATCACCTGTGAGTAATCGTAAAGAGCCCATGTTAATTACAAAGATAAGATTAGTAAAATATATAAATGATATAAAATAAAATATAAAGTAGTTTAGCACTTTTTTCTCCAGAATTATAAACTTTCCTTACAGGTAACCTTTGTTTGTGCATCTTTCAATAATTAACTTAATAGTTTTTCTACTCAACACAATTAACAACTTGAAAAGCATCCTTGTTTATAAACATATATGCCTTTAACCTTCATGATGTACCGTATAATAAATTTGGCTTTGGAAGGACCTGGGAATTGGATTACTAAGATCCTAAATGCTTGTTAGATTATAATAGCTTTTTAAAATAGAAAGTTGTGTCAACATCTATTACTGTATATTCAAATACCTTACTAAAAATAAAGAAGCTTATTTGACTTTCCAGGCGACAATGGTGGAACACATACCCAGCTTAATGAATAGTATCCGGATGATCTACAGCACGTCTCAGTATTACAATACCTCAGAACACATGACCTCTCTTTTTCTAAAAGTTACCAATCAGATTGTGAGCACATGTAAAAGTTATCTCAACCATGAAGTTGCAAAAATTTGGGACCTTGACAGGTAACGCTTTAAAGAGATGCCTAAAATATACAAATTACCCTAAAATATGTGTATAAAATTGTTTATAATTGGATATTAATACAGTAAATGTAGATAAACAGTCAAGTATTAACACTTTGTTATTGATTTTAAAATTCACACTCTAGCAAGCATTTGCAAGATCTGTGTTACATATGTGAGCACTTTCTCTCAGAACATCACAGGTATAAAACAATACAGAGAATTTGAAGAGAAACAGCAGTTGTTAAATGTCCACCATCATAACTTTTTCCAGTAGCTTAAGGCTACTCAACACAAATGTTGCTCTCCACTGCAGCTGCTGGATGTGGTAGTCAGTCAAAGCTTATGTAACATAAACGTCATGGGACAATGGGTGCCATTCCCAAAGATGCATTGCCAGCTGGCCATAATGCAAAAGAAAGCATTTTTGATAAAGGTAAGTATAGGGCAAACTGTTTGAGGAGGTCTTAAGCTGCTGGGTAAGTTATGAGAATGGACTTGTGGTTTAAGCAATTTGTTGAAATAAAGCCTTAGAAAGGACACATTTGACATTGTATAAAAAGTGTTATACCCAGTAAAACAGAAATATGCTAGTTAAGGTAACCAACCCCACACTGTATCAATCTCTCGAAATTTAGCGTTTTACCCTAAACTACCTATTCGATTGACCTGAAAGTGAAATAAAGTCTCCAGACAACATTATCCCAATAGACACAGCAGATTCACACACATACAACAAGTTGTGTCCCTTAGCTGTGGATGATTTGTGATTTCTTAAATCAGCTCCCAAAATCCACCTTAGATGGTTTCACCTAAAGAATACAGGTACATTTAGCCAGACGGTTCTTATGACATCACACAAACTTTGGGGGGAAACTGCAAAGTGAGTTCCCAGTGTATGGCCTTAAGTAATGAAAGTTTGCAGTAAATTGCACCATGTCTTTCTAAGGCTTCTTGAATGCATGTTACTCACTGGGATTCTTCATTGTATATTTAAAGGCTCTGACAGAATACATAATAATATTCTGAAATTCTCCCATTCTTAGACAAGAACTTTTAAAGAGGATCCAGGAATGTATATTTCTCAATGAACAGTACCAAAGCTCTTTCCACAGAGTGAAAGAGAAACTGAAAGAAACTCCAAACGAGAGACAATTTGAATTTAGGTAAATTAATGCTACTATTAACATCAAACAGACTCTGTTGTTTCAACTGATGGTGAAAACTTATTGTGCTGTATATATAGAAAATGTGTCATTTTCATTGGGGAATGTATTTTTTTCCCTAATAGTTATTCAAGGAATTTCATTATTTATTAAATGCCTACTGAAAGGGATTTCTAGCCCAAGGATGTATAAGTAGCCATGAATATGTGTAGGCTTTATTGCTTGTTATACTTATATTCCTCATGGATCTATCTATGCAATAGATGACTTAATAACTATTTGGTCACAGCATTTAAAAAACAAAATTGCATAGTCAGGTTCCTTTATTCCCTTTATTGAAATAGTCAAATGTCTATGAATTCTTTCCAGGTCAATAATGTCTTTTTTTGTGTGTACATGATTCCAAAAAGTGCACTGCACTCTGGCTAAGTGCACTCTGGCTACTTATTGAGATTCACCAGCCTCCATTTAGCTGTTGTTAAATAGAAATGCATAGCAAGCCGTGCAGCCACTGGTGAATGGCTCATGACGGCTGCACAAATGTCTCTTGCGATACTAGAACAGCTGCCCCAAGCAAGTGTTAAAGTCATGCTGACTGATCTTGAATCAGCTTAGTTATAGTGGCTGCGGCCACCTATGGATAAGCCCAAACATGTTTTTGGTACTGGTTGTATTTGCCCGAGATTGTTGGCTATATCCACTTTTTCCCGTTTCACCTAGAATTACAAGACTCTTTAAATAAGACCCAAGTGTCCTTGTTACCCACTGTACATTTGTCACATTACACTATATCATAGACACCAGTCCCTACACTTTTCATTACTTTTACCTCTAAAATAATTTTTGCATTGTTAGAATTTGCTTGATCCAACAGTGCATCGCTTGAACTAATAGCTTAAGAAACATGCGGAAGAAAATGGTTATGTATCCATTTTGGGGGGGGGGGTAGGTTGGCAGTTCCACAACTCCATGTAATGTCAGGGTAATTTAAATTCCAAAAGGATTCCTCTTTACTAGTATTTAATGATTTGTATAAACAAGGCGCAATCAGTTTACCTGATTTCCTGCTTTCTGTATAATACTTTATTTCCACTCTTTCATATACACCTCTTATACACTACCCCTCTCATTTATTTTCTTCCTCATAATTATACCACATCCTCTTACTATGCTGTCGACCCCTGTTATGTTCTTTGAATTTACTTTATTTCACAGAACTGTATCTTTGTTTATGAATGATAAGTTTATTCATAATTATATAGGAAAATATGTGTTTAGACTGAACTTCTCCTTATATCCCATGATCTCCTCTTTTCTACAATGCTAAAAAAAAAAAATAACCAATTTTAATTAATATTCTTTGTATAAATAATCATACAATTGTTCTTCCAGTGAGAATTATATATTTGGGAAACTCGATACATTCTGTAAACGTTTGGAGAAAGTCTCTGATATGAGTAACATTTTGGAAAGCCTTTCTGATCTTCAGAACATTAGAACAGAAGGTATTGAAAAAATATGCATTCGGTATCAAACCATTGTAACCAACACCAAATCAAAATCATATGATGTTCTGGACCACCGAAAGCAGGAAGTAAGTTAATGTTTGATCATAGCATGCAATGGAAACATATAGCCATATCAACCAAATTCTATTTATCAGTAAGTTACTACAGCCATAGCTGAAGCAACTGATGTATGTTGCCATTCATAGTTTTTCAGGTTTAGGTTAGCTGAAGCAAGCAGTTTAGCACTCCCCCCTCTCTGGTCTAAACCCAAATATGTTCTATAAAAGTATAATAAAAGTTCTATAAAAGTAAAATAAAAGTTCTATAAACATGTTTATTATCTATTATTAAAGACAGCATTTTATTATCTATGATGATATCTTGTTATGTCAGTGTGACAATGACCCATAGCTGTAATATTGTAAACTTTATCAGGGAGATTCAATAATGTTCTTATCGTTAAAAATGGTGCTAATTTTGCCCCAACCAATCAGATCTTATTTAACACTTAAAAGCTAACATCTGATTGGCTGAGGCAAAATTCACACCATTTTTAATGATAGGAACTTTCATTGAATTTCCCTGTATGTATCCTACATTTTCTGCAGTCTTAGTTTTTTTCTACATTATTTTAGTTTGATAAGGACTATGTGGAGTTTAAGAATCAAATTGAAGGTCTTTACCAATCACTACAAGTATTTGTGGATTCCTGGTTTGAAAAGCCTCTGACTGTAAGTTATTTTCTACAGCATCTATTCCTTTTATGTGTGTTTAATAAACTGTTGATTGATATATTGCATTCTTTTTTAAGTGTCATAAATCTAACATCCAAAATTGAAAATAGTTTATAATTCCACATTCCAACAGCTATATTCAGTGTTGGATAATGTCAATTTCACTCTTGGTTGTTATTGAATTGAATTTGTTTTAACTGATTTTGCAGAAACTGCAGGTTGTAATAAAAAGTGGATTACTAACTGGTATTATGAATAACACTGAGGTTTCTATTGTTTGTTGTTGTATTATGAAGACGGAACAAATGGTAAATCTCCTGATGAAATTTGAACGAATCGGTAAGGATCACCTTGACTTTGAAGAAAAATATATGATATTTTTGCAAAGATACAGCCGTGATCTGGATATGGTGCGAAAACTCTATCAAAAGCAAAAAGAAAATCCACCTATGCCTCGTAATGTGCCTCCTGTAAGTATTTGTACTTAAATTATACAAGTAACTCATAATTATTTCAAAAAACATATTGTAATTACATAATTATTAACTTTTGCAGATCACAGGAAAAATTATGTGGGCACGTCAGCTCTTCCGAAAAATTGACCAGCCAATGAAATTCCTCAAAACAAAGCCAGAACTGTTAAAGGTTTGCAAATATTAAAAAAATAAGTTTTAAAACTTATTTCTCCCACAGGTTTAATTTAACTTGCATTTAGAATAACAAAAACATCACTGATTTTGCATCTTAGTGCAAGTAAAGATTCTTACATACGCAACAGATTTGTGGAAATATCAAAAAGAAAATGTTTACTGTGCACACCACATAACTGTTTATTGAAAAACAAACCCCTGCAACATTGCGTAGCAACTTCGTCAGACAAATATTAAACATGATTAAAACACAAGGCCTTAAATAGGGTAGAGACCTTATCATATTGCCATCTAGTACAAACACAACAAATTAACTACTCAAGGAAAAAGTTATTACAATGTATACAGTTTTTACACATTGTTACCTCTTAAGGAGAAAGCAAGTTAAACCCAAATTGACATTTAAACCTTTTGGTTGTAATGCTTGTAACTTGAAAATCCAATAGGATTCTCTATACAGGAGGGCGTTGTGCAGGTCCCCACCACAGTGTAACGGAGGGACGTGGTCAGTTGCCATCCCCGTAAATCAATAACCTGATGTTTCACTGTACAAAAGTGGGAAACAATTGGTGGCGTGTCTGTCTTATTGAGCTCAGAGGTAGTTCTAGCTAGGGCAATTCTAATGTTTCTTCTTAGGATGTCGTTGAAACCGGCGTTTAAACAGACCAGTGGTTTTACCAACATAGATACCCGAACAAGGACATCCTAACAGATAAATACAAAAATCCATATTGCAGTTAAAGTAAGCAGGAATGTTTAATGACCTTGCTTACACGTCACCCTGTATATGGATATGAGAAGGTTTCGCCCACAATCAACGCATTGCATATATTGCAATTGCAACACTTGTAACATGCTATCCAAATTGACAAATGTCAATTTGTCAATTTGGGTTTAACTTGCTTTCTCCCTAAGAAGTAACAATGTGTGAAAACTGTATACATTGTAATGACTGTTTCCTAGAGTAGTTACTTTGTTGTGTTTGTGCTGCAGCCACTAGATGGCAATATGATAAGGTCTCTACCCTATTTAAGATGTATGCTATGCACTGAAATGTTACAGGGTTTGTTTTTCAATAAACACTTCTGAAAAATAAAGTCTGGTGTGCGTAGAAACATTTTCCTTTTTGATATGCTTGCTGGTTACAACACTGCAGCACCCATCTCCTTAGTCCTCTATTGCTGATGTGACATGTTTGCATGATCACTTTTCTATTTTAGATTTGTGGGAATAACACAATATTTTGTCATGCAGGGGGCAGAAATGAAAAAGCTAATTAGAAATTACAACAAAATGGCTTCCGTTCTTGTGGAATTTGAGCTTCTGTATCATAGAGGGTGGTGCAAATGTGCAGACATAGCCCAAAATGGTCTACACGCATCGCTACTTGTTAGGCATCCAGAAACAAAGGTTAGTGTTAAAAAATCTACCATGCTCTCCTATATAGTTGTAAGTTAACTGTGTTATTATAGATATGACAGCTCTTGAAAAAGTATACTACTTCTTATTAAAATCACTCTTCTGCACCCAAGAGCTCTAAGGAGTAGAAATAACTGGTCCATTTAGCACTTCTCTGAGCTATGCCTCCAGCACTTTCAGTAATGGCACTATGGCTCATCTGAGTGCAAGACATATTCCAAAATTTGAGGACCTATTTCCACATATCTCATAATTTTAAGCACTTCTGTTCTTTATATTTATACTAGTCTTATAATTGTCTATTACATATGTAATTTTATAACTGTTTTCTCTCTTTTATACGTTTCATGCATTATAATACTGTTCAACTAGTTCTCTTATTTTGTTTGTGGGACTTTAGAACTAATGTTTTGTTCTGTGTAGGAACTGTTTGTAAATTTGGATCCCATGGTGATAGAGGTTTTGTATGAATCCAAATATCTTCATAAAATGGGCTTTGACGTTCCAGATGTCATAATGAATATGGCCACTAAAGAAGAGCAGATTAAAACCCAGCATAACAAGTATGCAATTCCACAATATATACATTGTCTTACATTGAACTTACATTAGCATTGATTGTGTAAAGTGATTTATATTCACAAACCAGTAAAAAAATAACCCAGAAATATAATTTTAGACATGTTATTATGGCTCAGGATACAGTAATTTAGGATTAGTGTTACAGTCTATAGTACAAACATGTAATTTCTGTTTATATCAGCTGACCTTGTACGCAATCATGAGTTATTAGTCACACATTAAAACTGATTACCAGATGACAAATAGGAATCCATTAGATTGAAAGGAACTGTCTTCTACCCAACGGAAATCTAATATTTCTAGAGAAAAGTGCTGTTGTTTCAAAAGTGAACAGACAAGGCAAAGACCAAATCATTGCAGTCAGCAAAAAAGAAACAGCATTTTAATCATTACAAACTTGGAATGAGGCTTTTGGATCAAACATGTTTTTTTAAACTTTACTGTGATTGTTTCATGAATATTTATTCTGAAATATGCATTAGATCTGCATTATTTATTAGTTAAGAGTTTTTTTTTCAAAAACGAAGTTTCTATGTTGGTAGTTTCTAGGAGGATCACTATAGAAAAATTGCAGGTTGTACGCTCATTTTTTATGGGTCGCAGAACTTTCTGCATTTCGATAACCCTTTAAAGAGTTACTTTACCAAATATATGTGGCTACTTTCGGTAACTCTCGAAAGTAGCCTTGTATGTGGTAACCCTTGAAAGTATACATGTGCTGCTACTTTCTAAAAATACGAGGCTACTTTTGAGGCTTACCACATACTCTAGGCTACTTTCGAGGATTACCGCACATTCGTAGCTACTTACGAGGATTGCCGAAAGTAGCCTCGAATATCTATGCAGAAGCTCAAAAATAGCATGCATGAAGGAGATATGATTTTATTTAAGTTTTGTTGATTTGCACGTATTTCCCAAACCATTGACTAGGTGTCTGAGCCATCTAGAGTACCATGCTTTATTTACCCTTACTTACTTTATTTGGAACCTTTGGATCCCCCCCCCCCCATTTACTTCTATTGGTCCGTTTTCAAATTTTCGGATTTTCAATCGATCTATGGACTTTTCATTGAGGCTAACTGAATAATCCATTGGTGTTCACATTGCAAGATTTAGTAGAAATATTTACTATTTTCTTTATTTTGATTATATAAATAGGTTGCAAGGGTGAATATTAGCTATTATATTGCTTCTCTTACTCAATGTGTAAATGTAACAGCAAAGTTAGTAGTATCCTTTTAATGGTTATAAACAAAAGCAATCACAGCAACTAACCAGACTGAAACTGCAGAAAGCTTTATCACATATTATAAAGGGCAGCTATACAGAAAAAAGATTTATTATTTGTATATTGCCCATTTCTAAAAACTATTATTTTTCCCAACTGCGACTATACCATTTTTTGATGATCTGTCCCTTATTTCTTTAAATATCCATTATAAAACATCTTACACATCAGCTGTTATTCAAGTGCCTTATTAACATAAACTCTTCTGCTGTGTGCAGTTTTGCTGTAACCAGTAGAGATGGACTAGAACTCGAACTCAAGTTCGAATCGAACGTAACAAATCCGAACAGACTCGGACTTTTTGAACTATCCTGGACCCAGATTTCTCTGACTTTCCGGACTCGCAGCTGTATTTTAGATAATTATCGTAAATTTGATAATTTACGGGCTGTTCGCTAACCCTTAAATGTATCGTTCATTTTTGGTAACCCTTGAATGTATGGTTCTTTTTCGATAAACCTAGAATGTATTGTTCGCTAAAAGTATCATTCGGTAACCCTCAAATTTCCCGTAATCTATGAATGTAGCTTGCAATTGCCCGATAGTGAAGTAAGAAGTGTTTAAACAAGTTTTGGTGATAGTGACATGTTTCCCAGACCATTTCTCAGGTGCCACAGCCATTTACAGCTAGTTACCATTGTTAGTTTATCTGTAAATCATCCAAACTATCACTCTCCCATTGACTTGAATGGGTCCGTTTTCAAACTTTCGAACTTTCTCTGAAGTTCGAAAACAGACTGAACTTTATTACGTTTGTAAAGGAAGAGGTGTGATGCACAGGCCAACTATCTAACCTGCTAAGGAAGGATAATTGGGGATATGTAAATAATGAAAACACAAAAGCAGAAAAAAGTATCCCCCTCACACTTATTACCCTAGCTTAAAGGTGCATCAGTTACAGTGACATTAAATTAAAATTAGAAACTTTATTGGATATACATTAAAATATACACACATTGTTAAAATACGTTAGATAAAGTAGGACCCATCCAGTATATAGCCAAAAAGACAGAATGTCTGTGGGTAGAGATAACAAGATATTCGTTAAACTCCCACGCTAGGTATAGAGCGAGTAGAGTATATATAAATGGGGGTAGGATATATTATAGCAATATTAAATCCCCCTCAGAAATTGAAACACAGTCTTAGAATCCCTAGGGCACTCAGTGCTCCTACTAGTTCAAAAAATAGGGAAGTCCCTGGTCTAGGTACCTATGCTGGATATGACAGTTCCACTAAGAAGGAAAAAGGGAAAACTGAATTCCAGTGTCTGTGAAGAAGCAGAGAGGCTTCTGGTATGAAAGCTTCTGGTACCAAATACGGAATAAGCAGGGAGGTTGCCTGTATTACGCCTATCAGAAAGCCCCTTTTCGATATGATTATTAAACTTTAAACTGTTTTCTCAACCTGATTCCACTGCATACTCTGGGCTGCCTGACCCTCCTCAAGATGTTGTTTCTGAGGGGGACATAATACAGGCAACCTCCCTGCTTATTCCGTATTTGGTACCAGAAGCTTTCATACCAGAAGCCTCTCTGCTTCTTCACAGACACTGGCAGAAGCTTTCATACCAGAAGCCTCTCTGCTTCTTCACAGACACTGGGATTCGGGTTTCCTTTTTTCCTTCTTAGTGGAACTGATATATCCAGCATAGGGACCTAGACCAAGGACTTCCCTATTTTTTGAACTAGTAGGAGCACTGAGTGCCCTAGGGATTCTAAGACTGTGTTTCAATTTCTGAAGGGGATTTAAAATTGCTATAATATATCCTACCCCCATTTATATATACTCTACTAGCTCTATACCTAGCGTGGGAGTTTAACAAATATCTTGTTATCTCTACCCACAGACATTCGTTCATTTGGCTATATACTGGATGTTCCTACTTTATCTAACGTATTTTAACAATATGTGTATATTTTAATGTATCCATAAAGTTTTAAATTTAGTTTAATGTCACTGTGTAACTGATACACCTTTAAGCTAGAGTAATAAGTGTGAGGGGGATACTTTTTTCTGCTTTTGTGTTTTCTTTATGAAGTTTGGCCATCTCTAGTAACTAGAATATGTGTGAATTGCATAGAGGGAAATTCCCCCTCCCACTGCGGGCTTTTTTTGCAGTGCACCCACTCCCAACCACCAAATTTGTTTTGTAAAACAATCCCCAGAAATATACTTACACTCCTTGTTCCCTTGGCTGTCTGTTCCTGCCATCTGCTTGACGGAAGTTGCAAACAGGGGCCAGACCTGCAGTCGCGTCTGTGATTGGCTGTTTTACAAAACAAACTGGGTGGTTGGGGTGGGTTGGGGTGCCCTTTACTACATTTTTTATAGGTAGGGCACTAAGCAGCCAGATGGATCCAGAGGAATGGAGGAGGGGGGGGGACTCCCCTGTGCATCCAGCATCCACAAAAGGACAAGGAAGAAGCAGGGACCAGATGACTCCACACAGTGGGGCCAGCACCTGGGGAAAATTTTAGTTTTTGGGGTGGACATGCCCATTTAACGTTACAAAAAGTCTTGTCAGATGAAATAAGGAGTTAAGAGTGGGGGGGATACTAAACAGCTAAAGCAAAAAAAGTACTGGAATGAAGGAATGCAGCAATACACACCTGTATTCATTGAGGAATAAAGGGGAATAAAACTCAACTCTCCCCACTCCACAGCTGAATAGTACCCAGGATGCTTGTGAAGGTTCTCATTCATCCAGGTCATGGTATATCTGTTGTATCAACAACAAACTGTCTTTCTTGGACTGCTTGGTAGAAGTTAAGGAAAATGGTAAACTGGAAGTAGAGGTTTACAGAAACCAACCACACACATAGGTATTTGATGTTTGACTCCCACCACCCTTTAGATCACAAGCTGGGGGTCATCAGAACCCTGCAACACAGAGCCGAGAACATCCCCACTAGCACAGAGGCGAAGGCTAAAGAAATGAAACATCTCAGAGGAGCCCTTAAAACTGTAGATATCCAGACTGGGCCTTGTCAAAAGAAGTAGAAGGAAAGAAAAGAACACAATACCAACAGTGAAGGGGAAAAGCAAGACAGGAGGAAGAACATGGTCATCCCATATTTAGCAGGGTCTCCGAGAAATTAAGAAAGATTTTCAAAAAACATCGTATCCCTTTCTGCTTTAACCGAACAACACACTGAGGCAGCAATTGGTACATCCGAAAGACCCAATACCAAAACACAAGAAAAGCGACATCATATATGCAGTGCAGTGCAGTGAAGAATGCTCTGATTTGTATGTGGGGGAGACCAAACAGCAACTGCATCAACCTATGGCCCAGCACAGAAGACCAATTCCTTGGGTCAGGACTCAGCCGTGTATCTGCATCTTAAGGATAAAGGACATACCTTTGAAGATTGTAATGTTAACATACTGGCGAAGGAATGTGACTGGTTCAAGAGAGGTGTTAAGGAGGCCATTTATGTGAAAATAAAGAAACCAAGCCTAAATAGAGGTGGGGGGGTTCGACACCAACTGTCTGCCATGTACATGCTGTTTTAACACCTTACTCTGGGCGTTCCTATAACACCTCTTAGCCACTATCTAATCACACCCTTAACACCTGGCTGTGATATGCTAATTGGATTTTCCAGGGTACATAATTCCACAGATTCTGTACAAGTCATTCTGAATTGAGAAAGCCAGTCGGATGACTAGCGAAACGTCTTCAAGAACTACATTTCAAGTCCAGTTGATCTAATTGAATACAACAGAAGTACCCAGGATGAGTACCTAAACTACTAGATCCTGGGTTCTTCATAGAACTGCATTGTTACTTAGCTAAACTTTCCTGCACTGCTCAAGTTCTCTCTGCCTCTTCCCTCAGTATTTTCTACACTGGGCAAGTAATCTATTCTACATTTTAAATCATAGAAAAGAATGTTTAAAAAACATGTTCATTTCCTGATCAGCCACACATGATGGTAGTACTTATTGCCATTCTTCAGTTGTTTTATGCACTGTGTGCTACTAGATCTATCATGAGGGAGAGCTACAAAGTACCAACATTTCTATTATCCCCAAGCCTTCATTAAATATTTATAGAGCAGTCTATGCACTGTATTGTTTAGAACATCTTGCCCTGGAAAAATTATTTGTTTTTTTCTTGTGAAACACCCCCCTAAGGGCTAGGCCACACTAATGCGTTTTTAGCGCACACAATTTCGTATGCGATTTTGGTTAACATGGAAATCGCGGGAATGCCAAAGTTCATGTGATTTCCGATGCGTAAATGTTTGCGAAAGCATTGAAACTTAGGTTAAAGGGTAACTGTGGTCTCCATGCATTAAAAGATATATCTCATACCTCTCAAACAAGCCTATGAGTATGTCTCTAGCTTCTCTGGATCGAAACTTATGGGTTTGTAAAGTTACAATCAGACAGTCAGAATAAACAAGAAAGTGTGTGACAGTCACATGATGTGCTGTTTAAGAAACCCCATCCCTTTTTCTGAAGCTATTTAAAGACCTCCAACCATTTCAAGCTTGTGGCTAGCTTTAAAAATGATTGAGAAGTTTGGAAGCGAGACTTATGATGCTCTGCTACAGCAGTAGGATACAACTGAGCATACTCAGTGCCTCCTACAGTGGGGGCGGAGCAATGGTGCTGGTCATGTGCTAGCTGGAAACACAACCCTATATACTGATGGAGATTTGAATAGACTGCAGCTAGAAGCATGATCCTGGAGTAATTTTAAAGGTATGAATGCGTGTTTTTAATTAAGGGCAATTGTATTGAGACCACAGTCACTCTTTGAGGACAACTTTTGTAATTATATCTCAGCCCTACTGTTTAGAAAGGTTCAATATCAAAATTAAAATATTGTTAGCCCGCATCATCATTTTATGATTTTCCTGTTTATAAAGTCAAAAACTAATTTAATTTATATAGAACATGGCTTGGTCAAACTAAAAATACTGTAGCTTTTGGTCAAAACAGGTGGAAAAATGGTTAAATTTCTTTTTTGCTCCTAATCTTATATATTTATATAGCACACATTCGTTTTTGATTTCTAAGTTATTGGCGATTTTTGGGGTATTTTTTCCCATTGACTAAAATGGGTCCAATTCTAAAACGCGAACATTCCAAGGTTTCAGGTCATGTGATCAAATCAAATCCCAACTGTCACTTTCTTAACGAAATGCACTTTGGTCCGAGGCTACATTAATAGCCCTAATCATGCACCAATCCCGGTTGTACAAGATAGCCCAACATCTTATGATCGTCAGTTCGTGTATGACCGCTTATCTGATAGGCGTTACATTTTTTTTCTTAACCTAAACTACCTTCAGTTTCCATGGCAGCCATACCAAAATTATCAGTAAAGTTAGTTTTATGGTCTGAAATGAAAAAACACCTCCAACACCACACAGACACAGGTATACACACCTACTGATACAACTCAACTACCCTTCCTTTTTTATGGCAACTGTACTTAAATTATCAATAAAGTTAGTTTTAAGGTCTGAAATGTAAAATACAGCAAACCCCCTAACACCACACAGACACAGGTACACACTAGGGATGAAGTCTGGTTTCATGTCTAACCTGGTTCTGACTTTCAGATTTTTGATAATTATCGATTTTCAAATACATAATTTTTGAATATTTAAGAATGTGATTTTCAGAAATTATTTAATATACAGGCCCAATTTTGAGAAATATTGAATATGTGAACCCTCAATTCCAAATATTTTAACCCTCTAATTCAAATTCGAATTCAGAACTGATTAGCATGGCATACCTGGCATAAGTTTACATATGGTGTGCAGATGTGTATTTCCCAGGTCCCTGAGCCATTTACGCTAACTTACTGTTGCTATTTATACATTAAAGGATGAGTGCACTTTAAATCAAGTTATGTTTTTTTGAAAGCTGCAGCTTTAAAAATACGGTTGCCATATTTATTTTTTACCTATGTCCCTCCAGAGCCTACCTTTGTGCCTTGAAAGTTGCTGACATCTTGTTACTGGTTTGGTGAATGTTAAGCTTCGCCCCTCTGAGATTTCCTCTGCTTTCTCCTGTTTGAGCCTCAAACAGTAATGCCTGTGAGTTCCGTGCACATGCACTTGCACGGAACTCACAGGCATTACTGTTTGAGGCTCAAGCAGGAGAGTGCACGGAACTCACAGGCATTACTGTTTGAGGCTCAAGCAGGAGAAAGCAGAGGAAATCTCAGAGGGGTGGAGCTTAACATTCAGGAAACCAGTAACAAGATGTCAGCAACTTCCAAGGCACAAAGCTAAGCTCTGGAGGGGCATAGGTAAAAAAAAATATGGCAACAGTGTTTTTAAAGCTGCAGCTTCCAAATGAATATAACTTGATTTTACTGTGCACTTATCCTTTAAATTTAATTAGAACCTTCAGATTTTTTTAACTCCCATTGACTTCTACAGGTTTGTTTATGGATTTCTTAATTTTTCCAGAAAATTTCAAAATCCAAACAGAACGGAATTCGGTAGTTTATCTCTTGTATACACACCTAATTATACACTCTCACAACCCAACCTACCCTTCCGTTTCCAATCTAAACCATCATTTTACCAAAAATTTTACAATTATAAACACAAAAACATATCACTAGGTGTGCGTACCTGTGGCTGTGTGGTGGAAGGGGGTTCCATCACACAGCTACAGGTACACACACCTAGTGATACATTCCAACATGGGAACCATGCACACAATAATAAAAATATATATATTTAATCAGAGTAGATTATGAAATGTTATTAGTTTGCCAAAAATGAATGTTTTACAGCTTTTTAACTCCCTGTAAGACTGTTCTGTTCCCCCTGATTTCAAAATGTTAAAAGCCTTTTTCTTTTTTTCAATTTCCCTTTTTACCTAAGCATTAAGATAGGCAGGAATGGACCTCATTTTTTTACACTTGTTCCCTAAAGGTATAAAAGTAATTTATAATTAATATCTGTTTTAAAAGTGGTCCAGATCTGCTCATTATATTTACCTAGTGACAAATCCCCCCAGTCTATGAGCAGTAGTGATTCCTTTAACAACATAAAATTAGCTTTCCTAAAGTTAAAAGTTTTTGTTAACCCAGTGCACTTTTGTTTTTTGCAACCTATATTAAATGACACTTTACACTGATCACTCTTCCCTAAGCTTCCCATTACCTTCATTTCCAAAATGAGCTCAGGGTTATTAGATATCACCAGATCCAACAACGCATCCTGTCTAGTAGGAACTTCTATCATCTGTGAATGAAAATGCTCATATAGGAAATTTAAGAACTTGATACCTTTTAAAGTTCTGGCAGTTCCCTTACTCCAATCTATGTCAGGGTTATTGATATCCCCCATATCCAGAACATGCCCAATACCAGCAGCCTTCACCAACTGCACATGAAGATTCATTTCAACCTCCTCACTAGCGTTTGGTGGCTTATAACATACACCAACAATTAATTTACCCACCTTCTTGCTTCCTGTACACAGCTCCACGCATATTGTTTCTGCCTTATCGTTTATACCCCTTTCTATCTCATCTGTTAAATTTGGCTTCAAATCTTGTTTAAAATACATACATAGTCCTCCTCCTTTCTTATTAACTCTGTTATGTCTAAATAAGGAATACCTTTCAATATTTACTGTCCATTCGTCTGAATCATTTAGCCATGTCTAAATATCATACCTTTCCTATTAGCTATTATAGATGTAAATATCATACCTTTCCTATTAGTTATTAGTTCTAGTCCCCCAGTTTTTCCAGCCAGACTTTATGCATTTGTAATAATACATTTTAGATTATCAATCAATCTACTTCCATACTTGGACATACATACCTCCTTATCCTCTATGATCCCCCCTCCCCATCTCCCCCTTCCATAATCTCATTAGCCCCCTGAACACTAACCCCTCTATCTACCCCTGCGTAGTGCAATGTACTCTCCCCCATACCTAATTTAAAATCTCCTTCAACCCTCTAGCCTTCTTCTCCCCCAAAACAGCTGCACCATCATCATTGAGCTGCAGTCCATCTCTACTAAAGAACCTATAGCCAACTGAAAAGTCTGCCCAGTTCACTAAAAACCCAAATCCCCAAACATCTCCTTACACCACCCTTTTAGCCATTAATACAAGCTCCCGCTGGCACTCTAACGTAGAACATGGCTGCGGTAGTATTTCTGAAAACACTACCCTTGAGGTCCTTACTTTTAACTTGGCCCCTAATACTTGGAAATCATTTTTAAGGAACTCACCTCCTCCTCAACTTTGCCATTGGCACCAACATGAACCAAGACCACCGGGTCACTCCCAGCCACACCAGAAAATCAGCCTACACAATCCACCACACGGCAAACTTAATTTATTCATTCTTCTTTAAATCACATTTGCAATTTTGCACCCCATTCACATGTTTATGTAAATCTCATCTTGTTATGAGCCTTTAGTTTTGTACAATTGTGTATCATCAGCATATGCAGAGGCTGTGATTTCAGTGCATAACTCAAGGTTATTAATGATTAAATAAAAAGGACCCAGGACAGACCCCTAAGGAACATCATCAAAACTCGACCAACTAGAAAATGTCACAATTATATCTACTATATAATGATATAATCTATTATTTAGCTACTTCTCAATCTTATTACATATAGCATAAGGCCAAGGCACCTGTTCGTTTTTTTAAAAAAAAAATAACCTTTTATGAAGTAATGTATACAGATATCGATTAAGATCTGCCATGCCAAATTTTCTTTCAAATAATATATTGGTAAAAATCAATTTGAAAAGCTGCACAAGAATCAATTTTTAACTGATTCAATCAATGTAACCGAATCAAACAAAAATATGAATCTGTGTATGGCTAGCATAGAACCTAAAAAATATAGCTTACAACTGTGATCAGAAAAAAGTAACAAACTTGACTTACACTATACCACTGGGAATTTCAGTAAAGTTTCAAGCAGCAATTGATTTATATTGCTTTTGACATAATCAACGAAGTATAAGAAACCTAAGGACTCAGTGGAAACTTTGACCAATTATTGCCAGGTTTATAAATAAGAAAGTTTTGTAAGTGTTGCAATAATTTTCAGGTCAATGAGCAGAACATAGCTATCTGTCTGTGGGTCTGGTGTCCTCCACTGAGGACAACCACTAAGCCATATTAAATGGATAAGTCTGCTTGGTTTCATTAGTTGACAGAAAGCTATAAGCATGACATTAGTGTATGTAAAGATGTAAGCCCTGGTTCTGGTAATGAGTGGGGGGGAACTGGAGAAAGGAACAGATTTTTGGAGACATTTCAGGTTAAGGCTTAGTGCAGTGACAGCTTGGTGCAGGGAAGATGAAGGCAAAAATTAATGATCATTGAAAAAACGGAAAAATAAAATTCAAGTCTGTATTCAACAGAATATATTTTTAAAATGGAAATGTTTTTCTTGTCTTCAGAAATAAATCTAAGGATTGCTTCCATGTCCTGTTGTCTAGTTTCTATATATTTATGTCTATAATCTTTATCTGTTGTATTCAATTAGATCAACTGGACTTGAAGTTTATTTCTTGAAGACGTTTCGCTAGTCATCCGACTGGCTTTCTCAATTCAGAATGACTTGTACAAGTATCTGTGGCAATTATGTACCCTGGAAAATCCCAATTAGCATATCACAGCCAAGTGTTAAGGGCGTGATATGCTAATTGGGATTTTCAAAATCTAATTGAATACAACAGATATACCATGACCTGGATAAATGAGAACCTTCACAAGTCTATAATCTTTGTTACCAATCAAAATAGAGCAGAAAAAATAGCCTATGATCCATATTACAAACGCTGTAAGAATAAGTAACACATAACAAAAGAATATATACAGTATGGCACTTTTGTTTATCATAAAACACAAGTCATGACTGTAATGATGCATGATCTGTTTCTTTAAGATCTGAAAAAGTGAACTATTCCTTTAATGCATCAAGAACGGGAGGTAAAAGACCTATGCTTTATGTAGGGACCAGCTTGGTGGACAGCAAGGACCAGGGCACAGAAGGAAATAGAAAAAAACACCACACTTTTTGGGTTGGACACTTTGGGTTGAACAAAAAGGGGAGAATATTTTTTTAGCCAAAAATAACAATCTTTGCCTTTCACAATTTACTGGAGAAAAAGGTAACACAAAACACTGCACGGCTTGTGTTGGATTATCTCCATGGTCACTCTGCAGTAACCTTTCTCTTGCTCAGTCTTGGCCACACACCATGGGCTTAATGGCACTCTTCCACCTACTTGTCCAGGTTCCTCCTGGATATACGGACCTAGGGCCTAGCTCACCCCAGACCATCAGCAGCCACTCTGCTGCACAGGCCCACTGTCTGAGAACATGTACCACTTTACTAAACTCAACAGCAATCCTTTTGTGCAGTTTTTAGCTTTTTAACTTTTCTTTGGTTTAACTTTATTTTAGGAGGGATGTCATAAAAACATTTTAAAATAATATTATTGAACTAATTTTTTTGTGCTAAGGCTTCGAGATATGTTGATGGATTATCAAGCATTCTCTGGTAAAATTCCTTCACCACTAAAGCCATTGATGCTGCCATTTATCACACAAATTGAGGATGTCCTTTCCCCTGGATTGACACAACTTACTTGGACTTCAATGAACATTGAAAAATGTAAGTAAACTATATTTACTGTTGATCAGCAATAGCAGCAGAACAAAGGGTCTAACTGATGGGTACATGCATAATAATTAGTTTAATTTTTGTGTTGGAAACTATGGAAAGTGGTCCTATTTTACGGTTATAGTTTTGTGGATGCACTACTCTTTTTCTAATATGTTAGGATAAACTAAATAAAGTAATTATTAGGAATTGGATGTTCAATGGCATAGGGATTCTCCATATTCAGACAGCAGATGGTACTTGATTGTTCACATAGATGAATCCCCCAAAGATACAACATTTTGGAGAGATTTCACCAAGAACTGCAATGCACCCCCCCCCCTTAAATACTAACACAATCTCCATGAATAGTGGGTATTTAGTGGCTGTGTCGGGTGCTGCCTGTGTTTTCAATGCAGGGTTTGAGGGCTTTGTGGGAAGAGATGAAAAGTTGCTGATTTACACAACCCAAGGAAATTAACAAGGTTTAAATACACTAATACATATCTATGTAAGTTTTATCCATTTTCGTGTATATTGAATTAAATGCATTATTAGAAGAATCAGGTTCTATTCAATAAGGTCCTATTCAATCACCTTTTGTCACCTGTGGTTCTTTTTAATGTGAAAGATTCAGGATGGGATAGTCATTGCTGTGAAGGGCACGTTAACATCTAATACCAATTCTTGTCACTCACTGTATAGCTGACCTGTCACTCACAGCAGTCTTGAATCAGAGAGTGTATTTATTTGCATTCCTGAGCAGTGAATGCTGTATGACAGAGCAGTCACAGTTGAATAAAGTGAATACAGGATTAGTATTGAATGACAACTACACTGTAAAACATAACTTTTTAAAAAGGAAAAGTACTGGGGTCTGGAAGGTAGTATTGATTATTCCTATATCATTTGTGTCATTTTGTTGAACAGCACCAGGCAGGTTAGTGACCTGTGCTTTTCTGTATTAAAGATAGTGTTGAAGCACTGAGGAAGCCTGACAGCAGTGCCGCTGCACCCATGAGGCAGGTTGAAAATCCTGTATAGGGGAGATTTATTCTGTCTAATAGTCATAAACTTCTATAAAAAAGGGAGAGGCACTAGAGGCAGCAGGCAACCTGCTCCTTTTTCTTTGTGCTGTGGCTCCTCACAGAAACGATATTGGGAGGTAGGAATTTCCAATCCTTCCTCCCTGTTCCAGCTACTTCATTTTAACTGTTTTTAACTTATATTCATTTGAAATAGATGTAGACATTAAAAAAAGATTATTTTTTTTTATTATTGAGTAGGTCATTGTGTGTGCTGTATCTTTCATGAAGTTATATCTATAATTTTATCATGATCAAAATTTGAATTTAATAACATTAAATAGATTTTGGTTGCTAGCTGTAAAATTAAGAATATGCTAATTTTCTCTAAGATGGAGAGTGTATGTGCAGCCCATGTAAATGGGGCCGAGTATTGCCATAGAGCTGTACTGTATTTTGTAAAATCTTATGCTTTCTTTATTGTATTGTTTTCTTATGTTTTACTGCATGTTTTATTTCTAAATTAAATTAGGGTTCATTTTGCCTTTAAAGATTTAATATAACATGTTATAGGTGCTACTTATTTATGCAACATTTTTGCCTGAGTTGAATTCATTCAGTACATGTACTTTCTAAATACTGTTTTCTTTGCCAGTTATTGCAAAGGTTTACAATTCTTTGAAAGAAGTACAGCAGATATGTAAAGAAGCTTCCGACACCCTGGAGTTTCGCATTGAGAGAATGCTGCAGGATGTTGCCCAAACTCCACTGGTAGATTTGCCTGAAGACGATGCCATTTCAGTTACAGACTTTCTGGATAGGACAGAAAAAGTCATCAATGTGGCTGCAGAGGCCCTGTCAATGTATGTTTGCTATTTATATTTCTGTCTAGTATTACAGGTTTTTGCTCATTTATTAAATATTCTTATGCCAAGAGGGGAAGTTATCGAGCCTGGGAGGACAATAGAATTACACTATATCTGCAATAACTCTTTACACTTCCCAAAAGATCCCGTGTACGGCATGAGATTTTTATGTAGTGTTATTATTTTGAAAATCTCCATTATGCATAAATTGTTAACTACAATATGTAAAACAAGATACCCAACCTGTAACACTCAAATAAATTTTAAATCACAAAATCAAACTGAACTTCCTAATAGAATAACCTATTTTTATGTTTATTAGAATATTTTTGTTACTGTTTGTTCTTATGCCAATTTGTTGCTATGAATGCATTTTAATAAAAGATAGGGCATGGGTGTGTTTACCATTGTGTATCAACTCTTCTTTAAGGTGTTTAGGAAAGAGTAAGACTCTGAAAGTGAAATGGTGTCCCATTCATAATGTAGAATTTCTGCAGCCCAGCCTTTTGGGTTCTATTTTGTCCTAGAGTCATTATGTGGAAAGCATTTTCATTCAAATAGACACACAGGAAACATGTGTTGCAGCAGGTTCAAGGAATTCATTGCAGCCCCTCAAAATGCCTGAGAAATATTTTGCTGATTAAAGAAATGATCTGATCACCTTGTTTTAGCTTACTCCTAAACATTCCCTTTTATATAAGTAGACTGTTAAGAAATGCAATGCACAGAGCTGTACTAAGGTAAGATGTAAAATCTAATATATCTACAATATATAAACAGTATATAACATTAAACAAAATTGGGGAGAAAATAAAAAAGTGACTCAGAAATCCCACTGAAATACACAACATTGGGGAGATAAACTGTAATTTTGCAGGCATATGGTTCTGTTGGTTTATTTCCTGATATCTGAAACTCTTCTTTTGAGAAACAATAAGTTTTGTAATTTATCAGTCTTGATAACAAAAAGGTCAAAAAATGATCAACCAGTATTCCTACCCCCAATATTTTTTCTAAGCAGAATGGCAAGCAGTAGAAGATCATTTTGAGAACTTCCTGATCCCCTCTGCTCGTCCATCTCCCACCAACTTCTAATTTCTGCTCATGTGTGGGGCATGGTGTATTATAGTATAGAAAGAAGTATTGGCAGCTGAGAATGTCACTGCTTCTCTCCCTTCTTAGAAAGAATATTGGTAGGTGGGAATTTCTCACTTTTATTTCCATGATACTATACTTTTATGGAAAAGGTTAATTAAAATATTTCTTTGTGGCATTATAACTGTCCTTTAACACTGCTTATTTAAGGATACCTTTGCTTTATTAAAATGCAATCATAACTTTTCGGCAAACTTATTTTCCAGGCAAAGCAAGCAAGTAGAACTTTGTTTGTTTGAAATGATTGATGCACTGAAAATTAAATTGAAACCATCAGACAGATACAGTCTGCAGGTAACTGAGTTGTTGCAGATTCTTTGAAAAGAATATTAGTAATATGACATTCTGTCCATAAACAATTAAGTTTCTGTTTCTAATGCAAGTATTGCAAATTAATGAAAAAAGCTAATCTGACGTTAATTCCCCCCCCCCCAGATTTATGATCAAAAATTTGCTGATTAAAATGGGTATTCCTCACAGCATCCTCACAAGTCCTACAGTTGCCCTTACCTTAACTCTCACTGCCCCCCAGAGAGATACAAAATAGCTTATAACTGAATACTGCTCCAGTTATAATACTTCTCCTTGGTTGAATGAAGCACATTGAGTCAGGGGAGTAGAGAAGGAGGAATGAGGAGAGACTTTATTCTTACATGTATATCTGGTTAGAAAACAAATCATTGGTTTCTAGCTGTATTCCTCTGATTTCTCTGTTTATTAAATACACTAATATATTTTAATCTTCCTGTTAGAATTGTATTATTTTCAGTATTATAGTTTCACATTTTGTCTTTTAGGATTCTTTTCCCTGCACCCATCTTGATACAAAACAAAAAACACGCTGTCAAGAATGTCTTTCTTGTAGTTACTACAATTTGATTGGTCATTTGTGTCAGAAGAATACAGATTCATTGGTCAAATGTAGGTTTTTAAATATAGTTTAACAAAAGAATATTCAGAATGCACAATGAAAGTAACCTTTGTTTTTGTTTACTTTTTTGTTTTGAGCATACAGTTAGTTCAAATATAGACTACTATGTGTATAATGTGGGATTTGTTCATAATAAATACAGTTCTTCTAGTGACCAAGACTGCCCTTTTCTATAACTTAAATGCAATTTTAATTAAATTTGATGTGCACTAGTATTTTACACTGTTTGTAAGTTTTAATAAATACATGAAATCAGACTGTTCATTTGTTTTGTTGAAGCCTAAAATCCTTAAAGGAATAGTTCACTCCCAAAGTAAACTATTCCTTTAATGTATTGATTGAAGCCCATGTGGTTAAGGAGCTATGCCTTACCTCCCATTCTTTAATCAATAGCTCTGGAACTGGGAATGAAGATTCAAGAAACTTACCTTTTACACGATACATCGCTACTAGTGACAGGTCCCGACTGTTTCCTGGTTCTGTACAGCTATAACGTGCATGCATGATAATGTGCTCTATTGTTAGACAGAACAAGGAAGTGGTCAGGGATTTTACTGTGGCGCAGTGGATCAGCCTCATTTACTGGGAGATTTAATGTTGGTTAGCTTGACTTTAATTCCATGGGTTCCACAAAAAACACCGGCGCTTGTGATTTCATATCATATTTGAACTAATTTATAAGTAGAATATCTTTATAAGCATTTATAGATTGTAATGCTGTGTATAAGCTGGTGTTAAAATCATGTTGTGGGTACATCTCTTTTGGGATCTACTCACAGCTGCAAATGCAATATTGAATGGGCGATTAACCCAGAGCAATAGCATCAAAATGTAAATCTCAAACTATGTTGCTTATTTAAGAGATTCCCCCGTGTTTTTACTCTAAAGCAACCAATCAGATATTTTCTTATTGTTTTTTAACTATAGTAGACCTATAAAAAGGTATGATCTGATTGGTTGCTTTTTTTTTTTTGCAATTTTATAGCAAATTTGTGCACCTCACATTAAATAAGCCTGTATGAAACATAATTTAAAATCCACAAGCTTAGCCTGAAACTGCACTATTGACTTACATTTCAAACAAGTATAGATTTGCTGTAGCACACCAAGGCTGGAAATTGCCAATAATTAGTAGGTGTGATCCTCCAAACACCCCCTACCCTGGGGTTGATAGAATCCAACATCAAACAGAAGCAAGAGATGCACGCTACATCTGTGTTTATATCCCCCAGGTATATATAAGGGAGCAGGTGGCTCACCAAAACATTAAATATTGTTTGCAATATACATTTTAATACCTTGATGTTGTGTGCTCCTCTTGGTTTTGTTTGATGTTAGATTCTGTTGACTAATATACAGTTGAATTGCTGCCACTAACTGCATGACTTTTTATTGATAAACTTTCCACTCACCAGTGTTGGTGAGTGTAATTATATTGTGTATAAAGTGTAGTTTTATTATTACACATCTTCTTTTCTTTTTATACAATATCCTGTATCGTTTGAAAATATCTTTTGGCTAATTTACCTGTTTGTACTGTATAAATGTATGTAGCCATGCACAAACATATCTGAACTTCCTTCTGAAAACACCCCCAATTTCTTAAGGTTTGCCTTTATGCATCCCTTATTGATTTTGTTATCGTACTTCCATTGCTTTAAAACTGTTTGTTCATTGAAATCGATAGAATTTGCTTAATTGTTTATAAAAAGAATAAATATATGGATTTATTGATTTCATAGTCAGAATCTTTAATAAATTAAAGCCAGATGGTGTAGTCAATTTTAGTGCTTCTTACATGTGAATCATAGTAACTATAGAAAGTCAAAAATGTTTACTTTGCAACAGTCATATTTTTCTACCCTCAAAAGTTCTTTCTACTGATTACAAGTAGGTGTCTTTTATTTAAAATTTGTAAGGTACAAATACAAATCAAGAAAAATAGAATCATACTGCATTTCTAATAAATACTGATGTATACTAATGATAATTATTTGGCATTTCAAATTTAACAATAGAAATAAAGGCCAATCGATGCACATGCCTGGGCCCTATACAATATTATAGTATCTGTGCACTTGCTGGTGCACAGGTAGTTTGAACCATGGCATGGTTGAAAGCCTTTTTACTTTAATGATCATAAAAAATTTAACTAAAACCCATTTGTTTAATGTTTGCTAGAGCACAGAAACAGTAGTATAATATTGCAATCCATGTATGATTTTTTGGCCAGATCATTAGCACTGTGTTTAATTGTAATTTAGGCTAAGAAGTGCTCTCACAGTCCTTCTTTTGCTTTAAACTAAATCAATCAGCTTTAAGTAAAAATTATCACTCATTTTCTCTGTGAGCTTGATGACCAAAAGGAAAGAAAAATAACTGACCTATTATTGCAGGGTTCATACTGAGACAAATACTCTGCTGTTGTGGTTTTTGACATCATGCATACATTTGATTTTTTTCAGGCACTAAAATTTCGCTAGATGCCTTAAAGCGCAGGCTACATACATTGAGTTCTATGTACCAGACAGCCAAACTAACAAAGGACCAGTCCTCCACTCCTCTGTTCAAAGCTGAAATTCACCTTGCAATTCCTAATGTGGTCATGAGACCAAGCCTGGAAGATATACAAGTAAGAGCAACATTTGTTTACATTTTGTGAAAGCTTTTTTGGCATATGAAAATCCTATCCCAGTGAAAATCGATAAATATCATTAACATCAAGTTCAGAGATGTTGGTTTTAGGCACAGATACAAAATGTTTCTTCTTTGGTTTAACAGGGTTCACAATACAAAGTGGCTAGTATTTAATTAGATAGTTTTGTGTTGTTTTCATGGTTATAATATATTTGATATTTAAACAATGAATCTTGGTCAATATGTTAGAATTTAATAGATAGTTTTCATAGCTGGAGAATAAGATTTTTATATTTAAAAAATTCTGTGGCTGAATCTAGTGAGCTGCAAAACTATGTGAATTGTAAGAGATCGTTCACCAGGAAAGTTTATGACATGTTTTTATTTTATGAAAACAATTTTAATTTTGAACATTTATTGAATTTGAAATCATACTTTATGTTTTTCTTTTCAGAATGCAATAAACAAGGCTGTAAATATCATACTATCTGCAGCCAAGGATATCCCACTGTGGAATTTTGCACATCTTCATCATAAGCAGCAGCAGGTAAAATAAATCCTCATAAACTTGATGCACTAATTGGCACTGTGTTGCTACTGAGTTTCCTATTCAGTTTGTTTGTATATTGGCTTCCTTGTAATATTTCTTTTGTAACCTACACTGCAGACTAGTATCACGTCTAAAATAGACACTTTTTTAAAAAAAATCTTTTTTTATTGTTCTTCTTACAGTATATTAATAAAATATATACATTAAAATTAAACTGTTAAGTAATAATGCACATATTTGTTTATAAGAAAGGAACATTTGTAGAAGCAGGTTATACATGGTACTTGCAAGGTAACATTATTTAATAAATGTATCAAATGGTTTAACATTGGTATAGACATTAATAACATTTCCCTTTGCCTTAGTCTTGTGTAAAGTCTAGATGTGATACTTTGTTCACCCTGGGTTTTAAGAATCCCGATACACAGGTTTGTTGAGATTTGCAGGGGTCAGGCATGTATTTCTGTTTGCAATGCCTTTTCTGAGTTGTAAATATCTGTAGAATGGGATATATGGTATTATGTGTGAAGCTTGTAGTTCTTCATATGTTAGAATTGGCTATTGTGTAGTTGGCTATTGTATTGCCGATGAATAGAATCTTGAAAATAGACACATTTTAGAAAGCACTGTATATAACACATACAACTTAAGGGTTCAGTGGAAAATAAGAATCATTACAATTTCACATACCTAGGTATCCTACATGCAGGGAGATTCAATAAAAGTTCTTATCGTTAAAGATTTTGCCCTAACCAATCAGATCTTATTTAATTTATTTATCTTATTTTGAAAGCTAACATCTGATTGGTTGGGGCAAAATTAGCACCATTTTTAATTAATTATAAGAACTGTTGTTTAATTTCCCTGATAGTCTCTTTAGATTTCAGAGCTATGCCTTGCTGTGTCTTCCCAGGATTTTCATTTTCTTGGTATCTGTCTAACCTTAATGTTAATGTGGCTGTTGCATGCTCAGATATCTCAATTTCTGCAGGGGCTAATTTAATAAGCAATGCCATAACAAACACTATTAAGAGTCCTGTATACAGAAGCAATTATTTATGCACATAACAATTGACAGATTAAGGTTTGTTAGGCTGAGGACGCACTGCAACACACCAAAGCGCACATGCAACCGCACGTGTTATTGCACGCAATTGTGTGTGCTATTTCTGTGCATTGTTGCACTTTGTCTCACATTTGTGCATGTGATTTCACTATTTTGAAATGTATTTGATTACGGAAAAAAATGGCGACCGCATGCGTTACCAAATTACGCGCGCAATCGCGAGCACAAACACATGAAAAACGAGTGTGGCCTAGCCCTTAATCTTGAAAAGCATATGTATTTTTCATGGGACTTTCACTTATTTACAAAAGCATTTTTATTGATCAATTTCCTTAGATTGAGCATTATTGGGCAATTATGCCCCCCCCCTAAAAAAAGGGTTTTTAGAATAGATAGTCTTTTGCCCAGGGAAGTAGGAAATTCTATGGCTACCTCCCTGGGTGGCCACAAAGTGCCATTTGTACAGGGGCATACAGTTCATTTTATTTCAAGGTCTTTGTGACTATCTTCCTTATCCAGTGGAATAACTAGGAATCACTGGGCCTCCCAGCAAAACTATGATGGGGTCCCAATCCATGCTTTGTACACAGTGGTTTTCTGGGAAGAGGCTATATCTGTCATAGGAAAAATAAGAAGATGGGACCGCCTTGGCTCCCGGGACCCCTGGGGTGCTCCCCCTGCTCCCCTGGTAGTTACGCCCCAGAAGACTGGGCGAAACACGTTGATCATGTTCACCTAATAAAAATGTTTGTTTAGAAGTAAAATGCCAGGAGTGCTCTGTACCCCCACATTGATCGTATCTGTTTTACAGAGGCACCCGGGTGGAAGTATTTGAGAGGGCGTGAGAAGGATATACACTGTATACTCACTTTCAATAACAATTAAAATGATAGTAGGATGTGGCACACTATGCATGGCTCTTTAAATGTGACCCTAAAATTTTTGTCTTTACCTTAGCTTGAACAAAATGCAGCCAGAGATCTGGGTGATGAACTTTCCAAAATGGTTGTTCTGAAACCTTTAGATAAACAAATCTGTGAACATAAAGATGTCAACAAAGTTGTTATTCAGCTTAGCACAATAGTGTTATCCCTTAAAGCAGAAGCAGCCGATGTTCTCAACAGCTTTACTACATTTTCTGCAGTCTGGAATCAGGTAATCCTTTTATTTTTGTTTTCAACGGGAACTTTAATATGGGGATATAATGGTGTATTTTATAAAAAATGAACTGACTGGTAATTGTATCGCCTATTTAAAAAAGGATAATCTATAATTTATATAAAAAAGCTTGATATCAAAGATTTGATTGGTTCATACCTGTGTGTGGCCACCTGTTCACATTGAGATTGGACCAATTTTTTTTTAATGTTTACATCCACACATGCGTTATCTAAAAATCTCCCCAAGAGTGATGGTGATAGTGAAGCCATTGGAAATGTTTCAACAGCTTAAGGCTTAAGTGGAAAATAGTAGCTATAGTAATCTTGTGAATGTTCTCATTCATCCAGGTCATGATATATTTGTTGTATTCAGTTAGATCAACTGGAGTTTAACCCTTTCACTGCCAGGAGATTTTCATTTTTTTTTGCGTTAACTGCCAGAAGAATTTTCAGGATTTTGCCCTTAATCGCTTTAGACTAATTTTACAGTAGGAAACCTTGCAGTAAATCAGGAATATTATACATTGTTTTTTTCAGCACAAAGTGTACTTTAACATGGTAACAGAATTTTGTAACTTTTCTGGAAATTTTACTGGAATTATGGGTAAAATATGTAAAAAAAATGAAAAATTTGCAAATTTTCATGGATTTTCCCATTTTTACTTATAGTTATCTTAAGGTTACGCACAAAAATCTTACTGTTTCTAAAAGCTCAGATACTCCCGAGTACAACGATACCAGATATATGTAGGTACCCGACTTTTCCTGTACAGGAGAACCCCCCAAACTAAAACTGCACCTCATAGAATATTACACCAAATTAAAATGTGTAACCACTACTAACAGTTAACATAGAATATCTACCAAATTATTTAAACTATCCCCACAAGTGAGATATTTTTAGAAACTACACACTCGCAGGATTTTACGAGTGAGGTTAGTTTCGATCAAAATGCAGATACCCGGACGCAGCTCTTCGTCAAATTGTAAGTTACTTTCTCACATTTTCCTTTTTTTCCTCAACTGTAAAATCAGAGACAAAATCAAATGCGAATTTCAGCTAAAAACTGTGGAGGAAAGTTCAAACGCATCTCAAATATGAAAGCCTAACCCCTCCCGAATAAAACGGTATGCCACATTCATGGGTGTACCCAGAGACATGGCTACCAACTAACCCAGAGCGTGACCAGTGCCAAATGTCAGTAGCAGCAAAAAAAAAATTAGCCAGTTTTGTATTTGAACAGTCTGCAGTTTTTCCACAAAACACCCCCCCAACTCAAAAATACCCCCCACAAACTATATATCCTGAAATCTACACACCTTCAGCTATGTAACGCTGTAGTTCGTTCATTCATATCATCAATGGTGTGGGCACAGTTCTTCGTAGAAATTTGCACTTTTACCAGATTTTCAAAAAAAATGAACATCAAACAGCGTTCAAAAAGGTCGAAATCATGCCAAAACCCCATGGAATGTAAAAAAAAGTTACTAAATATCAATCTCCCAAATGTCCTGAATCAAACGGTATGCCATATGTGTGGTAACACACGCAGACGTGGAAGCGAAAAGCCACAAAGTGAGACAATGCACGATGGCTCAGAAACGGCGAAAATATTTAGCCAACTCCGAATTTGGACAGTCTGCAGTTTTTCCACAAAACACCCCCGTAACTTAGAAATAACCCCCACAAACTATATATTCCTGAAATCTACACACCTTCAGCTATGTAACGCTGTAGTTTGTTCATTCATACCATCAATGGTGTGGGCGCAGTTCTTTGTAGAAGTTCGCATTTGTCTGAAAAAACGAACATAAAACAACTTCAAAAGGTAAAAATCATGCCAAAACCTCATGGAATCTAGAAAAAAGTTACTAAATATCAATCTCCCAAATGTCCTGAATCAAACGGTATGCCATATGTGTGGTTACACATGTGGACGTGGAAGCGAAAAGCCACAAAGTGAGACAATGCACGATGGCTCAGAAACAGCGAAAATATTTAGCCAACTCCGAATTTGGACAGTCTGCAGTTTTTTCCACAAAACACCCCCGTAACTCAGAAATAACCCCCACAAACTATATATTCCTGAAATCTAAACACCTTCAGCTATGTATCACTGTAGTTCGTTCATTCATACCATCAATGGTGTGGGCGCAGTTCTTCGTAGAAGTTTGCACTTTTCTGAAAAAATGAACAAAAAACAACTTCAAAAGGTAGAAATCATGCCAAAACCTGACAGAATGTAAAAAAAAGTTACTAAATATCAATCTCCCAAATATCCTGAATCAAACGGTATGCCATATGTGTGGTTACACATGCGGACGTGGAAGCGAAAAGCCACGATGTGAGACAATGCATGATGTTGAGAAACAGGAAATATTTAGCCAACTCCGAATTTGGACAGTCTGCAGTTTTTTCCACAAAACACCCTGATAACTCAGAAATACCCCCCAAAACTATATATTCCTGAAATCTAAACACTTCAGCTATGTAGCACTGTAGTTCGTTCATCATACCATCAATGGTGTGGCGCGGTGCCAGTTCTTCATAGAATTGCATTCTACAAATTTTCTGGAAAAATAGAGAAAAATACATTTCAAAGTTACAAAATCACACCAAAACCCATGTAATGAAAAAAACTTACCAAATATCAATCCTGAATGTCCTGAATCAAATGGTATGCATATGTGTGGTTACACACACGACGTGGAAGCGACTAGTCAAAATGTAAAACAATGCGCAGTGAGCCAATAACAGCATTTTCCCAGATTTTTCAAATGAACACCCCTCTAACTTGGAAATACCCCCACAAAACTATATATTCTCAGAATCTACATACCTTCAGCTACGTAACGCTTAGTTTGTTCATTCATACATGAATGGTGTGGGCGGGAGTTCTTCGTGAGAAATTCGCATTTGTCTGAAAAATGAACAAAAACAACTTCAAAGGTAGAAATCATGCCAAAACCCATGGAATGTAAAAAAAGCTACTAAAAATATCAATCTCCCAAATGTCCTGAATCAAACGGTATGCCATAGGTGTGTAACATGTGGAAGCGAAAAGCCACGATGTGAGACAATGCATGATGGTTGAGAAACAGTGAAAATATTTAGCCAACTCCGAATTTGGACAGTCTGCAGTTTTTTCCACAAAACACCCTGATAACTCAGAAATACCCCCCACAAACTATATATTCCTGAAATCTAAACACCTTCAGCTATGTAGCACTGTAGTTCGTTCATTCATACCATCAATGGTGTGGGCGCAGTTCTTCATAGAATTTCGCATTTCTACACAATTTTCTGGAAAAATAGAGAAAAATACATTTCAAAGTTACAAAATCACACCAAAACCCCATGTAATGTAAAAAAAACTTACCAAATATCAATCTCCTGAATGTCCTGAATCAAATGGTATGCCATATGTGTGGTTACACACACGGACGTGGAAGCGACTAGTCAAAATGTAAAACAATGCGCAGTGAGCCAATAACAGCATTTTCCCAGATTTTTCAAACTGAACACCCCTCTAACTTGGAAATACCCCCACAAAACTATATATTCTCAGAATCTACATACCTTCAGCTACGTAACGCTGTAGTTTGTTCATTCATACCATGAATGGTGTGGGCGCAGTTCTTCGTAGAAATTCGCATTTGTCTGAAAAAATGAACAAAAACAACTTCAAAAGGTAGAAATCATGCCAAAACCCCATGGAATTTTAAAAAAAGCTACTAAATATCAATCTCCCAAATTGTCCCTGAATCAAACGGTATGCCATATGTGTGGTTACACATGTGGACGTGGAAGCGAAAAGCCACGATGTGAGACAATGCATGATGGTTGAGAAACAGCGAAAATATTTAGCCAACTCCGAATTGGACAGTCTGCAGTTTTTTCCACAAAACACCTGATAACTCAGAAATACCCCCCACAAACTATATATTCCTGAAATCTAAACACCTTCACTATGTAGACCTGTAGTTCTTCATTCATACCATCATGGTGTGGGCGCAGTTCTTCATAGAATTTCGCATTTCTACACAATTTTCTGGAAAAATAGAGAAAAATACATTCAAAGTTACAAAATCACACACAAAAACCCCATGTAATGTAAAAAAACTTACCAAATATCAATCTCCTAAATGTCCTGAATCAAATGGTATGCCATATGTTGGTTACACACACGGACTGGAAGCGACTAGCAAATGTAAAACAATGCGCAGTGAGCCAATACAGCATTTTCCCAGATTTTTCAAACTGAACACCCCTCTAACTTGGAAATACCCCCACAAAACTATATATTCTCAGAATCTACATACCTTCGCTACGTAACGCTGTAGTTGTTCATTCATACCAGAATGGTGTGGGCGCAGTTCTTCGTAGAAATTCGCATTTGTCTGAAAAAATGAACAAAAACAACTTCAAAGGTAAAATCATGCCAAAACCCCATGGAATTTTAAAAAAAAGCTACTAATATCAATCTCCAAATTGTCCTGAATCAAACGGTATGCCATATGTGTGGTTACACACGTGGACGTGGAAGCCAAAAGACACAAAGTGAAACAATGCACAATGGCTCAGAAACAGCAAAAATATTCAGTCAAATCTGAATTTGAACAGTCTGCAATTTTTCCCCACAAAACAACCCCCACAAACCATATATTTCTCGAATCCACACACCTTTATCTACGAAATTCTGTAGTTTGTTCATTCGTACCATCAATGGTGTGGGCGCAGTTCTTCGTAGAAGTTCACAGTTTTAGCAGATTTTCTAAAAAATTTGGAAAAAAAACACTCTCAAAGGTAGAAATCATGCCAAAATCCCAAGTAATGTAAAAAAAATTTACCAAATATCAATCTCCCAAATGTCCTGAATCAAACGGTATGCCCTATGTATGGTTCCACACGCAGACGTGGAATCAACTAGCCACAAAGTGAGCCAATGAACAGTGGCCCAATTACAGCAACTTTTCAGATTTGTCAGACTAAACACCCCTCTATATTAGAAATACCCCCCAAAACTATATATTCTTGGACTCTACACACCTTCAGCTACACAATGGTGTGATTCTTTTATGCATACCACCAATGGTGTGGGTGCAGTTTTGTGTACAATTTCGCTTTCTTACCAGATTTTCAGGAAAAATTTATAAAAATACAATTCAAAGTTAAAAATCATGGCAAATTTCCATGTCATGTAAAAAAAACTTGTCAATTATCAATCTTCCAAATGCCCTGAATCAAACGGTATGCCATATGCGTGGATGCACACAGGGGCGTGACCACCAACTAGCTCAAATGGGACGCATGCACCAGTGTAATTACAAGAAAAATATCAAAGTGCTCTGTAATTTCAAACAGCCCCAAAACTTTGAAATGCCCCCCACAAATAAAACCCCCAACTAAATATCAATCTCCCACATGTTCTGAATCTAACGGTATGCCATATGCGTGGATGCACACAGAGACGTGGCCACCAACTAGCTCAAATGGGACGCATGCACAAATGCAATTACAAGAAAAAATCAAAGTGCTCTGTAATTTGAACAGCCTACCCCTTTTCTAAGGAAACAGTCCCGAAACATGGAAATTCCCCCCACAAACTATATATTTTTGGAATCTACACACCTTCAGCTACGTTACGGTGCCATGCTTTCATACATGCACGAAGAATTCCAGACCCAGCGATCCAAAGAAATCTGTGTTTTTACGAGATTTTGTGAAAAATAAAATAAGATGATTCAAGGGTTGAAATCCTACCTAAACCCACTTGACAAGCAAAAAAACCCACTAAATAGCAATCTCCCACATGTCCTGAATCAAACGGTGTGCCATTTGCGTGGGTGCAAACAGAGACGAGGCCACCAACTAGCTCAAATGGGACGCATTTAGAAGTGCAGTTACAAGAAAAAATTTTAAAAACGCCACAACCCACCCCCCACACACACACTCTCCCCCTTTTAGTGGTATTTTAGTGAAATCGGTTAGTATGGAGAGTCACACACGTTTTTGCACACTTTACTGATCCTAAAAATTCAATACGGTCTTTATTTGGTACCTCTGCAAAATTTCCTAAAAAATAGGCTTAGTTTCCCTTGAAATCGTACAAATAAGTATCCGCGTTTACTTTACCGATATCACTGGGGACATTGGGGAGCTTGGAGAAGACAACTTTTTTTCTAATTTATAGTTTTAGGGTAAAAAAAAAAAAGGGTGTGTGTATCACTTTAAGAATTTTTTTGTGTGTATTTCCCCTTTTTTTCCCCGATCATTCCCAAAGATGATCATCAGATCATCTTAGGGAATGATACCGAACTTGGAATACGGGCATAAATGCCCGTTTTCCAATTCGAAATCCGATCAGAAAAATCACTTCCCGGAAATCATTTTCCAGGAAGTGATTTTTCATTCATTGGCAAAGATCAATAATTTGGTGATCAGAAGTGATCACCAAATTTTGATCTCTGTCCCCATTTTTTTTCTAAGTCTTCGCTAAGTAGCAAAGACTTAGAAAAAATCCTATTTGTGAATGGAACTTTGAGTTCCATTCACAAATGTATAGTAAAAGATGGCAGCTTGACAGCTTTTACTATACTTAGGTACTGCAGCATGATCTATGGAGATCAAGCTGCAGTACCTCAACTAGACCACCAGGGGCAGTCTCCTACCACTTCAAGGGAGACCCCGGTGAAGGAGGAAGCTCTGTGATGTCACCGGGGTCTCCCTTTCCGCTTCCTCCACGTGGGACCGGCTGCACATCACGGGACCCGGCTAAAGGTGAGTGTATCTTCCGATCCCCCCCTCGGATTTGGATCACACCGAGGGGGGATCGAGGGGGCTAGGGGGGCAGTTGAATGCTGCCCCCCGATCGGCCCTAGCAGGGGGGAAATTTTTTTTTGCAGGGGGGAAGCCACAGATCGTATATTCACGATCTGTGGCAGTTAAAGCATTCTCTGCACAGATCGTGAATATACGATCTGTGGCAGGGAAAGGGTTAAAGTTTAGTTGATGTTTTGAGATGTTTTGATAGTCACGTTTTGATAGTCACCCGACTGGCTTTCTCAATTCAGAATGACTTGTACAAGAATCTGTTGGCAATTTAGCACCCTGGAAAGTCCCAATTAGCATATGACAGCCAGGTGTTAGGGACCCTCTGAATGCAAGGTGTGATTGCATTGAGGCTAAAGGGTGTTATTGAAACTGCGCAGGGTAAGGTGTCGAAACAGCATTGTACATGGCAGACAGTTGGTACCACAAAGTGAGGCATACACTTACTACTACTTTCCCATTCCCAAATATAATATTGGTTCCCATATCACATATTCCCATGCACAAATATATTTATTTTACACATATGGTTGCCCTTAAAGTGACCTCAATGTATCCAAAAGACCTCTAGCTGCAGAGAATTCCAGATACACAGTTTGGCCCCACATTGTCTGGAAAAGGAGATCTGGTTCCATGCTTCACTAATCGTAATATAAAAAATAGGGACTGTTTCCAGGGTGGAATAGCATTTTTATTGGTCCTTTGCAAGAACTAATATCAATAGTTAACCCATTCTTGCCAAGTCACTACACACTTTCCTGACAGAAGGGGATCCACTAAGACCTATAGTCAGCAGCACCAACTCTGTAACATACAGGGTGGCAAAATACCTAGCCAACATTGGTTGGAAGTTCTAAGCATCACATTGAGAACTCCCAGGATTTCACTAACAAGATTCAAGATATAGTACTCGGTGCAGAAAATACTATGGTGTCCTATGATGTGACATCTCTATTCACCTGTATACCAGTGCAAGGAGGTGTAAGGTTCTTACCTGCACTCCCGGTCTGGCAACGTTCTACAAGGTGGCGCTCCTGCGCTAATGACGCAAATGCTCACCAGTGCCGTGACGTCACCACACAATCGTGCCATCCGGTAAAAAGATTTAAATAACTCCTCCTTCCTTCTGCTGGCGCCTTTTCATCATTTGTTTTTGGCATCCTTGGGTTCTGCAGTTCTCCTGCCTCCAGTGTTTTCTTGTCTTCTGCCCTCCTTTGTTCAAGTGTCCAGTCCATCATTGTTTCCAGCTCCAGCATTGTACCCAGCTTCAGTATTGTTTCCATATCCTCCATTGTTAAGTATCCAGCTCCAGCATTGTATCCAGCTTCAGCATTGTTTCCAGTTTCAGCATTGTATCCAGTTTATCCTTTGTTCTAAGTATCCAGCTCCAGCATTGTATCCAGTTCCTCCATTGTTCCAAGTATCCAGCTCCAGCATTATGTCCAGCTCCAGCATTGTATCCAGTTCATCTATTACTCTAAGTACCTAGCTCAAGCATTGTATCCAGCTCCAGTATTGTGTCCAGCCCTATGCATCTGTACCATGCATCATTTGGCTTCCTCCTACATCCAACTAAAATAGTAAGTCTCCCCGGAACACACAGACATCTCAACTTGCACAGAGGCGAAAGAAATGTAACATCTTAGAGGACCCCTTAAAACTTGTGGATATCCGGACTGGGCCTTTGTCAAAAGGTTTAAAAGGAAAGAAAAGAACACAAAGGGGGAAAACAAGACAGAAATAACATGGTCATGCCATATGTAGCAGGGGTCTCTATGAAATTAAGAAGAATTTAAAAAAAAAACACTGTATCCCTGTCTGCTATAAACCAAACAACACACTGAGGCAGCAAAGACATCCAAAAGACCCAATACCGAAACACAAGAAAAGAGACATTATATACGCAGTGCAGTGCAGTGTGCTCTGATTTGTATGTAGGGGAGACCAAACAGCAACTGGACCAACGTATGGCCCAGCACAAAAGAGACAATTCCTCAGGTCAGGACTTGATGTACCTGCATTTTAAGGGGAATAGGACATACCTTTGAAGATTTTAATGTCAGCATCTTGGCAAAGGAACAGGACTTGTTCAAGAGAGGTGTCAATGAGGCCATTTATGTGAAAAGAAACCAAGCCTGAATAGAAGTGGGGGGTTCGACACCAACTGTCTGCCATGTACAATGCTGTTTTGACACCTTACCCAGGGCAGTTTCATTATGGGCACTTTCTCAGCTGAAACGGCCACTTGTTCGAAGATCCGCCTGACCGGTCAGCAACGATCCCCGACCAAAAGGCTGTTTAGCCCAAGAAAGTACCCATACATGGCACGATTATCAGCTGGAACGGCCTTGCATTCAGAAGGTCCCTAACACTTGGCTGTTATATGCTAATTGGGACTTTCTGGGATCCTTAAGTCTTCAAGAACTAAACTTTAGTTGATCTAACTGAATACATCAGATATAAAATATAGATAGATAAAATATTTTATGGCCTATTTTTAAATAAAATAAGATTATTATTATCTGTGCGCTGTAGTAATGAGTAAAAAAAACTTTAGTATGGGTAAGGTGCTTGTCTGAAAAATAAAGTACACATGAATACGGCAACACTGTATTATTGAATAAAAACATCCTTCATATTCATAATCACAGGGACTCAGATTTAAGTGTACAATACTGTCATGTTTTCAATTTGATTCCCAATGAATATGAATTAAGTAAGTATTGTAGTCTGCATTTTATTTTTTCTAATATTGTATTACATCTTGCTTTAATACACACTGCATTTTGTAGGATGCAGAAGAGAAAGTAAAAGAATTTCTTGAAACTAATCCAGTTATGTCTGAATTTCGAAGCCAGCTGAGCTATTATTCGGTAAGTAATTTGCAGTTTTGTATTGCAATATTTAACACCTCATATCGCTTGACTCTGCACTCTATATGCATAGTCTTGTCCCTTTAAGAGGCAGCATTTTTTTTTACTGTTTTCTACTGTCTACTGTAAGTGTTTTTGTGTATATAGAGTAACTTTCTTTTGCATTTTTAAATGTAATTTTATTATATATGTCTAATTCTACAATAAATATTTAATTAAATGGTACATTTTTTAAAAATGTATTTACAGCAACTGGAAACACAAATTAGTGAACTTCCCGGTCACTGCGTTGTAGGCTCTGTGGATTTTGCAACAGATAATTTGAAAATGGCTTTGGTTCAGGAGTGCCACCATTGGAAAAGAGTTTTTGGATCTGCATTAAATAAGAAAGCTGCTATGGACATGGATGAAATTTATTCCTTTATTGATCATCTAAGTAAGAAACTGAACAGGCCAATCAATGATCTTGATGATGTTCGTGGAGCAATGGATTCTCTAAAAGAGATAAGAGATGCAGAGATTCGAATCGATATGATGATTGGGCCTGTAGAAGAATCAAATAGTCTCCTCATAAAATATGAGTTGTTTTTTCATGATGGCAATGCAGAGAGAGTTGATGGGTTGGCTTATGCTTGGAAAAATTTAAATGCACAGGTAATTAAAAAGGAAACACTAGATACCATGTATTTCTCTGGGTTCGATCAACAAATGCATTCCTTGTTTACAACCTGTGCTGTTCATAATTTATTTTACTTTATGTATTGGTAGGTTGTACATACACAGAATTTACTTAGTAAAGTGCAGCCAGCTATGAAAACAGATTTATTAGAAGGAGTGAAAAAGTTTCAAGTTGATGCTATTGAATTTTATAAAGACTATAATCTATCGTAAGTGAATCTGTATTGTATATTGTTATAATATAATATATAAATTCTGATTATTATCTAAATCAATGTATATAAAGTGACATAGCATATTAGCCTTGAATCTGGTGTACAATTTATAATGTAATTGGTTATAAATTATACTAAAATATTATAAAACACTAAAATCATGAATTTTCTGAAAAATAAATCCCAAAATTTGGATCCATTGAAGTCAATGGGAGTTAAAAAAAAATGAAAGATTCTGCCTAAAATTAAGGTATAAATAGCAATGGCAACTCAGGTACCTGGGAAATAGTCTGGGTAATACGTATCAATGGCAAAAATATACTAAAAAACACTGTCCAATATCGGACATGCTTCCTTTTTTTGCTATTCCATGTAGTATTATCGGAATTTCTAGAAATTTAGAAAAATTTTAATTTTTACATTAAAAAATAGTCGATTGTTCGATAATTATTGAAAACAGTTCAGAACAGTTGTGGCTGTGGGAAAATCCTGATCAGTGTAACTATATTTGGAATCCATACCCCCTTGTACTCCCCTGGATGGGGACCTTATGGTAACATATTAAGGGGAGAGAAAGCATATACACAGTTCCAAAAAGATGTAGATGAGCAACACTTCCTTATTCCAAATGTAAATATCTTTGGATATTCCCATCCATTAATGATTACAGCACTAAAGCAGTACTTGTGATAGCAAATGCAGCACCTATACTGTTCTTTGGTAAATCATGATAAAATAAAAAAAAAATATACCTCTCTTTTTTAGTGGACCTGGAATTGAAGGTATTCCCCCAAGAGAAGCCAATGACAGACTACAGGTTTTCCAGGCTAAATTTGATGAACTATGGAGAAAATATATTACCTTTTCTGGTGGAGAAGAGCTATTTGGACTTCCAGTAACAGGTTAATAAAATTAAATATCGAATGTAAAAAAATTACATGGATGCTTTAAATATCCAGTATCGATTCTTAATAACTTATGACAATACAGAGAGAATTTAAATAAAGCCGCACATTAAGTATATGCATTGCTTTATTCTTACATAGGAAAACAATGATTTTTGTGCTATATATTGAGAAATACAGTAATTATGGCCACAGTTATTTACTGTTTATAAGTGAGAATGTACTGGTTACTCTCAAGAGGAACGCTTTGTCAGTACTCACATAAAATGGAAAGACTTACAAACAAATAATAGTGTTGTGGCAGATTAACTTATGCCAATGTGTTTTGCTTAAGTTAAGTGATTCAAGGATTTATAAAGGTAAGCTAGAAAATATATGTGCAATTCCAGATCAAACTGAAGACAATGTTTAGTAAATGAACATTACAGATTGCACTTATAATTGTGGTAAATAATCATCACGTGATTTCCACCTTATGGAACAAGAAGTCTTACAAAACTGAAAACAACATTGGGAGCCTTTTTTGTCCACCCTTAAAACAAACTGGTGACTTGTCAGTTATCTGCCCCCAACCCCATCTACTATTTTTCCCAGTTTATTACATGCATTTGAAATTAAATTTTTAATGATAAGTTCTGTTCCTTTCTGACAAAGGTCTCTGCCTCCTCCCTCTGCTCCAAGAGCTTTTTATATGTGCAGAGTAGGCAGCAGGTGAAACAGTAGTCAATCATTGGTTGTGATGTCAACAGTTACAGCCTTGATTGATTGCGTGGAGGGACAATAATTATCCTTAAATATCTGGTTAGAAATGCAGGCAATAAAGTGCAAAATATATCAGTTGGGGTTTGGGGCAGGTAACTGACAATTGATCTAATTTTTGTTTTGAACATTTACTCAGAAGCTAACAACATGACCAAAGAATTCAGAACCATTGATTTTTGCCTTTTTCATTTCTACAGAATATGGTGATTTACAAAGGATTAAGCGTGAACTATCGCTTCTTCAGAAATTATATGGTCTTTATAACTCAGTCATAGAAAACATCAGTGGATATTATGACATTCTTTGGACTGATCTGGACATTGAAAAAATCAACAATGAACTAATGGACTTTCAAAATCGGTACACCTACTTTAATTGATTCAATTAGACCAGCGCTTTTTTTTTTCAAGACAGCTTTCTAATTATTCCACCAACTTTAAAAGCTGCATCAAGCAAATTATCATTATCGTTATCATTTATATTTTCATTTATCTGGTTTATTTCTGGTTCTAAAGTCTGTCAAATGTTTAGTAGAAAGAAGCTTGTGAAGGTTCTCATTCATCCAGGTCATGGTATATCTGATGTATTCAATAAGATCAACTGGACTTGAAATGTAGTTCTTGAAGACGTTTCGCTAGTCATCCGACTGGCTTTCTCAATTCAGAATGACTTGTACAAGAATCTGTGGCAATTATGTACCCTGGAAAATCCCAATTAGCATATCACAGCCAGGTGTTAAGGGTGTGATTGGATAGTGGCTAACTCTGGGCGTTCCTATAACACCTCTTAGCCACTATCCAATCACACCCTTAACACCTGGCTGTGATATGCTAATTGGGATTTTCCAGGGTACATAATTGCCACAGATTCTTGTACAAGTCATTCAGAATTGAGAAAGCCAGTCGGATGACTAGCGAAACGTCTTCAAGAACTACATTTCAAGTCCAGTTGATCTAATTGAATACAACAGATATTTAGTAGAAAGAACAATTTGCGTTACAGAAATTCTTTATAACTCACCAAGAGGGTTAATTAATGGATCCAGTCCTGTTTCGGTTATAATTTCGTTTGCTCTTCTTTTCCCTTCAAATTTTACTGACAAAAACATATTATAACAGAAACAAGGCTGCACACATACAGTATATACGCCTTTTGGGTAAGGAATGTATAAAGAATGCATGTACAGTATAAATCAGTCAGTACCAGACTAGAGGGTCTAATTTATTCTGCTTATCCTACAATAAGAGTATGGGTATATATCTGAAACAACAGAGGTTGAAATAGATTATATCAAATATGTATATAGTATAGTTTAATATCCATTAAAAAATGTATATATATAAAACCACTATTAATATAAAGGGGTAGTAGCCACAATCTCATATACACATTTTTACACTAAACACAAACAACACATTGTAAATCTAGTGTCCCAAAATTCATTAGGGTCATAGATGTGTTCCATAAGTGTCACAGCTGAAATAAGTCCCACAGTAAGAAGTCCAAAAACAAGAGTAATTAGATTCGGTATAATTTTTATTTAAATTATAGAGAAGAGAAGACCAGAGAAGGTAATTCGCAAAACAAGGACCAAGTCAAGTTACAGTGGGCGATTTACCATTAGTCACTAAAGAGCAAAACTTATTGGTGATTCTTAAATAAATTAGAAGTAGGCAGATGTATTTGTTCTAAAGCTGAATAGTGTTTCATTATATTTTTATCTACTTGCAGAATTCGCAAGTTGCCCAAAGCTCTTAAAGAGTGGCAGGCCTTTAATGACCTAAAGAAAAGCATTGATGATTTTAGTGAAAGTTGCCCCTTGCTTGAAATGATGGCAAACAAAGTAAGTTAAAAGTCCATTGTTTACTTTTTTTTTTTACCTATTGTGTTTTGTCTACTTTTACCCTTGTGTATCCCTTGTGTATATCTGTATCCTTGTCTGATTTACAATATTTTAACTTTTTATGTGTAATTGTATGTATTTTCCCATGGATACATATTTCCCATCAAACTGACAATGTTCTTAGAACATATACCTGTTGCTTTTGTCCTCATGCTTTACAGAGTTATTCAAGTTTGCACATTTAATGATGTTTTACACATATAATAAAGATAAATAATATTCCTACCTATTATGGAGCACTTTCTTAGTTTATTCATTCACATGAGACCTTACAACCTAACTACCTTATCACACACAAACAACCTATCAATGAGTCTTTATGATTGTAGCGGTTACTTTAATACCTGAAGGAAACCCTGGAGGCACAGGGAGTAACCAGATGTCAACCCAGAACTAATGGTTCGTACACACCTGTGATCACTGGTGCCGACCCGCAACACAAGATGTGTACGAATGGCCGACTATCGGCCGGTGTATGGCCCGTGTATGGGCCGAAACTGCTCTGAACGAACAGCCATAAAGTGCCCATACACAGGCTGATTATCAGCCGAAAAATGGCCTTTCGTACACATCGTGTGTCGCGGATCAGCACCCGCAATCGCACGTGTGTACAAGCCTTAAGGCATCAGTGCTAGCAACTAAGCCACCATGATTAGCCTTTTGTTTATCCTTAAGCAGCAAGCAAAGCATTTAACCCAGCATGATTTAAACCAAAGGAGCCTGTAATGATTCTAAGTGACTTGAAGGGGATTAAAATATGTGTACACTATCAAAGTTTTTTTGTGTACTTTTATCACAGGCTATGATGAACAGACACTGGGAGAGAATTTCTCAACTAACGGGACATAAATTTGAAGTGGAATCTGAAAGTTTTTCATTGAGAAATATAATGGAAGCATCTTTGCTGAAATATAAAGAGGATATTGAGGTGATTATAAATGAAATGCGTAAAGACAGTTTGGATTTCACACAAAAGATTTAAAGGGCATGCCCACCCTTTACATGTTCATCAGCCCCCAAAACATAAATCAATAGTTACTAACCCCTGCATTTACCCGAGATCCATTGTAATAATGTAATGCTAACCAAAACTTTAACACCACCCCCAACTTGAGTCCTGGACATGGCCAATATAAAGGCATGCTTCTAGCAGAGTGTGTCTTCCCATAGGCCAGACCTTGGACTGAGGACCTGGTGGTTTAAGTCCTCACAATGGGTTATATTAATTGGAAATAAAAGAGATGGGATGGTTTCATATTGGTGTGAAGTGTATAGAGACATAGAGTGAATACTGGGTTCAGGGAGCATGACCATGAGTCACAAGGCTCTTTTAAGACTACATGGGATATGAGTTGTAGTGGCAACAACATGGAAGCCTGTTTAGTAACAGAATATACTTCTTACATGCACTTAAATGCTATTCACTAGAGAAATATCTTGTAATGTATAGGTGTTCTGGCAAGAAAAGTTTTCAAATAAGGATCAAAATAAAACGTTTAGTTTAGTTAGTAAAATATTGTGTAGCAATTGTTTTCAGGTCATAGTATTGTTTTGATTTTTTCTTCTCACTGTAATTTGTAAACTGAAAATTTAAATACAAATTTACAATAGGAAAAAAGTTATCTTGAACAATACATGACTGTATATTTTTAGTAGGACATACATTCTTTGCGCACTGTGCAATGGTTACTGTATTTTTTTTATTAATAATATATATGATCGTTCAATACTATAATGTTTTAAGTAAGAATATTTATGGCCATTTAAATTGCAACATTGTGCACATTTAATTACAATCAATAAAATGTTATTTGATTACCAATTAAAATCTATATGCCAAATGGCTAAATAAAAAATATGAAGCCCAATAAAAAAAAACTATAATAGAAAATAATAATGTAAATAACTGCAAAACAAAATAATAATTCAGTACAATGTAATGCAAAACTCACCACTGCCAAATTTCTAATCAGTGGCCATAAGTGTTTGAAAGCATCCATTGGAATGGCCAATAATTAAAAAAAAATCCACCTTTAAAGTATTTGTGATATTCAATTAGATTAACTGGACTTTAAGGTTAGTTCTTGAAGATGCTTCCCGAGTCATCCGACTGGCTTTCTCAATTCAGAATAACAAGAATCTATTGGCAACAAGTACCCTGGAAAGTCTTAATCAGCATACAACAGCCAGGTGGTAGGGACCTCCTGAATGTAAGGTGTTGATTGCATTGTGGCTAAGGGGTGTTATTGAAACTTTCCAGGGAAAGGTGTTAAAACAGCATTGTACATGGAAAACAGTTGGTGTCCAACCCCTCCACATCTATTCAGGCAGTTTCGGTAACATCTCTTAGCCACAATGCAATCAACACCTTACATTCAGAAGGTCCCTAACACCTTACTGTTATATGCTGATTGGGACACATTCCAGGGTATTTATTGCCAACAGATTCTTGTACAAGTCATTCTGAATTGAGAAAGCCAGTCGGATGACTAGAAAAACATCTTTAAGAACTAAATTCTAGTTGATCTAATTGAATACCACAGATATACCATTCATCTTTGAAGACGTGTAGCATTTTTTACAATTTACTGGAAAATAATTAGATTTATTTATTTTGAGTCAAAAAATTGTCGCTGCACCTCCTCTACTATTCCTCCTCAAAATGACTAGCAGGTTGGTATTTTATAAAACTTACATTTTTATTCATATCAAATTTTAAAATACATTACATGCCTGGTTGCAGGAGTCCCAATGGTCTGACATGTTTCAGGCCACACCTTAATCATAGATCTATCTCCCCCCACAGATACTTCCCATTTAAAGGTGTTACAATCAATTAAAAACAATACACAATTATTACATAAAATAGAGGCGTGCAATATATTTTAAATTTGACATGAAAAAAAATTTAACTTAAAATAATAACCTGCTTGTCATTTTGAGGAGGAAGAGTAAAGGAGGCGCAACAACAATATTTTTCAACTTTTTTTGGGACGAGAAGTCCGATGGCTGCCAGCATGACTGGACCGGGATTGGCCCAGTTACACACAGTAGATGTTTCGAGAGTACAGGAGTCACCATACACTTTCTATACATATTTATTATGAGACCAGGTATTCTGTTGACTTGCAGTGTTGAAAAATACCAAACCTAATTGTCTACAGCCCTATTTTAGAAACATTTTATTTAGCACCTCTTTGAACCTACACTGAGCATACTCCACATCCCTTTCAGTATGATCTGTTCCAGTACTTATTTAGAGGCTATGACAAAAAAATGGAAAACTATCTTATCCTTGTCTAAATGTCTAAATAAGTTCCATCTATTAAAACCACTTATGTATTAAGGTAAAATTATCATATTCATTATTTTAAGGACATATGCATCAGTGCAGTCAAGGAAAAAGATATTGAAGCAAAACTGAAAAATGTCATCAATGAATGGAGTGCTCACTCCTTCACTTTTGCTCAGTTCAAAACAAGAGGAGAGCTTCTACTAAAGGGATCAGACACTTCAGAGAAAATAGCATTAATGGAAGATAGCTTGATGATACTAGGTTCAATTATGAGCAACAGGTAAGCAAAAGTTTGAATCTTTACACAATGTTACAGAGATTACTTTCAGCTAACAGTCATTTCATAATGTGGGATTTACCTTGTGAAATGTGATCTTCCTTAATGCCCTTAATACTGTTAACAGAGAGCTCTCATACCCCTATGTGTCTCCCATGCTGTGACAGACATCAGCTGTGTTAGATGCTCCACCCCTAAAATTGTTTTTTTTTAATGCTAGTTAAGGTGCCCCTATATCTTGCCAACACACGACAAATCACGTTTGATTGGATATGATTTGCAGAGTATCGACATGGTGTGGGGACCGAAAACTACCAACTTCGACGTCAATGAACGTTTTCCATTTGCATCACTGTTGGTAGTTCTGAACAGAAAATGTTCGGTGGATGGTATCAACCCTCTCTGCTATAGTATGTTAATTAGCGTAGGCATCTTCCTTCTGTCCAAGCAGTAGGGTTCATTGAAGTGTACATGCTCAAGCTACCAGCGAGGGGACAGAACATTAAGTGTAATTAGTGAAATATGAAAGAAGTAGCCTGGTCACCCACCCAAACATATTCAGTTTAGAAAGATCTGTACTGTGTTTGTACATTGAAAAACAGAAGCCAATGTGTAATGTTTTTCTTTAAACAGTTTGACAATTACATTTAAACGTATTTTAAGGATATTTTTTCTATTGAAATTCACTGTTGAGCTATTAAATGTCACTGGCCTCTACATGCCTTAAGTTATAATGATCCCCATTTTATTGTGGAGCTTGCCTTCAAAGCACAGAAACAAATAAGTTAAGTTGTAAAGCTCAGCATGTCAAATTGCTAAAAAGAACTAAACAATGACACTGTTGGAAAAGTTTCTTGAGCTGACATTTATACTGAAGTCAGTTTGACACCTTTGGTTTCTGTACACGGATCGGATCAATGCTTTTGAAATGTTACAGGTTAAAAGACAGTGTCAATAATTTTTAAAAATGTTACTATGAAGTGATTTTTTTAGTATTGCTTTTATTCAGAATATCTCAATACCTTGCCAAATTGAGATAATTATCAATATGGAGGTACGGTTGTGCTGGAAAAAAATATTGATATTAACATTTTCAAATATTTGTGAGAAAAATCTTGGATTTTTTGTTGTCTTATATTTACACCTCTAAAATGTATATGACATTTAACTAAGTTTTCAGAATCTTTATGTTTTTAAAATAAATATAAACAATATACATATTTACACAGTATAAATTTGCATTAAGTACACTAGATCCAATTTTGTCCAGCATTGGTCTGAATATAGACATAGACTAATTTCCAAAATTCATGACAATGTTTCTGTATGAAATGTTTTACATGCTTGGAATTTCTGGGCAGAAAATCAAGACAAGGCAAAGTAGTTATCCATAATGTTATATTACATTCCCTAATATCAGTAGCTTTTATATGCATAAAAGGCAGTCATTAAATATATCGATGTCAATGTTTGGAGCTATGTTTTGCCTTTATTAACTGAGATACCTGCATCTAGTCTATTTGTTTAAAGTTATTATGTAGTATATATACATAAAATAAACCTAGGAAACATCTGGAAATGTTGGAAAGGATGAAAGGTTTGTTTCTTATATTTTTGTGTGAGATAGATACAATGCGCCATTTAAACCAACCATCCAACAGTGGGTTCAGAAAATTTCTAACACAACAGAGATTATTGAAAACTGGCTCACGGTGCAGAATCTATGGATTTACTTGGAAGCTGTGTTTGTTGGTGGAGATATTGCCAAACAACTACCTCAGGTCAGTGTGATTTCTTTTTACCAATCCCAACAAAACAAAATGTGTGAAAACATTAGATTCATAATATGTGTTTTGGTTTTCCATTACCACAGTAACATCTTTAAACCGTGAAGCTGCAGCAATGCCATTACATGGTTTATTTAAAATGAGTTTTGGTTGTAAATTGGTTTTTATTTTCATTTAGCAACACAATATAATGAGAGGGATTTAAATATTTAAATGAAATATAATTAAACAATTGAATTGAGAAATAGCAAACCTGGATAGTTCTAAGGGTGAAACAACCAATTTATAAGATATTGGGCAACTGCCCTGTTTTTATCCACTGGCCATCTCTCCAGATGTACTGTATTACTTTCATGACTGGACTACGGACTGGTAGATATTCTTGGTGTGTGTGTGGGGGGGGTTGCATACATATGCTTGAGACTGTAATAGCCCAGTGGCATTATCCTTGTCATAATGTTTATACTTGAGTAGGGGCGGTGATGATTTTAGATGGTTTTATTATATACTGTATGTCCCTACTAGGGATGGCCGGTTCGCGGATCCGGAGCCGGATCCGCCGCGGATTTATCCTGTTCGCGAACGGCGGATTTTTCCGGATTTTCCGCCTTCCAAACTTCCGTACCGCGGATTTCTCGTATTTTTCGAAAATTTTCTCGCATTTCCGAAAATACTTATTTTCGAAAATACTAGTTTTCGAAAATACGAGAAAACCCGTAATTTCGAAAATTTTCGAAAATACGAAAAATCTAGTAATTTCAAGGGAATTTTTCATTTTAATGGGTCCGCTCGCGGATTTTCGAATTTTCGAATTTTTTCAAAAATTCACGGATCCTCGAGCGGGCTGGATTTTGCGAAGTTCGGACATCTCAAGCTAAGAGTAGACGGTACACTTAACATGCTCCATGAAGCCTTGCATCCTTGAAGCTGAAAGCCAATCATATAACAGCATAGAGACCTGCCTCTATAAGTCACAGATTATGTTACAGTATATACTGCCTCTTAGATACAGAACAGAAATGTAACAGTGTTGAAAAATGAAAACAGTGTTAATCCCTGTTTAACCATACATTTCTCTGCATTTCAAACAAACAAAATTAATCTTTGTAGATTATTTCCTGTAAAGCACTGTGGGGAAAAAAACATAAGTAAGTATGGGGATTTTAACCTGTGACCTCATGGGTTATGGGTTTCTAAAATTAGTGCTTTAGACTGCTGAGCCACCACAGCATATGCAAAGAATACAGGCACACTTAGAAACACTATATTTTGCTCGGAACAGAATTTAAAAATATGCAGTAAAATCAGCTTACTATTTTGTATTGCAAGAAAGCTGACCACAATGCATGATAACAGGAAAATAGATTTCAGGATAACAAGTAGTAGGGAATTCCATATTGGTGGTAAGATATCTGTATAGAAAATATGTGGCAATAGGTGCAGGTAAATGCTCACAAGACTCTTTAAGTTGTACTGGCAAAACATGGGAACCTTCTTTGTTATAGAATCTATTTCTCACATTCAACTTACTAGAGGAGAATCTTACAATGTATAGGTGTTCTGGCAAGAAAAGCTTTCACATTAGGATTTATAAAAATTACTTTATTTCTCTCTCATAATTCATGTCTTTGTCTAAGCAGTCACTGTGCCCAATATCTTGTATTATTTTTGAAAATATTTCTGCAAGTAAACTGCTTGCAAAATAATTTTAGCCCATATCCCTTGATGATATTTAACCCATCTCACCTAGGTTTATTTTTAAGTTTATGTAAATAAATGGAGCTGATAATAATAATAATAATTCAATATAAAGGAATTTATGTACTACTCTGACCTCTTCATCAGGTCAGAGTAGTACATAAATGCCCTTTTTATTTATTTATGAGTCTTTCTTTTCTATAAAAAGGAACACAACCATTTAGCAATTTAAATGTAATAATAGGTTCAGTAGTTTCACACTAGGTACCATAATTTCGGCAGATCATTTTATGTATACTGTATATACTCGAGTATAAACCAAGGTTTTCAGGCTTTAAAAAAACCTGAAAACCGAACCTCGGTTCCACTTTCTCCTACCTTGTCCAGCGGCTGCTTGCTCCCCATCCTCTGTGCTTCCAGATAACGGCTCTACTCGTCTTTCACTTAACGGAACCGAGTAGTGACATCATCCAGAAGCGCAGAGGATACAGAGTGAGCGGTCGCCGGTCAAGGTATGAGAAGGCAACTAAAGAAAAATATGTGCATATTCAGGAAAATTCACAGCTAGAAGGATTTCATACAACCCAATTATTACTAGTGTTGTAGTTTATTAGCTCTGCGCCACACAAAATGTTTGGGACCCAACATGTTGTGTGGCACAGAGATAATAAAATACAACACTAGTAAAAATTGGGTTGTATGAAATCCTTCTACCTGTGAATATTCCTGAATATGCACTTGTACTTTGGAGACTGTGGATGGGGCTCCATTGCAGCTGAAGGAAGTTAAAGATAAATGGAAAAAGTACTCTGTTGTAACAAAAAAATGATACAGAGGAGCTAACACCAGCCGCCAATACTTGCAAATAGGAGGTTTTACTCCTAGTTGCAGGTATTGGGGACTGGTTAGCTCCTCTGTATGTGGAGTGGTCTATATTGGTGGCAGTGAGGTGGGCACTGCAAAAGTTTAGAAACTACAACTGCCAGGAGCTAAAGCATGTTGAGAGTTGTAGTTTCAAAACATCTGGAGTAGCCATGGATTGGGGATTTACTTTACATTTAAAGGGCAACTAACTCAGAACAATACAAATCAGGAGGATGGTATCTATTGTTAAAGATTGCCTTCTGATTCTGTATTATTTTGAGGCTTTAGCTGCCCTTTAAATGGACTGCAGAATTCCCATACAGTAGTCCCATACAGTAATAGTCATACTGGGTTTTCACAGAAGAAATTGTCTCTTTTGAAACAGTTTAACAGTTAAAAAAAAAAAAAGGTTCAAAGAACATAAATGAGAAGGAAACCATACATTTTATAATAAATCCAATATGAAAGGAAATGTCCTTGCAGATCTTCCCACAGGTATAGAGCTAGCCTTGAGAATATAATAAACAATCGCTTACTGTTCTGACTTTACAAATGACAAAGTAGCTATGGACCAAGATACTGTATGTATATTGAAGCAAATGTTTTTTTTATGAATTTTATTTTAGGAGGCTAAAAGATTCCAGAACATTGACAAGTCTTGGCAGAAGATAATTCAGGGGGCTCATGAGACCCCCAATATAATACAGTGCTGTGTTGGTGATGAGACTTTAGCCCAGTTGTTGCCACATCTTCTTGAACAGCTTGAAATGTGTCAGAAATCACTTACTGGATATTTGGAAAAGAAGCGCTTAGTATTCCCTCGCTTTTTCTTTGTCTCTGATCCAGCTCTTCTGGAGATACTTGGGCAAGCATCTGATTCACACACAATTCAGGTATATCACCAGTACTGTTACACTTAGCATGCAGATCATGCACATCTTGGGAACTCTATTGACATTTTGATTGTAAATTGTTATTAAAGGACATGTCCACCCCCAAAACTCAAATTTAACCCCATACTGGCTCCACTCTGTAGTGTTCAAAAATTCTTACCTTACATCCCAGCTCCTTATGGTTGCCATGCTGTGCCCCTCCAAAGTCCAGGAAAGTGTAGTAGGTCTGTGTGACTCATCCTGCGCCTGTCTCAGCCTCAACCTCGACAAGGTCTGAGGCATGCGCAGGAGAGTCCTGCCCCCCTCCCTCTCCCTCCTGTTTTCTTCTCCCTCCCCCTAGTGCAAAACCCCTTGTTGTTATTATAGTTATTGGTCCCCCAGCCCCAACCGCTGTAATAGAATTGTTAGAAAGTCCCCCGATAGTTACTTACCTTCCCTCTATCCTCCGGCGTTCTAAGCAGCTGGCAGCCACGTCCCTGATTGGCTGCCTCTCAGCCAATCAGGGATTCAGGGATGCGGCTGCCGGCCTGCCCCCTGCTTGCATTTTCGTGCAAGCAGAGGGCTAGGAGAGTGCAGCAGAAGCTAGAGGGAAGGTAAGTAAAGATCGGGGAACTTTCTAACAATTCTATTACGGCGGTTGGGGCTGGGGGACCAATAACTATAATATATAAAAAGTTTAAAAAATGGGTGGACATGCCCTTTAAGTTTTCTTTAATTTCTCTGACCAGGAACACTTCAGTTTATTTTTCTGCCCAAAGTAGAACTGTTTCCACTTTCCTAGGCCTCTCTGACACCCTCACTCAAGTTATAAACACATTAGGGAAATTCCTGTCTGAAATGTCCGACAATGGCCATTTTAGCAAAAAATCTATCTTGTGGAAAGGAATTTGCTTTAAATGTTTAGTGATCTGTCCTGACAGATGGCTAAATGTCATTAGTAAGTGACACTTTGTTTTACTCACCCCATGTAGGAATCTTATAGTTGATCCCTTTCCATCTCCCATAGAACAGAACAGGCTGCTTGGCTATTGTTGAGCCTGTATCCTATCTTTCTACCTGTATGGGGATTGGTAGAGTATGGCCTCTTGGACTATTAGTCTAATGATTGGTCCAAACAACAATTCTCTAATGTGTGTAATGCAGCTTGAGAATGTTACATGCACTCTGACAGAATTGCTCAGCCTTCCTCTTGGTGAATAAACGTTAGTGGTAATTTGTCATATTTTTTTTAAAAAAATTAAAAATATGTCTTTACTGGTAAAATATAAAAGAAAGGAATATTTATAAATATTAATGTATTTGTTTGCATTGGAAATTGAATTTAATATTGTTTGAAGATTTGCTACAGCATGAAAATAAACCCTACCATTGATGAGGAGTAATTATAGGTTAATGTTAGACCACACAGCAGTTATAAAGATTTATGTACTGCTAGGCAATTTATAAATGCTGCTGTGGGAAGTGCTGTATGTTACAGGAGACGAAAGCAGAACATATTCAATAATAATGTATATTTACTGTGAAATGACAGAAATGCATTCAATGGATGGGTCATTTTAGTAAGGTTTAGGATACAATCCTTCAAAATGAATATTAAATTTGGGGTTGAAAATCTGCATGAAAATGAATATCTCTAATCTTAGGTTTTATGTGGATGGACTGACACCTCAGTATAATATTGAATATAAAAGGAAAGACAAAATCGTAAAACACATAACTACTTAAAGGGCATGTCTACCCCCAAAACTAAAATTTAACCCCATACTGGCCCCACTATGTAGTTTAAAAACACCCCTAAGGTGGAGGGGACACAAGTATATAGTTTGCACTTGTTGTGTTGTTTGTATGCACCTGAGGAGGGGGAGGACCCCCAAAACGTTGTGCACGCCAGATAGTCACAATACAAATATCACTTGTAAGAGTGCGTTTCTCTACCTTTTGAATTATTATAAGTATCTAACTGTTAGTGGTTAACAGTTTAAGGGAAACAGCACCATCAAGTATTTATATACAAGGAGTGCGTGGGATTTCAAAATAAGTTTAAAAACACCCTTACCTTACATCTCTGCTCCTTATAGTTCCCCTGCAGTGCCAGTCCAAAATCCAGAAAGTGAAGAGTAGTGGCTGTCTTCCTGTCCAAATGTCTCTGCCTCCTGTCTTGCCTCCGTGAGGGATGGTGACATGCGCAGAGGATCCCTCCCCCCCCTCCCTCCATCTGGCGCAGCCATTGCACCTAGTGTGTAATCCTTTGGCCATATCATAGATCTCCCCCGCCCACCTCTAACCGCCTAGTTGTTTTCTTTAAAAAAACATCCTGACGCTACTTACAGACCTTCGTTCCCATGGCGTCTCCATTGATGGCAGCTGAGTCTGTGATTGGTTGCTTTTCAGCCAATCATAGACACGGCTGTCGGTCCAGCCCCTGATTGCAAGCAGGGAGCCGTAACAGAACGCCGTGAGGTAGAAGGGTCTTTAAGTAGCAAACAGATTTTTTTTTAAATAAATATCTCAGTGGCTGGGGGTGTGCCGGGGGATCTATCATGTTCCAAAACTTCAATTTTAGGGTGGACATGCCCTTTGAAGGCCCATATACATACACTTTCCTAATTGGATTGCATAAAATAGAATAACTTAATTACGGGATATAAAATGATCTAATGATCAGAATGTTGCAATCACAGAGAGGGCGTTTATAAATCTTTAACTTAAGGAATGTTTTACATTCCCTCTAACATTCTCTACAGGTTTTTAATTATTATCCCTACTGAATTTATTGTTGTAAGGAATCTTTCTATTTGTCCTCAAATTAGCTAAACTTTGTCCTGGGGTTCCCCAATTCACTGGAAATTAAACTGATTGATTTTTTTATTTTCAGTTACTGTAATGATGATGTAGATGACTTTAGTTTACAACAAGATAAAAATTAATGTTTGTAAGCTTTCCCTTTACGAACATATATGATGTTAAATGAATAAAACATGTTTTATTTAATTTCAGGCACATCTTTTAAGTTTGTTTGACAATGTAAATAGAGTGGGATTCCATGAAAAGAATTATGATCAGATTTTACATTTTGAGTCTCAAGAAGGTGAAAAAGTCAACCTTATTGAACCAGTCAATGCTCAGGTAAAATACCAACAGGGGAGAATGTGTGTTTTGTAAACTTTTATTCAGCAAAAATGACTCTGATTTATTCAAAATGTATTCTGACAGTTTAATTGTTATTTCAGGGAAACGTGGAATTGTGGCTTGGACTTTTATTGAGTGGAGTTACAAAAACTCTGCATACCATAATCAGACAGGCTTCCATTGCAATAAGTGATTCTGGGTTCAAGCTGTATGATTTCCAGGCAATGTATCCTGCACAGATCGGCCTCCTGGGAATTCAAATGATCTGGACCAGAGATGCAGAAGAAGCTCTAAACATGGCCAAAACAGACAAAAAGGTAATATCCTCCACTGTCTATTTTACACACGGGAAATGGAAAGGTGGAACATATTTACTCCATATATTAAATAGCTAAATGAGGGCCAGTGGCTCTTTGTATTTTTGTATTGATAATTACAGTGCTGGGTACTGGGCTATAGAAATATTTCTGCTTTGAAAATAAACCATATTAATTAGCTATTGCCATGTAAAACTACTGAAAAAAATCTTAAGGCTGATATGCTAAAACCTAATTAATATAAGTTAATATAGCTCATTTCTGACAATACTTTTAAAGTATATGACATCAGGTATGCGTTTTAAACTTCTGCAAGTTACAGAAATGTATGTTGTAACAAGACAAAGTGTGCATTTATATTTAGCCTTAATCAATACTTAAGCCAGCCATAGATTAGATGTACATATATCATCAATTGAAACTACTGTTTGATAATGTGTGCATTTGTTTTATGGGAAAAACATGGATATCATTTAATACATAGGAAATAGTCACTATTAATATGCTAATACTAAAATATTAGTCACTATCTGCCTTCATATGTGTGTGTAGGCTTGCACATGAAAGTTATTGTGGCACCCACCCAACTAATATCATTTGTTTAAAGACACTAGCATGGTTGTTGTTAGGTAACAAAGCTAATACAAACTGTCAATTAATGTGGATCGTTGAAAATAATATAAATCATTTTGTTTAGCAGCTTTTCTGTAATTTTGTGTTTGTCATTGATTGCTTAAATCTTATTCAATAAAGGTTATGCAAACAACCAACCAGAAATTCCTTGATCTGCTGAATGACCTCATTGATATGACTACACGTGATCTAACAAAGATGGAGAGGACAAAATATGAGACCCTAATCACTATTCATGTTCACCAGAAGGATATCTTTGATGATCTGGTAAGGAAATATTCTTTTAAAAAAAAATGGAACGTGACCATTTGTTTTGGACATTAACAACCGTCAACAAAACTGCATGCATGATGTACAGTATATACTCTCTGCGGACAACAGTTTAGTACCCATTAAAGAAGCATAATATTGTAAGCCTATTTTCCAAGTCTACCCTATAGAAAGAAAGAATAAAACTGTAAAATGTAGCACAAGCAAAATATGACTCTTTTTTTATGTGGAAATTAATGTGTTTTACTTTTCTACTCTGCATAATAAATGAATTACCTGTTCACCAAAGATTTTGGTGGTCTCTTTTTAAAATGCTCTCTCCTTTTCATGTTTTTAAATGTACTTGAGCAAGAGACCAAAACCACTTTTGGGTAATGCTCTCTCACTTGGTCAGTGGTCCAGTCAATAAGAACAATAAGGATTTTTACAATAAGCTGCAAAAGGTCTTATTATATGTAAAAGATACTTGTCATTATTACTTCAAAGGAGATCCACTTGATTTGGTTTCATAATAATTTAAAGAAATGGTCCCCCTTATAACTGATAGTAAGACATTAAAATAAATATGTTCTGGCAGATAAAAATGTCTAACTGCGTGATATAGCATGGGATTTTGCTGTGTACAAAAGACAGCACAATTATTACATATATGTTCATGTAAGTATTTGGCCGGAAATAAAAGAGAGTGTGCAGAACCTTTATGTTTTTATACACTAAGCTTAGTTTGCTCTTCCATCTGTCTTGCAGTGCTACAAGTTGTACAGTATGTGGCATGCTTGCCTGTTTAAATGAAAGTGATAAATAAGGTGGAATTGTTCAAATTGGTAGTAGGCAACTGCAAAAAATCAGCTAGGACTGATTAGCTACAGTTATAAGATAACATTTTTGATAGGTTACCTTGACTTAAAGTTCGTGCGATTGCGGGTCCCGGCCCCCGACGCAAGATGTGTAGGAACGAATATTTCGGCCGATGATCGGCCCATGTGTAAGGTATTTAATCGCCTGAAATGGACATTCGGTCGGGGATCGTTGACTGGCCGATCTGGCGGATCTCCGAACGAATGACCGTTTCGGCCAATAAAGTGCCTACACATGGGACGATTATCGGTGGAAACGTTTGTTCCTACACATCGTGCGTCGAGGGTCGGGACCCATGATCACACGTGTATTCAAGCCTTTACACTATTTTCTGAACCAATTATTTTTTATTTTCCTGGTCCTTTGAGTACGTTTTTTTCTTCTGTCAGCCTAAAGATGTTTTGTGATATTATTATTTTTTAAATTACAGGTGCGAATGAATATAAAATCTTCATCAGACTTTGAATGGCAAAAGCAATCCAGATTTTACTTTATTGAAGACATAGACAAGTGTATCATCCAGATAACAGATGTGGAGTTCAGTTACTGCAATGAATATCTAGGGTGCACAGACAGACTGGTCATTACACCTCTGACTGACAGGTACAATATTGCTTCACTAAGGATAATACAATGAAGTAGGGAATCACCAAAGACTGCACTCCTTATATCTAGTGATGCCTATGTGCCTCCCAGAAAGATAAAATATTCACTTAATAAACAAACACTCCAAAGGATTATTCAAACTGTATCCATCTGATTTATTCAACAACGTGTTCTACCCACAGGGCCATCATTCCGATATATATTATATATATATATAGATGATAGATAGTAGACAGATATCCAACCTTGAGATAAACTGCAGAGCACTCACAGGACTTGTGCAGAAGTTCAACTTTTATTACATGTGCAACAAAACAGATAGCGACGTTTCGGTCTGTGCCTTAGACCTTTCTCAAGCTAAAGGTCTAAGGCACAGACCGAAACGTCGCTTCTGTTTGTTGCACATGTAATAAAGTGAACTTCTGCCAAGTCCTGTGAGTGCTCTGCAGTTTATCTCATTTTGGATATTTATGAATCACAGCAGCACCCAGGCCTATGAAGCATCTGAAGGTAGAGTGCACACCACCCCCCATGCTGTTTATTTGAAATTTAGATAGACAGATAGATAGATAGATAGATTATATACATAAATTGTTTATCTATATAGATAGATAAATAATTTGATTGTGCAAACATCATGCCAATCTACGCGTTTTGGCCCTTGATTAGGCTGCCATGATGATGGCCTAATCGAGGGCCAAAACACATGATGAGGGCCCAACCAAGGGCCAAAATGTTACTATCAATGCACCATTTAGGTCAGCTGGAACATGAAATTGATGTTATACCGGACAGGTGTATGGCCAGCATTAGAAGAAAATTGCAAAAAGTATTTATATTTTAAGTATTTAGACCCTTTCAATGCTCTAGAACAAAGAAGGTGGCATTAAAATCCCATTGGTTCTAATGTTACAATAACACAAATCTTGTGTAAATAACCTTTTTAGCATTATATAAAAAAAGAATCATTGCAAAGAATATTTGTGAAGAATAAATGTACAATTTATGTGAACAATACCAGCCTTCCAGGCGTGGCATTAAACATACTTGGCTTGCTTTCCATACAGGTGCTATATAACACTGTCTCAGGCTTTGGGAATGAGCATGGGGGGAGCACCAGCGGGTCCTGCTGGGACAGGTAAAACAGAGACCACCAAGGACATGGGCAAATGTCTTGGAAAGTATGTGGTGGTCTTCAATTGCTCTGATCAGATGGACTACAGAGGACTGGGCCGCATTTACAAAGGTATGTACCGGTTATCCATTTATTCTACTGTGGCAAATAAAAGAGTTTTAGATAATTATTAAGGCTAAATAAAGATTGCAGGTATTACAAGCTTTGAATTGTTAAAAGAATTTGATTTCTGGGATGAGAAATGCGAAATATTGCCATGTACACACAGTTCGATATTTTGGCCCATTATACCAGCGCAATAGAAATTCTGTTTGTTCAGGCTGAAATATCGGTAGTCAGACCCATTTTACCCAAATCAGAGGAATGTTTGGTGGAACAGGCCAGTAAATTTTGCATCAAGATGACGATCACTTTGCATTTGTGGAATACATTTAATTGTTGTTTCAAACATTCATGTTTAATCACCCTTAAAAGCTGATAAACTAAATCAGAATTTTTTTTTTTTTAAAAGCGAGCTACTGTAAACAAGGAAAAAACATGTGTAAATGTTGCTTTCACTTGTAAATACAAATGACCCAAAGCAACTAATGTTGATTTGTGTTTTCCATTTAAATGAATAGTTTTTCTATTTTTGTAGGCACCAACAGATGGCAGTACAGAACAAAAAAAAATGCTCAGTGGGTACAAGACAGACATAGAGATTTAAAACAGCTTTGTCACTAAATCCTAATTTTTTCATCTTTATGATGCTCCTGTAAACCCCCATGTATCATGGGCCAGATTTCCTTCCTGTTCAAAGTTTCAAAAGCTTTAACATTAACTAATATTGGCTTATGTTGATAACAGTGTTCTTTATAAAGCTTCGTACTGATGTGCGATGTTCCTGCAGACCCACAACCCCCGAGTGCGTCCACGCACTAGACGAACAGCCATTGTTGGCCATAGTTGCACCTTTGTATGCGTTCAGTCTGGGGTCATTCGTCAATCCGCAATGGCGGATTGTTTATACTCAGACCAGAGTGCTCCACGTATTCTGTTATCTTCTACATTACCTCTTACCCAGGAGGATGATTGGAGTGAGCGGTGAGCGACCACACACCGGAATTTCATTTTTAAATCGCCTCTTAACTTCGGTCGATTGGGCAGAAAAACCTGTGCTGCTTTCGGCCACCACCGCGGCCGATGTCGATCGCACAGTTTTCACACAGTTTTCTGTAGGGGGGTCTGAGTGGCACACGGCACCCGCGAGTGGACAGGGCCACAGCACCCGTGAGTGGGTGGGGCCATGGCACCCACGAGTGGGTGGGACCACAGCACCCATGAGTGGGCAGGGCCTTATGGGGTCGGCAAATGGAGGGGCCAAGGGGGGCTGGCAAATGGAGGGGCCATGGGTCCATGAGTGGGAGGACCATGGGTCCATTAGTGGGAGGGACCAGCGGGGCTTGCAAGAGGAGGGGGCTGCAAGGGGAGTAGGAGACACAGGGCAGATTTACGGTCATCCACTGACATGGTTTCAGAGCAGGAAGCAGGAAGTGCAAGGAACCTGGTGATGCTGCTGCCATATTAAACACAAAAATGTGAATATCTTCAAAACTATGCAAAATAAACAATAAAAATAACTTGCAAAAATTCTCAGGAGAGTAATTCCTATCAATTTACCTAAAGTCCTTTTTGGACTATAGTTCCCCTTTAAATGTCCTTACAACATTTTTTAATGACAATGGCAAATGGCCGCATAATATTATAGTTGATCTAACACTGGTGCCATACTAATTAATACTATGATTGTATATGGAATTGTCAGACAGTCAAAAATGGAACTACTTTTGAGATAAAACAAAACAAAAGCAATAATGTAAAGCTTTAGATCATTTCTATTTTACTGTTAAAGGACAACTCCACCCTCATAAGTACATCTTTTAGAAAGAATGGCCTCTTTAAAATATGTTGACATATCATACTTTGTCCTATGAATTCATTACTGTTTGCCTGCTTTGCTTCTGGATGCCTCATGGAAACTGAGCAATTTAGAAACCTGTACTGAGCATTTCCTGGCTCAGTACATGCTCAGAAGAGGCAGACAGGGGATTAACATTCAGTCATTGGCTGTGATGTCAACTGTCAAATCCATAACTGACAGTTACTAACTGGAAGAACCAGGAAGCAGAAACTGGGGCAACAGGACATTGTGCAGTATTTGAGGTTAGAGTTATATATTTCAGATTTCAAACTATTACCGTTTAGGGTTTTGGGGGGTGATTTTCCTGTATGTAAGTTTAATTTTGGGGCTGTACTTGCCCTTTAAAGCTTCTTTATAATGTCATACAGTAGTCAACTATAATGCTAAACTTTAGCATGTATCTAAGATTCTTATGTAGCACTAAGCCTATTCTGCAGCACAATTAGTTTAATTCATTTACATAAGGAGTTTTGTAATGGGTGGATTGAAGACATACAGCAGGTCAGTGTTATAAGGAGACAGTCCTAATCAATAAACCCTCAAGCTATATTTAGGTATGTGACAGAGATGAACAAAACTGGCGAGTTTAGTTCTGAAAACGGTTCCACGGAACCTACTGGAGCCCCGAAAATCTGATTCAATTGAATCTGAATTTTCTATGTCAATTTTTTAATTTTCAAATGGAAATTACAAAAATGCAATTTTTTTATTTTTTCAATTACAAGTTCCAAGTTTAGAAAATTTCAAGTATTCCATGGGATCTACAAATTTTCCAAAAATGTCAGTTCCGAACTAAAATCGGGTTTGTTTCAAAATGGGTCTCATTACTAGTATGTACTACAATATTGGATAGATGCACAGCTCGTGAGACAACCTTGTGGAACACTCTAGTCCAGGTGGTGCTCAGGGTGGTAAAAGTAATGAACTACAAACAAATGTAGGATAAAAGCTTCCCCATAAAAAGACCAACCCTTCAAACAAGTACAACCACATAAAGGTACCAAAAAGTAAAAACAGTTGTTTATTGTGCAGGAATAAACCTGGTTAAATAGATTTAAGCAAAATGTTATCACATAAACACACAATGTATCCCTAATCCCTCCCAAGCCACCTAATACAAACACCCCACTCTGGGCGTCCCCGGATAAAAAATACACCCAAAGGAGGAAAATGGTCCAGAGACTCGGTAAATATATTGCACAGTCACTATGACTTCCAGCGATCACCAAAGTCTATGTAGTGTAATGGCCTAGACATCCACATCCAAAACAAGAATGGAATACGGGACTTCCCGTGAGAAGCCAAGTCACACAGGTAAGAGGTATACTTATCTCTTGCGTGGACGGACCACTCTCTTCACCTGTATGCAGTAGCAGGTCCCTGCAATCATAATGTTCCTCATCCAAGGCCTCCGTATCTCCGTCTAGTCACTGGTTCCAACTACCTGACGCTCCAGTTTCTCCTCCCCAGCGCACACTGACACGTGTTTCGCTTAGCTACAATCTGCCATAGTTTACTCAGGGTCCTCGGAGGCCTTCTGTCTTAAAAAGCCGTTACCACGACACAGTTTTTGCTAAATGCCGGAACTGCCGTTAGTTGTGTCTTAAAGTCAACAAACATAAACAGATAGCATAGTTTAATCATAAGAATCTTATTCTTACAGTACAGCCTAAGTTCTTTCCAGCCAAAACCCTTACAGTACATTTACCTACCAATTTTGGCCCCCGGAAATAATAGGAAACATTTTCTAATAACAATTTTTACATTTTCTTAAAATGGGTTAACAATAAATTCTTAATTGTATATAATCTGTGCTTTAATTGACGGATAAATTATTTTGGAGAAAAGACTTAAAGCTATATTACAACAGTAAAATGAAACTGGGCAAGGTCACTTTACTATCTATGCAATCCCTGGTGGGCTGAATTCTTTTGAATATCCCTGGTGAAACTTCTTAGATGTGACAGAAATGTTATTAATTTGTAATGCATATAATGTACATGGAAGTGTTGGCAGGGTGTGCTGTGTACCTTTCAATCTTTGAAAAAGCTTAGGACTGTGAATGTAGCATCTGATGTTGTACAGATGTTGCCTTGTGCTTTAAGGTCAGGGTGAATGCAGATAAGAGAAACAACATTACAGAAAAACTTGTTTATAAGTTGAAATATAGAAAGTCTTTAGGATACAACACATTTCCCAAATGATAATCCAAAATAATTAGTTAAAATTATCAGTCACTTCCTCATGGATCCTTACCTCTTATCACAGGTCTCATAGGCCACCATCAAAAGAAAAATGGGATGGGGCTGCACCAGAACAGGGAGTTGTGTATAGCTTCTGTTTATTTTCTCTACTCAACTTTTAGGTCCTTAAACTGAGTACATCAAAATTCTCCTTTAAGCAACATAGATGGTTGTATAGTTAAGTGCATTAAAATTATGGAATGTTTTGCATAAAAATACAGCAAAAGACACAACCCAAACACTTTTAAAGGAGGCTTGGATATTTTCTTGGACAGAACATCTAGAGTTAAGCTGCAGCTTGTCTGCTGACGTTCCTGCGTTATAATGGACAACCACCCAGGCCAATTATTTTATGACAATTTTACAAATGTAATGGTGGTCATAAAGCATTCTCTGGCAGGGAAATAACTTGGAAATGTTGGCAGGTAAAAACCACTGGGGAAATTGATGTTCCAGCCGATTCAACATTTGTTGAATAGGACATAAAAACACATACAAATGGATACATGTTCTTTTTATGTTTGCAGTAGGGCCTCAGCCTTATCAAGTATGACTCACTAATTCATTTTTAAATAAAGTATTTGAGTTTTTATTATTATTGAATTAATATAATTGAACTGGTTTGTGTTTGTGCAGGATTAGCACAATCTGGTGCATGGGGCTGTTTTGATGAGTTTAATCGCATTGAACTGCCTGTTCTCTCAGTGGCTGCCCAGCAAATTTACATTGTGCTTCAATGCAAAAAAAGCAAGAAGACACAATTCATATTCACAGATGGAGATGTAGTTGATATGGACCGCGAATTTGGTATATTCTTAACAATGGTAAGTTTAGAACCATCAAAAACTTGTTGTTTGTGAACAGATATATGTCCTACATAATGAAACCAATGAACTCTAAGGCTGGTTATACATGAGCCAAGACAACCGCACACTAGACTGTCACTATCAGTCAGTCGGATGGAAATATCTGATGGTGTATACCCAGCCTTACTGACCAAACCTTCATTTTTTTTCATTCATGGAAATTATATGAAGACAATAAATAAGTTCAAGGAGAACTAAACTTAATTTTTTAAAATCCTAATGTGGAAAGATAACATTTCTAAATGTAACTGTGATCACAGTTGAGTTGCTGGTGGCGCACCATGTAAATGCTGTGTTTTTAGGAACAAACACACCAAGAAGTCACAAATTCTAATCCCTGAGTTTACTTATGAAACAATATAACATAGTCTACTGCCTGAGATTATTGCTTTTTTGTTTGTTTCCATGTTTCTAGAAAAATATAAAACATTTATAAAAAATATAAAACATTTCTACATGTGTACAAACTTTATATATAGCAGCTCTGTTATTTATTTACCATCCAGCATGAATTGCTGACAGTCTTCCAGTAGCAATACAAAATAGTGAACTGACTCCACGTGTACTAATAACTACTTATTAGCCCTTGTGGCCTAGCGGTAGAAAGCTTTGTTTTTAGAAAGACACAGTATAGAAGGTTGCTGGTTCCATTCCCCATACTTACTTTTTATTTTTTTCTGAAATGTTAAATGTTCTGCTTCTTTCATCCATGCTAGCAAAGACATACACTGCTAAGATTACTTTTCTTTTTTGTATGAAAAGCAAAGGAATTTATCATTGTTAGGGACAGGAGCATTTGTAATGTGTTTACAAAAAAACTGCACTGAAATATGTGTTCTGTGTCAGAGGGAGGGATCCCTGAGCTGTAACATAATTGGCTGTCAGCTTCCAGGAAGCAAGACTGCAGTTTTCTGTAAATGTGTACTGCGCACACTTAGCAGGGTGTTCCCAGATAAGGTGAATTATGGGAGCTGACCCCTTGTACTCACAGATTATTTTCATAAATCACCCAGCATCCACAGCAAAGGGAGAGATGAGACACAACTTGTTGTGTGTTTCTGAATGTGCTCTGTCTATTGGGACAATGTTGTCTGGGGACTTTAGTTCTCCATTAAGCAGGCATCCCACCCCTCCCGGGAGTCACAGGAGTCTCCCAGATTTTGGGGTGGTCTCCCGCACACCCACGAGACCACCCCCAAACTCCCGCGACCTGAACTTACCTGGCAGCTCCGCCTCTGGAATGCCTTCTTTTCTTTGGCACACCTCTTTTTTGACATAATTTACGTCACGCTCCCCCTAAACACGCCTCTTCTGTGATGTATCGTAACGTCACATGTAGTGGCCTGCCCATAACCCCGCCCCCTTTGTGACACCATTGAGGTCTGCCCACCCTAGCTCCACCCCCTTTGTGACATCACTGAAGTCACATCAGTCAGCTCTGCCTCCTTCTCCCAACCCTGCCCGGAAGCCAGATTCGGCAGGGTGGGATGTCTGCATTAAGTCTTTTTAGGAACTTTTTAAATCTCTGATGGACATAAATAATTTGCATATATTCAAGAGAAAATTATTGTTAAATGTAACAACATGTTTAATGTTAAAACAAGTGAAATTTACTGTAATAACCACATGGTTCTATTGTCTCTCAATAACAGCATGTTAAAAATGCGCTCAATGAAAGTATATCCCCTGTGGTTATCAAATCAATCACAATATAGCAATCAACAGCAGGCTTTGGCAGAACAATGTAAATAATCAATATTTCACAAACCAAACAGACCTCTCAAGGCCATCAAACAGGACACATTGTTTTGTGCATTATTTAAAAGCACAGATGAAATGCCAAATGAAATACTACTTGATACTAAATGATTTTTATATCAAATGATGGCATACGATTGGCAAAAAATCTACTGCATTTAATTAATGGCTAACAAATCATTTGATTGGTAGAGATGCCCCTGTAAAGCTAATAGCAGGGAAAACAGCTGTTTTCTATTTCTGCTTCATAAACAATGCACAAAATAGCAGAATAGGGGCCAGAATGTGGAGAATATCACAGGTTTTTCAGAAACAGAAAAGTATGTACTCTACAGGAGTGTGTTAATAATTCAGTGCATTCATATAAAGGACTTGCCCATCTCAGTAGAGCATAAGCAAGTAACCAGCAGTAGGGTTTTCATAAATTTTGGGGGTGACTTAACATGAAATCATTTATAAGCCAAGGGAATAGGGGAGTATAAGGAGTTTAACAAGGAATAGTTGTTTGCTGTAGTTAACAGGGAATAAAGGCTGCCACATAATTGCAATTTAATCAACCAAATAAAGTTTTAGTTGAGAATTATATGCTATAGAAAGACCAGTCCCTGAGATAAGTCCGATGGAACATTTAAAGACTTGGGCATATTAGAATTTTTCTCATAACCTGTCAGAATCTTGGTGTGTTAGCAGAACCCATCAACATGCAGAGGACATGAGAGCATGCAGTACTAATGAGGTGTCAGAACAACTATGGCTAAGTTAATGGCCTGCATGCTGATAGATCTGACTGAAGGAATGGTTTTGGTCTGCCAAGAGATTCAGTTCTAAGATGGATCACCTATTTGGTGTTAAAAATAGGTTTCAAGGCAACAGTTGGAAAACAATTATTATCTTTAGGTCTATGGAGATAGAAAGTGATGGAAGAAGCTAAAGGAAATATAGATAAGTCTTAAGCTTAGGACATAAACACTAAAGAAGGATCTAATTGCATTCTATATCCTGACCAGGTTATTAGTGAAAGTTTCATTGTTATTATATACTATAAATCCTCACTGTCATTACTAGTTTACCACCATTTATTAAGTATTTTCCAGCTTATTTTTTATTTATTTATTGTGTGTAAATACCACACACCGCAGCAACCTTTGTCCTGGCCTACCGTTAGTGGCGATGGTGGGTTGGGATTAAAAATCTCCTAGTGTGTACACAGTCATAAAAAGGAGAATGGTACTGCTGCGTGTATCCTTTGTTTTTTTATCATAATTATTGACCAATACATGTTTTATTAAAAAATTTAGGCGTATTTAAATTAATTTATGCAAATAATTACAATGTATTAACTCATTTATTGTGTTCGACAGAATCCAGGTTATGCGGGGCGACAAGAACTTCCTGAAAATCTGAAGGTTCAGTTTCGAACAGTGGCCATGATGGTTCCAGACCGTGCTATTATCATGAGGGTTAAGCTGGCGAGTGCTGGTTTCCGTGACAACCAAATTCTTAGCCGCAAATTTTACACGCTCTATAAGCTATGTGAGGAACAGCTGTCAAAACAGGTAAGTAGACCCAGAAGCATCATAGTTTCTTATGCTGATTTATTTAATTTGTTTTTCATTACCTATTGATTAAGCATAGAAAATATAAAATACAATTCCGACATCAGTTAGAAATTCAAAAATGCTGTAAGGGTGGTTAAATATATTTATATAATACATAAAGCTAGGCATTTTCAATGGGGAGGTGCAGTGGCAAGAATCTATATTACAGTCACTCAGTGATGTCACTGAGTGACTTCCTGTATTCCACTGCACCTACCGTTGTCTCTACCCTTCCCTGTATTATTCATTTATATAGGAAGCCCTGTTTATTATTGACAGACGATGTTCAGTCCTTCTATCTTTATTCAATAAGAACGGTAATTAACTATTTATACACTAAACAGGGGTTCCTATATAAATGACTAATATGGGGGGGGAGACAGTGGTAGTGAAGAGTTTTCTTTTGTTTGTTTTTGGCTTGCCTTATGTATTATAAGAAATAATACACTACCTACAGTGTAATATAGAGATTGACTTCACCTCGGAGTTCCATGCCCTGTATAAAAGCACCAGGCCTCAAGCCTCGTGCTTCTATATGGTTGTGGAACTCCTCTGTGGCGTAATATGCTTATATTACACTGTAGGTAGCATATTATCCCTTATATAATACACAAGGCTCTGGCATTTCAATGGGGAGGTGCAGTGATGAGAATCTATAAAATCAGTCACTCAGCTGCGTCACTGAGTGACCTCCTGACTTCCACTGCCCCTCCCCATTTCTGTCTCCCTGATTGTATCAATTATGTAGATAAGAAGCCGTTTTTTGTACATACAAATAGTTAACTGCCATTTATATTTCAAACTAAAAGAAGAGAAAAAACATTGTCTGTCACCCAGTCCAGTTCCAGTTTGTTACACTGACTGAATGAATTACTGTTCTAATAAGGAGGAGCAAGCGCATTCCTGAGTCATAATTAAGTTAACTATTTGTATTAACAAAAATAGGCCTCTTATCTACATTACAAGTGAAAGGAGGGGGAGACGGGGGGGGAGACAAAGTGTCTGTGCTGGATTTTTCTTTTTTTTTTAACCTTATGTATTATATATGGAATAATACGCTACCTACAGACTAATATATAGTAGATAATGCACCCCCTGCTGTAAATGATAAGGATATTAGAGGAGTTCCGTGACCATATAAAAGCACGAGGCCACAGGCCGAAAGCTTTTATAAAGGGCACGGAACTCCAAGGTGACATCTCATATCCGTATGATTTACAGTGGGGGGTGCATTATCTTTTATAATTTACCCCTTCTCTCCATTAATTTTAATGCCCCTACCCCAACCCACCCCCCTCTGCATCCAACCCCCCTCGAAATACAACCACCCCTACCTGCTTGTTTCTCTCCTTTAATCTTACTGTCCCTACCACCACCACCCTTGGCATCCAACCCCCCCTACCTGCTCATTTACCTGAACCATCTCCCGGCACTGTAATACTACACACATCTGTTGTGCGATTACCGCCTCTTCCACATTCAGGAGATACCGCACTATCAGCAAAAGCAATGTAAGTAAACTTACCCACTTCCCCTCTGCAGTTACATTGCCTTTGCTGGTAGTGCGATATCTCCTGCATGAGGAAGAGGAAGTGATCGCTCAAGAGGGTTGAGCAGGATAACAGTGCCAAGGGAGGAGAGGAGGAATGAGCGAACCAAGAAGGGGAGAGCAAGACTTCTGTAATGTTATAATCGGTGCGCTACTTTGTAGTAGCGCGCCAATTATAACATTATTGTCTTACAGGTGGCCCCATAGAAAAGACCTGGGAGGTAGGTTATATGGATATTGCTTAACCTCTGAGTTCCCTGACCTGTATTAAAGCCTATTATAATTTGAGCTGATCAGAATGCCCTTTACCTAACATAAATGTGCAATTTTGCACATATATTTTAGTTTATATTTTCTGATAACTGATATGTTTATTTTGAATATTGTAGGTTTACTGTGACGTTGAGATGAGACATATTCTACCAGTACTTAGAACAACTACTGACAACTACTTTATTATTGATTTTTGTAGGTTCACTATGACTTTGGATTGAGGAATATTCTATCTGTACTCAGAACACTGGGAGCTGTAAAAAGGTCCAATCCCAACGAACCAGAAAAAACTGTAGTTATGCGAGTTCTCAGAGACATGAACCTCTCTAAGCTGGTATGTTATAAATATTCTCTTAAAGTGATATCTCAATAATATTTATTTTTTCACGCTGAATCACAATAATGCCTTATTGATACATGAAGTTGATTTGGCCACCTAAACAGCAAGCAACAATTGTATGCAGACAATATAATTCAAAAGTGGAATGTCTTTAATTATATTTCTAACCTAAGCAGCTAAAAAAATATAACGTAATATTAATACTGTTTTCAAAATATCTGATGGGTGCACATTTGTTCTGATTGTTCTTTTTATAGGTAGATGAAGATGAGCCTTTGTTTATGAGTCTGATAAATGACCTGTTCCCAGGGATAACTCTAGATAAAGCTGGATATCCAGAGTTAGAAGCAGCTATTCAGAAGCAAACTGAAGAAGCAGGTCTTATCCATCATCCACCTTGGAATCTCAAACTAATTCAGTTGTATGAAACTCAGAGAGTCAGACACGGTGAGCGTGCTAATTCAGTTCTGCTTATTAATTTGTAAATTGACTAAATATATATTTTTAGCTCTAATTCTCTCCTTCTTCCCCTTATATTGTACCTCACACTTTTTGCTTCCTAACAAAATGTCACCTTCTCTTCCTCTCTGTCTTTATTGCTTCCTCTCTCCTTTTATCTCCCATCCTTCAAACTTTCCCTCACAATTTTTCTTTTCTACATAGTATTCTCTCATTTTCAACTCTCTTAATTAACTGTGGTCCAAAATTTACTTAAGGTAAATTGACAGGAATTGCTTTCCTGAGTATTTTTGCAATTTGCTTTCATTGTTTTTTTTACAGAGTTTTTAAGATATTTACATTTTTATGTGTGAAATGGTAGCATCATCACCAGATCCCCTGTACTTCCTGCTTCGAAACTATGTAACAGTCCCTCCCTGTGTGGGAGGCATTAAGAAAAGTCTAAAATTTACACAACTTATGCACTCCCTGCTGTGGGCTGTGTTTCCCCCCCCCCGCCCCTTTAGTCCTGCTTCAGTCACTGTAACTCGATCTCTTCTTGGTTTCTTCTGTTTTCTCCTGCACTGAGCATGTGCCAACCACATATTAGAAGGAGTAACTACTATTTGTGACTGCAAATTCAGAACCTCCCACCCCCTAACTTTATGATCAGTGATTTCTTCATATCTTGGGCTGTAGAGAGGTGGTTGGTGGCTCATTTTAAAGGTTCATTTAAAATCAACATGTTTGGAGATCACAGTTCCCCTTTAATTCCTTATGCTAATGTACCTATTGTCTGACACAAGCTGCGCTGAAAATATATCTTTATAAATTGCAGTAAATGTAAAAAATACATTTTTCAATCCCACCCAACTAATAAAAATGCATTATATCTCAGCACACTTGTGGTTCTGCTTTAAAAAGGCTTTGGGTTATCATTATGCAATTCCAAAAGAGAGAATTTTAGTAGAGCAGCTGTAATTTCTTAACAATTCTAAAATGATAAATACTAAAACTACCGAAATTAAAAAAATTCTGCAAAAAAAACATGAAATTCTGACAACCTTATACTGAGAATGTGCAAACACACAGAGAATTTTCTTTTCAAGTTATTGTAATACAAGTGCTGGACAGCCTTAGTTTTCTAATTAATGTATACTGTAGGTGTGTTCTCAATTTCTGAATTTAATTCATTTTGAAATAGTTATCCCCTACTCCTTTGTTTTTTAATGTGCTTATCAGAGGACTGCAACTACAAAACAAATTGTTTTTTGCAGCATTTTAGGGATACAGCTATGATTGGACGCTACCTAGAAAATATTGGATTTTGTTATTATTCAAATCCCCAACCCTTTTAATATAGCTTGTTTCAGTATTGACTATTGGTCAAATACAGGCATATGGAAGTGGACACATAATATTCCTAGTGGGATTATTTATTACAGTGCAATTACAATACAAAAACGTCAGCATGGCATAAGAAAGATGAAAACAGTAAGCCTACTTTATAACTATAAACCAATAGCATTTCAATAAGTACAGATGATTAGCTGTACATTTTTCCACAGGGCTACTGTGTACCACAGTGCAAGCCACAAACTCATTGACAGAGTAATTGTGCAGTGAGGTAACTGAAAAGAAAAGTGTGTTTCTGTTCACAGAACATATATTTCTAAATTGGTGTGAATTTTGGTAAACAGACATCCACTTCTGTGCAGTTTATAAATATCCCATTTGCCAAAGAGAAGGACAACTGTCTGCAGATACTATATTTACCTGTTTGTCCTTCTCTTTGGTGCATGGGCTAAACAAATAAAGCTGGTAATACTTGGTGTGCAACATCCACAGAGAAGACCAAAATAAAGTAGCTCACAATGTAAGAGAGATTGTAGGGCTGCCATTGTTTATTCTGAGTTGGCTAATAACCTGCCTACATAATAAAATAGTATGTACATTATTAATGGTAGGCACTCAAACTTTATTATTTTATCATACATTTTAAGTATGGTGCAGCTGTCAAGAATCTTCCCCCCTGCAAAAAATGCAGATTTATGGCTTCTATAGGACTTGGGAGCACAAGATACCACTTACCTTTACAGCTAAAGGTAAAATGTGCCACTTCCAGCCTTCCCAGAGAAATGTATAAAGACAGGCAAAGTTTCCCTTTTATGATACACAAACATCACTTTCTGTGTATCATACAGTAGTTTTTTTTTATTCCTTAAGACTGTCACATATTTTGCAAACAGCACATCATTTGATGTAAAACTGAAACCTAACAGACATTAAAGTTTCTTTAGGTTTTGTCTGTGGTATTCAGTTAGATCAACTGGACTTAAAGTTAAGTTCTTAAAGATGTGTCACTAGTCATCCAACTGGCTTTCTCAATTTAGAATGACTTCAACAAGAATCTGAATTGAGAAAGCCAGTCGGATGACTATGGGGAAACATCTTCAAGAACTTTACTTCAAATCCATTTGATCTAACTGAATACCACAAACATACTATGACCTGGATAAATAAGAACTTTCACAAGCATATTCTTTAGGTTGTAATTTGTCTCAACACTTTTTAGCAGTGAAAGTGGTGTGGCTAAACATTCCATTTTGACTATTCTATTTAAAATAGGGGTACCAGCTCTGTAAGTACTTTTATTACTTTATATATTTTGTCTTGTACCTAATATAAGTCAGTGCTATAACTTTATATACATTTATTAATGGTCATTTAGATTGTAATAGTGAGAAATTACATTCATACATATAATCTTATACTATAGGAAGGCTATATATATATAGAAATAGTGGCACTGCCCAAAAATAGTTATATAAAAAGAAGTGGGTGCCTGCCCATACTGGATCCAACCATCCAAAATATAGAAAGCACGAAGGTCAGGTGACACTCCAATGAAATCATTTTATTTAATAGACAACATTAGCATATCATACTCTGTTGCAATGCTGCAACGTTTCGGGAAACGCAGTTTCCTTTTTCAAGTTCAATAGGTAGACAGTCAGTCATAAATTCATTTCATATTCTCTCTTTATATATATATAAAACAGAAAAGGTAATCAATGCACATTCCTAGGCCGCATACAATATCATATTATCTGCACACTGGCATACATTATAAACAAACGGGTTTTAGTATACATTACTGTGATAGTAACATAGTAATTAAGGTTGAATAAAGACATACGTCCATCAAGTCCAACCTATTCACCCTCTTTATATATATATTTTTTTTTTTTTTAATCCTACCTAACAGTTGATCCAGAGGAAGGCAAAAAACCCCAGCTAAAAAGGAGGAAAAAATTCCTTCCTGACTCCAAACGGCAATCGGAAAGTATCCCTGGATCAACCAGATCTATATGCATTAATACCAGTAATTCTCAATATTTTTTAGTTTTAGAAACTTATCCAGGCCTTTTTTAAAGCTATTCAATGAACTTGCCATTACCACATCTGCCGGAAGACAGTTCCACAATTTCACCGTTCTCACTGATCACATGAATGAAAAGCCATGTCTTAATTAATTTCCCTTGTAAGACAAAAATATGATGTTAGTTTCATCAATACAACTATACCAAATTCAGGACAGGTAGAAATTTACATGGTGATGTTCTCTTTTCCTTGTGTAGTAATTACTTTTTGACAGTGACTGCATTTTGGGGGTGGGGAAAGTCCAATTGAATTGAATTTTGCATTGGGTATATTGGGTAGCAAGGGTTTTTCACTTATTAGGGCTATAGTGCCCAATACTACATCAGCCCTTTATTTTTGATAAAATGTTAGCTTAACTTTAAAACATACACTATGAGGCTATGAATATAAGGATCCTATTGTAAAATGACATTGTTTCAGTTTAATATATAAATAAAACATTTGTTTTGACTTTTGAAGTATAAAAAAGACAAATTGAGCAGTTTTCCGTATTTCAAATAAAGTTACAGCTTCTTTATAAGCCAAGTGTCTGCCCAGTCTGATCAGTTTATTATGCATGAAAAATGATTGTTGAATGATTTCTTGTTGTGGAAAACAAATACTTACTACATTTTATGACATAGCCACAATTAACAGGAATTATTACAGACAAAGCAGCATGTAGGAGATGCTGTAACACACTTCTATGAGGAGTAAATAGCATTTGACAGATGTAAGACTACAGTATTAGTTATTTTAAAATGCTCAGCAAGAGGAAAATTGGTTTGTGATGTTCACTACTGGGTTTCAGACAAATTGGATTCTGGAAAGAAATGCTTTTTTCTCTTCCTATGAAAGAACATGTTCAGACATTTTCCTTTAATATCCTAAAGACTTCTCTCTGACTTAAAAGTGACTACATAACATACACCATAACTTTATAATATATATGGTATACTTAGAGGCATTATAATTTTTTTGTCTTGGGAGACAAAACACTTCTAAAACTCTTTGCCAAGGGAGTAAAATATGAAAATACACCTCGAGGCCACATCCAAACGAAAATGATCAAGTCCAGTAGTGGGACAAAATCCCAACCCTTTAGATAACAATGATGTTTCATCAGCCGTTAAACTGACCTGTGATAAATTCATGACTGCTACTTCTGCCTTGGATGTAGTGCCCTCTTGGGAAAGGGGCTCCCTCCGGTTTAATTGCTTTCTTGCGTCTTCCCCTCCGACAAGGTTTCCGTCGGCGGTGGGAAATGGGTTCGGTGATCATCTCTGGCCCGTATTTCCGGGTCAGTGCTGCAATCTTTCATAATCCTGGTCGCGGGCAAACTTAGAGCGCTTGAACGCCTCACCCTTCTTTCTGTACTGGATCATCCGCTGCTCCATGTCAGTTTTAAGTTTGGAAAACTCCTCTTGAGGTAAGAAGGAATTCAATTCGTTCTCCAACTCCAGTATTTTTTCATTGATGCCATTCAGTTCCTCAGTGATGTACTCCAAATTTAACATCATTACATCCAGAGAACATTTCTTCAGGATTTGGATAAACTTATTTTTGAAAACCTAGTTATGCATAAAGAGTGTGGGGCGTAAATTTACCCGTAGTCCTCTCGGGATCTGGTTTTGTCTGCAGTATCCCGATAACGTGAGTGCATGTAACTCCATGTCAATCTTCTATCTCAATAACGTTTCCAGGTGCCTCCCACCAGTTGTTGAAGCGGGCACTGTAAGAAACTCGCTGGATCCTTGGATTTCACCAAGGATCTGATTGATGTCGGTATCTGTGTATGAGAATGGTGACTCTTCCATGAGGGTGCTTGTGTTAGCAAAGAATACACAAAACCAGAGAAGTCCACCGCACACCTCTTTATCTGCTTTCACCTGATGCTGGTAGAAAAGGAGTATGCCTACTTTGCTCCTCCACATATGTACACAATCAGAAATTCATCGCACACAGGTCTTGACTTTAATACTTTTATTTAGCACATATGTCAATGTACTACGTTTCGGGGATCGCACTCCCCTTCGTCAGGTACAAACATTCACATAATGCTGGATGTAGAACAATCTTATATACTCTCCCCCAGGAACTGACTACATAGCCCAACCCACATCTTAGAACATTACCCTTGAAGTTAACCCCTTTCAGCACAGTAATAATTCAATCCACATACAAAATCTCTGTTTTAGAAAAAAGACAATGTTTATCAGCACTCAACATTATTTAAGATAGTGTCAGAGATCATAGTCTTTATTCAACCCGTCCGGGTAAAAACTCTTAAGTCGGTGTATCTACCAAACTTCTCTTTTTTTTCAATCTAAGGCCACAATCTCCACCTCTACTGTAACCCTCTCCAGCACCCTGAACTTTAATTTATTATCAGTGTGGCCTGCCTCCACATAGTGCTTAGGTATAGGCAACTTCATTTCCTTTTTCCGATGCTGGGAGATACGTGATTTTATCATTTGGGTGGTCTCCCCAACATAAACCAACCCACAAGGACCCCAGAGTGCATAAACCTGAAATGTATATATATATATATATAGATAGATATGTATAATAGTCCCGAATGAATAATTCCATACAGCACAGTGTACACATGGACCACAACCAATTTTATTATATACCTTAAAGGAGAATTATACTCCTTCATTAACATATGTTCACCAATGCCAGAGATGGGAGAATTGTCGTGAAAATTACTATAGGGAAGCCAGAAAGAAGTTAGTTACTGCATGAGTGTACAGTAATTCACCTTTAAGGCAGTGCTGTCATTCTATTTGCCTTTTAGTTGTTGAAAAGTAAAAGCTCCATGTACATCCTCACAGTAACTGTTAGAAGACTGTGTGTTTAGCACTGTTGCACACTATTGTGTTTGAGCTGTATTAAAAGAAATAAGTAGACAGCATTTGGTGCTGAAAATATAACTTTGTCTTTTAGGAATGATGACATTAGGACCCAGTGGTGCTGGCAAAACTAAATGCATTAACATCCTCATGAAAGCAATGACAGACTGTGGTGCCCCTCACAAAGAGATGAGAATGAACCCAAAAGCAATCACAGCTTCTCAAATGTTTGGCACTCTGGACGTGGCTACAAATGATTGGACAGATGGTATATTTTCAACTTTGTGGAGAAAAACCTTAAAAGCAAAGAAGGTTAGAATGGCTTGAAGAAAATTATTGCAAAATAATATATTGTATGTTATAGATTTTCATTTGCTGCCAACCATCTGTTTTTGTATGTAATCTAGGGAGAACACGTATGGATAGTTTTGGATGGTCCTGTAGATGCTATCTGGATTGAAAACCTGAACTCTGTCCTTGATGACAATAAGACTCTCACCCTAGCAAATGGAGACCGCATCCCAATGGCACCTAATTGTAAAGTAGTATTTGAACCTCACAACATTGATAATGCCTCTCCTGCAACAGTATCACGAAATGGTATGGTCTTCATGAGTTCATCTGTACTTGATTGGAGACCAATATTAAAGGCATGGTTACAAACGTTACCTAATTTTCAGCATGAGATTCTGTGGAATTGCTTTAACAGCATATTTCAGGTACAGAAACATTATAATAACTATTCTTATTTGATTTAAGATAAAAAAATAGGTAATATGTGCTTTTAAAAAGGTTCCTTAAGACGCTTATTCTCAAGATCAAGTGGGGGTCGTTTTGAGCGATGTTTTTGTTCTTATCAGGGATGCCGGATTTTTAGATTGTTTTTTAGTTGTGTTGTAATAAAGATTTTTGATATTTGTTTCTATTCACAAAATTTTATATTGGAGGGTCTGCGAACCTGGATGTGTTCTATTATGGCCACAAGTGTGCAATTGCTTATTAGGTTTTTGGTGACTCTTCCCAAGTTTATTTAGCTATCTAGAATGTGTAAAATGCATGGTTTCAAATTCCCCCTCCCAGAGCTGATTCCTAGTGATTATTGAGCATGCTTGGCTTCTTAGAATGTCAAATCAGATGAAAAAAAGGTGTTGATTAAGTATGGGAGGGGAATACTTAGGCTGAGCAAAACAAGTACTGTATTGGAGAAATGCAGCAAAGCACACACCACAGGGTATGGGCTACTTACATTTATTTATTTCTCTATCTGTATTTTAATAGATCTACGTACCTGCATAGTATACCCACCTTTCTGATGTAGTTTCTCCATTTGTTAACAATATGGAAATAGCGGTGTGTTACCTGAGATTAAAATAATCTCTCCCCTTCTGGCCTAAATCGGATCTTTATAATTGACTGAATTGTATCTAGTTCTATGGCCAGTCACATATAGCAGCATTTATGGTACTGCAGAAGTATCTTTATGTGCAGGGGTGTTTATCCTCCTATTGCAGTGCAGGCCATGAATAAATCAGAGCTGTGATGACACTTTTTAGCTTAAGATATAGTACTCACGGGAGAAGTAGCGAACAATTAATTTCCGGTAGGACTGTACTAAATAAGTGACATATCATCGCCCTGGTGGTTATAATAATGGTGATGGGAGATATCGGGGGGAGGGATGGCGAAGGGCACTTATCTATTTATTGTTCTGAAGATTCAATATGGAGTATCCTGATGACGAACACGCAGTGGTTGAAAAACGTTGATCTTAATGTATGTAATAAAAAAAACATGTGCAATAAATCCTTACAATATGCAGAATCATTTTACCAGTTTACTGTTGTTGGATCTTTTTTGATATAATGTTTTTATGACAGGTGAGTTCCCTTTGGTTTTTAGCCATTGGACCATTCTTATCATGCACATTAATAATTGTACATAATCACTATGTTATAATGCAAGATGTTTTTCTTTGAATAGTGAATGGCTCACCGTATAGCTTGAAAACAACTGCTGTGGGCTTGATTTAAGGCTCATTTTATGTAACAGAAGAAAGCAGCAGCATCTAATGGCCCCTTGGTACAATATTCTGAAATGGTCCCTTTCTCATTTATGCATTTAATTTCTGAAAAATATAACTCAATTTTTTATCTGGCATTCAGTGACTTAAGCTCCAAGACATTTAGGTTTTCATTGCTATGCCCAAATTTTTTTTACATGATAAAAAAATTTATTTTATTTGACAATAGGACTATTGCAATTTGCATCCCTGTTCCTATTTAAAACAACAAACTGAAATGCATAACACACATTTTGATGTTGAAAGCATTACTTGGTAATTTTTTGCATTAAATATTTTATGAAATTGTAGCGCATTTTGGTTTTATTTAACAATTATGTTTAATTTAGCATATAGCAAGCTACTTCAAGGATAAAATTATGTAGCAGCTTGTGATTATTACTTTTAAATACAGTTCAAATTAGATTTGCCATAACACAATGCTATATTTATAATTGGCTGAAAGTGTTTCAAAATGACAATATAATATGCATAAACTTTAAAAGCATTTTTTAAGAATTCCTAAATGAATGTTTATCTTTTACTTTCCTTTAAGAAGTAAGGGGCTGCTATTTTTTACTTGATTAAATAACATTTAGACAAAAATCAGTTCCTAATTCTTAATTTTTAGATTATCGGACACTAGAGATTAGGGTAGTATCATCTAAATTCTTATTCACCTGTATGATGCAGAGATCAACATTAACTGTTTACTTTACTTTTTTATAACTGATTTCTTTTTTTTATTTCCACAGGACTTGGTCAATTTTGTCTATACAGCCGTGTCTCCTAAGATGCAGATATTAGAATGCATGTATATTAAGCAAGCTATCGACCTTCTTGAGGTAATATAATAAACATAAGAGGGGAGTGTTCATAAAAGGAAAAAAAACAAACAATAACTTAGTCAACACTCATGCGGAATTAATTATTTTATAGGGACTGCTTTCTGACAAGGATGAGAAACAACCAAGCCAGGATCATGTGGCTCGATTGTTTATTTTTGCAGTTATGTGGTCAATAGGAGCCTTGTTAGAGCTGGATGATCGAATGAAGATGGAAACATTTTTGAGGAATCATTCAGCTCCTCTCCAGCTACCAATTGTAAATGGAGATGAAACAGTTTTTGAATTTGTCATCGATGAGAATGGACAATGGCAGCACTGGTCTAAAAAGGTTTATAAATTAATTTTTATGTCTCACCGTTTCAAACCAAAGTTGTCAGCAGATAAGTGAAATTATAAAATGTAATAATTAAAATGATAAAACTTAAAATGGTGCTCCAATTTTTTTTGATGTAGAGATGGACTAGAACTCAAACCCGAGTTTGAGCCGAAATTATCGACTTTTGATAATTCTTGAATTCGAAAATCGAACAATCTTTGAATAGTTTATGGGATAATTATCAAATGTTCAAATCGTTTATGGGATAATTATCGAATGTTCAAATCATTTATGGGATAATTATCGAAAATCGAATGTGGGAGCTTGAAAGTACCGCGCATGAGAATAAAATCGACTTTTCAAAAGTTCTGGATATTCAAACGTGTTCCCCAGACCATTTACATTAAGTTACCATTGATATTTTAATTGTATTTACTTTGAACTTTTCAAACTATTTGACTCCCATTGACTTTTATGGGTCTATTTTCGAACTTTCGAACTTTCCATATAGTTTAAAAGTTCAAAAAAGGACCGAACTTTCGAGAGTTCGGCCATCTCTATCTGATTGGTGTTTTCTTCTATACATCATTTTAGTAAGAATTTTGTTAATAACCTTTTAATGACTAGGACGATCATATTATAATAATCCTCAAAGACATTTTGTGTTTTTCTCTCTCTGAATGCAGGTTCCAGAATATGTTTATCCAAAAGACTCCGTACCAGAGTATGCCTCAATTCTGGTTCCCAATGTTGACAATGTTCGGACAGATTTCTTAATGCACACAATCATGAAACAAGGGAAAGCCGTGCTACTTATAGGAGAACAGGGAACAGCAAAAACAGTCATGGTTAAGGTAAATAATGCTAATAGCAAATAAGTCATCTGAAAATGGTGCCCATATTTCTCCACACATTAATATCATTTAATTGGATGGAAAAGACTTGCAGTGAGATGCAATGTCTTTAAAAGGTACAACTTACCTGTCTGAGTCTCAGTCAGGTAAGGTGCAGTGGCATGCATTGCGTAAATAGCCCTGATCTATTACACATTAACAGGGTTATTCAATATCGTTTAAAATGGTGCTAATTTTGCCCCAACCAATCAGGTGTTGGCTTTCAAATGTTAAATAAGATCTGATTGGTTGGGGCAAAATTAGCACCATTTTAAACGATAAGAACTTTTATTGAATAACCCTGTTTTTTAATACATCGGGTAGTATGGTTTTTACACTCACTTTGACAATATAGTATTTCATTGCATCTCTTACAATGTAGCACAGAAATAGGTAAGAAATCTCATTATGGAAAACATCTTCTCAGTTGTCTTTGAAAGACAACATTCCTCAGGCAATACTGGAATTTAAATTTGTAATTTTTGTGGCAAACATTAACCCTTTTACTACTAGTGTCTGCATCCTGCACAATTTTGCTGCCTGGGTGTTAACAGTATCCAGGAAACTGCAGCCTTGCTTCCTAAAAGCTGATTGACAATCATTTTACAGCATAGAGACCAGAATCTGTTAGTCACAGATTATGCTTCAAAAGATCCTGTCTCTTACACACAGAACTAAATCCAGCCAGGAAGATCCAGAAGGCTGTCGGCAATGCATGCTGGCAGGGAAATAAACTTTAGCGTAACAAGCATCTTTTAAAGTCGTGTTAGGAACTTCCATGTTGGTGTAGAGACATTTGTAAAGAAAATACTCTGTGCATATAGACAGTGAATAGTGGGATCAGGGGGATGGCCAATAGGTGCACATGCTCAGGAGTACATGAGCTGTGAGCTGTACTGGCAACAACATGGAAACCTTCTTAGTTATAGAACCAACTTCTGTACTTAAATGCAACTTAGCAGAGAAGAATCTAACAATTTATAGGTGTTCAAGAGAAAAGCTTTTACATTAAGATTTTAAAAAACAAAAACAAGTTTATTTCTCCTTTAAATCAAGCGTCACCAATATTTTCCTTACTTTGTTAAAAAATATGCTCATGAAGGGTATATGAATGGGTAACATTTAGTAAGGTTCAATCTACACAATTTGGGAAGACACCCTTCCCCAGTATCTCCACAAGCACTCAAAAACACTTGTAATTCAAATTTAAAATGCGATTTATTGGCACAGACAAATATATAAACACTCAAAAACCCAACCCACTGTACCTCCCACCTCTTATAATAAACATAGATAGAACTAGAACACAATCTGGGCGTCCCCAGATAATATTATATTAAAAAGTCTCTATATGAATGACCTGAAGAAAAGTGCTCCTGTATAAAGTGGCTTGGTGCTATAAAAGTTGTCACAAAGTCTAGATTTTGTAAATTCCAAGTTCGTGGTTTACACAGACATAACTCGGCCTATTGTGGCCTCCGCTCTTTCCAAATATTCAAACTCCTCCGGAAACAAAAAAGCAGCATGGACGCTATACACAGTTACATTCAGGCTTACCGGGACTTTAACGGGATCTCATATCCTGGGGCTACTCATCCTGCTGTAGTATGAAACATAAGCTTTTACGATGGTCGAGCCTCAGTCCCTGCTTCACCCGGTGCAAACGCTCTTGAACTTATCTTGCGCCAATCAATGCTGTTTCCATCTCTCCAAACCACCAAACCAAAAAGCAGCACATGTTTGGGTAATCAACTATCCGGAAACAAAAAGCAACATGGACGCTATATACAGTCACATTAAGCCTTACCGGGACTTTTGACGGGATCACATATTCAAGGGCTACTCATCCTGCTGTCGTATATAACATAAGCTTTTACGATGGTCGAGCCTCAGTCCCTGCTTCACCCGGTGCCTTCGCTCTTGGACTTATCTTGTGCCAATCAATGCTGTTTCCATCTTTCCAAACCGCCAAGCCAACAGGCAGCACATGTTCAGGTCATCAACTACCGACGCGCGTTTCGCTTGTACTCGTATTTCCCACAAGCTTCGTCAGGGTCTCACGAGAGTTCAAAACGAGACCTGTACTTGTATACATTTAACTAATGGGCGGGTCAAGTTGAAGAAACAAGATTTAAAGATACAGTGTACCTATATACAATTGAGCTTCAAATGTCCCAACATGGCGTTCATCCCCTTCATTGGGTGTACAAAATTACTTAATATAATCATTTCTCACTCCCAATAGGGATATTTTTACAAAAAACAACCATAATGTATGGCATCATTTAACCCATTTGGTATTTCTGTACGGAGATTAAAGATCCATCTGCTTTCACTTTGAAGCAAACGCTTCTCAATGTTACCTCCTCTCTGTCCCAAGGACACCTTTTGGATACCCATAAATGTGAAAATAACCTTCTTGTCATTATGATAATCATGAACATGTTTTGCCATAGCACTTCTGTCTACTTGACTATTCTGTGTTGCTCTCACATGTTCTGCTATTCTAATAGATAGCTTTCTCTTTGTTTGACCTATATATCTAATTCCACATTTACATTCCAGTAAATAGATTACCTGGGTACTTTGACAAGTAATTAAACCATTTACTTTATACTGTTTTCCATTTATTCCTCCAAATACAGCATCTTGATTCATATATTTACATATTTTACACTTGCCACAAATTCTATTTCCCTTTGCCTGGGGGATATCTAACCAGCTTTCCATATTAACTTCTCGAGGGTTCAGATGACTTGGGGAAAGCAAGTCTTTAGTAAGGTCCATTATATTGTTAGACCATATTTTAGAGGGAGATAAAGTATAAACCAAAAGGCTGGCACAAGGACACATTAGATTTTCATATTAACCTTTTATGACAAGCCTCACTATAGCCTCAGGATCAGACCTGCAGGATTTGCCTCTTTTTGCTGTTATGCAAAACAAAAGTGTTTTGGGAATTTAGACAGTGACTGGATTCAGTATTTTTTTTTACATACATTATCTCTATAACTTTCACTTAATAAACTAATTATTAATAGTGATAGAATTGTCAACATCAAATTCAAAAGATAAAATTGCTGCAAATGATAAATCCCTAACATGGCTAGACTACTTATGACATAAGCTTGCAGATTCAGATCTTTGAGGTAAACAATGAAGAAAATATAAAAGTTTCTCAATAGATAATGTTATGTTATTGTTGGATTATCTTTTTATATATATATATATATATATATATATATATATATATACATATATATATATACCGTATATACTCGAGTATAAGTCGAGGTTTTCAGGCTGTAAAAACAGCCTGAAATCTGAACCTCGACTTATACTCGGGTCACAGTATCCAAACAAATGCAATTCAGAGCGCACTCCAGTCTTATTTAAGACTGGGGAGCGCTCTGAATTGCTTTTGTTTGGATACTATTACCATTGGCTATGGTTTTTGGAGCAGCACCCATCGATTTCAATTATACACTATAGGTGTGCGGGGGAACTATCTACTTCTTATACTAACCTGAAATGAGGAATCCAGCTTCCGCATGCACTGATGGTCGCATCCACTGACGTCACTACTCGGCGCCGGGAAATGAGACCGGCGCCGAGTAGTGACGTCAGTGGATCCGCCGGTCAGTGCAATGCAGCAGTCGGATTCCTCTTTTCAAGTTAGCCGGTCAGTGCAATGCAGCAGTTGGATTCCTAGATGATGGCTGGTCTCTCACCTGAAAACAGAAACTGGAAAAAGTCTGAATGGGAGAAGGCTGCATGAGAAGGTAAGGCTGCATGGGAGAAGGCTGCATGAGAAGATGGGTGCAGGGAGGGAGAGTAAGGGGGCATTTGGGTCAGGGACAGGATAGTTGGTTCAGTGTGTTCAGTTCCACTGCAGATGTTTGTAAACTACAACTCCCAGCAACTAAAGCATGCTGGGAGTTGTAATTTACAAACGTCTGGAGTGCCAAGGAATCAGAAGGCAGTAGTGGTCATATTTCTACCTTCGACTTATACTCGAGTCAATCAGTTTTTACTCCTTTTTTAGGTTAAAATGGGTACCTCGACTTATACTCGGATCGACTTATATTCGAGTATATACGGTATATATTATGCTTTTTTATCTACTGTCTGTACTGAGATATGTGGTAATTTTTGTATTTGCACAGATGACATACAGTATATTTGTACATACAAGATGATAAAAAAATAAGGAAGCATTGCACATGTGCTTATGTAAAGCCAAGATAATGTCATGTGATGTCATTGGCTTGTCTCCTTTTGATGTTGATCTGTTTGTTCCACATTAAATTTTTCACCATCCCCTGTGCTGCTTAAAATGGGGGTCAATGATATTGCTGCCATGAAATTGGCAATCAAATCCACTTTGAGTGATCTCTAATACTACTCAGGGTCATTTGTCAGTAAATCAATTTAAAGCTGTTTGATGTGGGTAACCAGTCAATGAATATGTTGACAAGTCACCTGTTAAAAGATATTGTATTGCAGAGATTTGTAGCTAAGAGAGTGAAGAAAGCTATTTATGTTAAAATAAAGAAACCAAGCCTGAATAGAGGTGGGGGTTGACATCTATGTTCTGCCACAAACAATGCTGTTTTGATGCCTTTTCCTGGGGAAAAGGAAAAGTTGAGTGGAAAAATATGATTATTATTCATCTACATTACACATACTCCAGTATTCTACATATTGGACTGGACTTACCTGGAGCCACACTCACTGGCAATTTAATATAGCTGTTGTGGCTCTGGGTTAATTGCAAGTTGCCGCTACTGTTATATTAATTAGGTTGCAAAGGCTGAGCGGGTGTCTCTCAATAGGTTCAACTCAATTCTGCTGTATATTAATTACAGAAAGCAGTAAAATTAAATTTTAGAAAGAAATGAAATTAATATTGTGGGTTAATTGTTTATGAACTAGAAGGTGTTTTAATATGCAATATTTTTCATTCATTCCATGAATTTTAATTAATCATTTGATCACCTTTTTAAAAATATTTTTAAATAAAAAAATAAATCCCATAAAAATCAATGAATCAGCCTGAGGTAATCAGTGAATATTGTTTATTGCATTATTTTTGGGTACAGGTCTACTAGCAGGGAGCCAGTCAGGGACAACCAAAAAACAACACGCCCCCCAAGCCTTACTTTGACCAGGTCTGGTCTAAATGAATACCACAGATATGTCTTGAAAAGAAATGTGTTTTATACTACCGTGTATTAAGAGTGTTTTGTGGAGCCTTTATTTTTTTGCTTTATTATTGCATAGCTTGGCTCCTTGCCTTTTTGACAATAAAAAAATAATTAATGATATAATAATCTTTAGTGAATTGTAATTGTTCTCTAGAAACAAACCATTGCCATCAGAGGCTGGCATGTAAACTACCATTGGAAATAGAACATCATTGTATTGATTAACCACAATTCAGAATACCTAGAAGCAATCTGGCACATAAGAGGGACATGCAAAACCTGTATCTGTTGGAGGAGCTTTAGATATGAGTTACTAAACATAATAGTGTTGTGAACACCAGCTGCTACAGCTTTTATTTCTGGAGATGTTTTAACGATGAGTTGATGTTCTAAAGTCTCAGCTGTGGATCCTTAGGGGCTTATATGACTCATTGGTTAAAGTTAAAGCTTTTATTAGTAGCCAAGTATCTTACTGCTTAGATGTCAATGCTGGAGTGTTTTATTGCAGAACTACAGTGGTCAAAATATGATGCATAATATTTGAAATTGTTTATTTTCTTTAAGGGGTATACTAGTAAATATGATCCAGAATATCATGCCACCAAGTCTTTAAACTTTTCTTCTGCAACCCTACCAAACATGTTCCAACGAAGCATCGAGAGCTACATTGATAAAAGGATGGGAACCACCTATGGCCCTCCAGCAGGAAAAAAAATGACAATTTTTATTGATGACATTAATATGCCTGTAATCAATGAATGGGGAGATCAGGTAAATGCGCACAAGCTAAAATGAAACTGAAAGAAATGGCTACTGTAATTTTCTTTTAAATATCATACTGTAGGGCTGATGCAATAAAAGGAACAAATGTTTGTCTGTGCTGTTAATCTGCAGCTACCAATAACATGTTATCTAACTGCAGTAACCCAGTAAAAAGCTAACATATGATTGGTTCCTCCAGATTAATAAAAAGGGCAACATTTTGCACCTTATATACAGGGCTATGTACTGAGATCCGTCGGCTATTTGTGTCTTAACCTCACGTTAACCAATGTACCAAGCGTTAATGTGACTTTAAGACACCAATGTACTGAGCCATTAACGACTCTTTAAGACATAATCTTTCACAAAAGTCAAACTCCAGTCACAATGCACTGAGAGCCACTATCAGCTCATTGCATTGCCTAAAGACTCTCAGTACATAGCCCTGATAGTATTTTGAATCGAGAATATTGGTTTTGTAAAGGTTAAGAAATATGTTACATTGGAAACTAAAATAAAACTGCTTGTGAACATTACTTCAGATGTGACTAAGGTTTGCACTCAAGGCACAACTTGCTATAGAATTCAGTTTAGTTCTTTTTTTAACATAAAACTAATAGTGTATATGTTGCTGTGCTACATGCTTAAGAAGGGCCACTTTAGCCATCAAATGTTTGTTTACCTGATGCCTGACAGAGTAAAAACGACCCCTCCTGCCGGATCACTTAAAAATGTTTTTTTCTATGACTCCCCCTTCCCGTTAGTACATAACAGTTTGCTTAGCTACTGCCAAGCAGCCTGTCTGGATGAGGATTGTTGGATAAATCCTATTTTAAGTGATTGTTGGAACAAATTCTCCAAACTAGATTTATCAAACGTGTGTGATTTAGGCCCATGTAGTTATTCCAGGCAAAATGTTATTTTAACATTGATCTGAAGAGGGGTGGGGTGAGCTGGTTTCCAGTACACTGTTCTCTCACTAATTTCATTATCTTTTTATGAGCTTTACAAATTAAACTCAGAAGTTAAATACATAAATAATTTACAGTTATAGTATTGTATATATAAGATCTGTAACATTCTAATTAGTTCTTTATACCAAGCCAAGTCGCCAAATATATTATGCGACTCTCATAAACATGTAAGCAATGTTTCAATTAATGTGATGGCCCTGTGGCAATTATTAACCACAATTAAATTTGCAAGACTTCATTTCTTCTGCACGGAACAGAAATAAAATTTAATTTCATTAAAAAAAAGTTGGAGACTTCACTAAATTAACTCTTACAGCAGAAAACATTTTAGTTGCCATATGTAAATTGTCTTTTCCTATAACTGTGAAGGTGGACCTTTTTTGTATACTAAAGAATGAATGTTCTTTTAAAACATTAATAACAATTCATTGTTGTAACATTTGTAACAGATAGCCATCTCTCTTTCCCCTAGAATCAAAGAAATCATCTGTTTAAATTTGCAGGTTTTTTTTTAGTTATCAGTTACCATGTGCCTAAAGCTAGGGACACAAAGTACTGATAAAGCCCCGATAACTTTGGATCCAATGGTATCGGGGCTTTATCGGTACTGTGTGTACCTTGCTTTTTCAAATGAGCGCGTGTCTGCCGAACATTCGCGTCAGCTCGTTAGGAAAAGAGAGAAAATTTCCCTCACCTACGGTTGACTCCCTATAGGGGAGCCTGCCGCGACTGAGGGAAACACACAGTCTGCAAGATCCTGTCTGTTATCTTTCAAAAATCTTTGAAGTGTGTACCAAGCTTAACAATTGACTTCTCCTCTTCATTATTAACCTATCCCATTCTGCTGTACTTTACCTGTTATCTTGGTGGTGAATCAGCTGAAATGGAATTTAAAAAGAAATAGATGCAGACTTGTACATTATATAGTAAATTGTTTTTATAAATAACAATATCCATTATTTGACAGATTACAAATGAAATAGTTAGGCAACTTATGGAGCAAAAAGGTTTCTACAATCTGGAAAAACCTGGGGAGTTTACAAGTGTTGTTGACATCCAGTTTGTAGCTGCCATGATACACCCTGGAGGAGGGCGAAATGATATTCCCCAGCGTTTAAAACGGCAGTTCACTGTGTTTAATTGCACACTTCCATCAAACTCATCCATCGACAAGATATTCCGAACTGTGGCAGAAGGTTATTTCTGTGAACAACGAGGCTTTCCTGTTGAGGTGTGCAGACTTGCATCCCATTTGGTGCCAACAACACGTAAAATTTGGCAGGCAACCAAAATTAAGGTAATGTGATCATTTAACATGGCATAAATATTAATACTAAATATTAACATTATTTTAAATATGAAAGTAACAGAAAATAAATAGGAGATTCAGGCATAGATACGTTTCACCTTGTTTGTTCTGCTTGATAAGATGCAGGACTTTATTCTTTTGTAGATGCTGCCAACTCCTGCAAAATTTCATTACATTTTTAACTTGCGAGATTTGAGCCGTATTTGGCAAGGGATCCTAACTGTCACGTCAGAGGTGTGTCAAAGCAGTGATGTTTTGGTAGCACTCTTTCAGCATGAGTGCTCCAGGGTTATTGCTGATAGATTCGTTGACCAAAAGGATAAAGACTGGTTTGAGAATACAATGCATAAGGTAAGAAAATAAAATAGCTCATATTATACAATATTTTCTATTTAAATAAAAATACATTATACATATGCATTTAATACAGTGTTAATATTCAATTTTAAAAACAAATGTCTGAAACAATTTACTTTTCATTTATGGCTGTCTGCATCTACTGTGCCATGCTACCTATGCCTACCTAAATGCCCTGTAGGAAATGGAAGGAATGGAAGAATGAACATGTATTGTGGACATTTAATGAATAGTACTATTTTGGAAAGTGACTAAATAGTGAATCTTATTTCATCTCTCTGTCCCAAACCATATAACTGAGCTTTATGTGTTGGATTAGTTTGACATTTTTTATAAAATTGTTTCAAATCGGTTGAGAAACATTATATGATGTTATGCACACATTTCCATAATGCCATTTTTTACTCTTTTCTGGACAAAGGAAGCATTTCAATATGAGCAAATTACAAAAATGACAAGGTTATTTTTGTATTTAAAGTTTTTAGTTATTTTGGCGCATTTTGAAATTTGTTAGAAAATGCTTAAAACCATTCATTAGTTTAAATGTAATATCAAGTTGAAGGTTTCATTTCTATTCCACAGATTGCAATCGAGGACCATGGACAAGAGATGCTGCAAAATGTTTTAAAAGAATCCTACTTTGTGGACTTCTTAAGAGATGCACCAGAAGCTACTGGAGATGAACCAGAGGATGCAGACTTGGAGGCACCTAAAATTTATGAGCCTATTCCATCATTCGAACAATTATCAGAGAGGCTTGAATTGTTCATGCAGCAGTACAATGAAGCTGTAAGGGGTGCAAGGATGGATTTAGTGTTTTTCAAGGTAAAACAGAGTTGTTTTTTAGGCTCATATAATGTAAGAGTAGTGATGTCTAGCTACTTGCTAGACCTTGTAGTACAGTGACTACATTCATCCATTATAATAACTTAATTACAAGTTAATGCTAGAGTCTGACAACTCTAAAGCAATACAAGAGGTGTCTTCACGTTGTGATCTGTATTTAGAGCCCAATGTTCATTTAAAGCAATTAAAAAAAAGGAATTCCTTGTTGACTGCTCCTTGTTGACTGGAATGCACGTGGAAGTGACACATATCACTATTATTGTTTATACCTTAATAGCCATCACCAGAACAACACTTATATTATGTAGCCAAATTGAATGAAAGCATTTTAGCATAAAAGTAAGGCCTATTGATCACTTTATTAAGCATGTATTACAGTAAGTAAATGAGTTATATAAAATAAATGAAAACAGTTCTGGATTGTAAGAAGCTTATCTTAAAAAATATTGCTTTGTGTTTCTTTTGTGCAGGATGCAATGATTCACCTAATAAAAATCTCCCGCATTATCAGAACCCCACAAGGTAATGCATTGCTTGTTGGAGTTGGGGGATCTGGGAAACAGAGCTTGACTCGACTGGCTTCATATATTGCTGGATATCAGAGTTTTCAAATTACACTCACAAGGTATTGTTTTAATTATGACTTGGGAATAAATTCACTGTACATTTTCATAGATGGTCACATGGTCATAAAACTATGGTGTGGAAGCATGGTGACTAGAAATAATACATTTTATTATATTGATTCTATTATACAGTATAAAACATTTTGTAATGGCAAGTTATATAGGCAGACATGGATATAGATGGGTTTTTTTCCATCTAAAGGTTTCTTACCTGCTTGTTTATCTTAAAATCATGTTGGAGGGCATTGATCATTGATTCTATGTGGCATCATTATTACATGATATTAGATGAAAAAAACAAGGTTCCCCTGTGCCTGATCTGGCTCCTTAGGCAATGTATATTTTTACAAATGAAATAGTTAACACTGGACTTTGATTTATATCAAAGTCCAACATCAATTGCACTTTTCGCTACTTTTGTGACCTAGCATTTTGTCCTTGATGAACAATACTGAGCTGGAGCATTCTTTGGGTCACACTTTTCTGTGAAACTGTAGTTTATATTAGGGTGATGCAATATCCATCACTGTCTTCCAAGCCCACATTAACCCATTTGTGTCTATGTATTTAATGGGTTAAGGTGGCCATACACATGCGATTTCCATCACATTGGTATCTGTCGGCACACACGGACCCAACCGATCCCCATATGCAGTATGGGATCGGTCAGCCATGCAGCCATACACAGTATGATTGGGTCAGCTCCATTTACTTAAAGTAAAGGGAGATGATTCCAACCGGCGGATATTTTCCCTCATTTCCGACCGACCGGAATGCTGACTATGGTCGTTCATCTGCATTCTGGTCAGTCAGGAAGAGCCTATACACAATGACAATAATGGGCAAATCTAGTCTTTTTGTTTTAAAGGGATATGAAAAAATCATAATAAGGTATAAGGTGCAATAGAACTATGCAGTTTTTTTTTCATTCCATTTATAAAAGTTCTTATCGTTAAATCATTATCGTGCTAATTTTGCCCCATCCAATCCGATGTTCAAATGGAACCTAGCATCTGATTGGTTGGTGCACAATTAGCACCATTTTTAACATTAAGAACTTTTATTACATCACACTGTTAGTCACTTACTGTCCAGATGTTAAATATTTTATTGAGGGTTAACTAAAAATATTATTTTTGTATAATTATATATTAACAGATTGCATTATATTCTTTTTAAATACGTTCATTTTCAGTGGTATTACTCCTTTATTTTTTCTAAAGGTTCCTCAAACTTAGCTTTTATTTTGGTCAGCAGACATCCGTTAGTGTAAGCAATGAAATGTACTTGTCAAAAGCCATTCAAAACCAACGGCTGCTCATTATAACCATACCTGGGCACCTTCAGCTAATGAGCATGTCCCCCCTACAGCAAAATAGAAGATAATTGCATTTTTCGATATATGTCTTGATAGGATGTCAGATTTTATGTTAAAGTATTTTTGACCAGGTCTTTCTATAAACCAATGAAATGATTTAGAAACTAATGATTCTAAATCCTTTAAAATGCTCATTAATGTAGACACAGAATGTTGCATCATATCTCTGAAGATTTTATTGTATATCATAGTAAAGGTTAGTTAAAAATATGTTTTATGCTGACCTCCTGCTGCTCTTGGCTCAGTTTATGTTTTGGAAGAGTTTTTTTTCTTAAAACAGAACTTTCTGAAAGAAAACAGCAACGGAATTTTCTAGGTTTTTAGTGTATTTCATATATCTGAAGATAGACAAAGGGGCTTTGCAGTGATTAATGACTCTGAGGGTCGCACTCCAAATGAATTATAAGTTTATTGTGAACCACACATCACACAAAACACAACATTTTCGGGGGGTGTAAAGTGCCCCCTTCTTCAGGTAATCAACTAAAGAAAGGGGTACTTTACACCCCCGAAACGTTGTGTTTTGTGTGCTTCAAAATAAACTTATAATTCATTTGGAGTTTGACCCTCAGTTCCATTATTTTCTGTGATACTATTGGCTTTGAGGAAGAGCCATTTGAGGTGTCTGCACCCACTGGTTGGGTTCCACCTTTGGTTATTGTGCAGTGATTGTCAAATTAGGCCTGATTTGTTTTAGAAGAAAAGTAAGATGATTTTAGGTTATTAACATACTGTACTTTTATTTTTAAAAAGTCATATTTTTTTAAAAAGCCATAGAATATCTACAAGGAAATGTATGGTTAGTAAAGGATCACTAAACTGCTAAACAAAATGAAAGTTTTACTTTCAGGTAGATAGTAGACACACCTCATACTTAATTTCTTTCCAGTCTGTCTTTAAGGAAATTTCCTTGAATATGGACTGGGAGATGTAAAATCGATATGCGCTCCTTACCTATCATGGGTTCTCGGTCAGGTATGTAGCGCCTCTTAACTTTAATGGTGATATTAACCCAGAGCCAATATCTCTCTGGGTATATCTCCCCTCCGCAAATCAATTTTGCATTTGTGGCGATGGGTAAATCCCAAAAGGGATTTAGCCAGCTATTATCCGGCTAAAAGTAGCGCTAACGCGATATTAAATTGCAACATTTCTTCGGGTTAACGTGGGTTTTAGAAGGATTTGGGCTATATTGAATCTTCCCCTATGTTTTTTTAAAAAGTGCAAAAAAAGCAACCTTTTTAAAAAAAGGGAAACTAAAGCTTAAATGTAAATAGGCTTGATAGAATTATAAGATAGATGTATATCTTAACTCTGAAATCAGCAGCATTGTGTAAAAACTACTGGTTACATGCCTGTGACCTCTTTGTAATTAGCAATGAGCACTTGTTAAACAAGTTGTTACTCTCTGGCTGCAAAAACCTGGAATTGCCACAGACCTACAGAATTACAGGTCATTTTTCCACAATGCTGCTAATTTACAAGATTAACGTTACAGTTTTCTGCAATTTAGAAATTTTGTAATCCATTTCATTCAGAGTTATTAATGTTTTAGCTTTAGATCACCTTCAAAAGAAATAATGTAGCCCATTAGTATGCAATATAAAAATAATAAAGGCCCATTGCCTTTTTTTAGGATTGCTCCTATACAATAGATGGGACTACAATGCCATAGCTGATAGTCGCTTATTTCACAAGAATAAGTACATTGCCATGGTATTCAATTAGATCAACTGGACATGAAGTTTAGTTCAAGAGGTTTCGCTAGTCATCCGACTGGCTTTCTCAATTTAGAATGAATTGTACAAAAATCTATTGGCAAGAAATACCCTGGAATGTGTCCAAATTATCATATAATAGCAAAGTGTCAGGTACTTACTGAATTCAAGGTGTTTAGGATCGGACTGGCCTGCCGGGATACTGAGAAAATACATGGCAGGAACCATTGGTCTCTTGGTCACCCTGGCTTCATTTATTTTAAAAATGGGATGTCCGCAACTTTAATTTCTGCCATTATCTGTTGCCTGGTCAGAGCAGCAGTGGGAGCCTTTAAGGCGTGACAGAGAGTAAACAGACAGATAGTGGCTGGACACTCTCCTCTCCATTAGCTTAAAGATTTATGGTGTACACTGGATGCAGAAAGGTGCTGTAACTTTGTTTTAGCAAAGAGCACCTACTTACAGTCTGTTCTTAGAAGCCACATGGAGCACTGAGTGCACTTAACAATTGTGTGTGGAATAGAGATGGATAATGTGACTATAAAGTAATGATTGATTCTGTGGATTTTTGTGTAGGCCCCTTACATAGCTTAAAGGAGAACTTTCATTACCCCAATAGAAGGAGCACGTTTACAAAGATACGAAAAGTTGTGTCTCACCTCTCCCTTTGCTGTGGATGCTGGGTGATTTAGGAAAATAACCTGTGGGGTGTCAGCTCCCATAATTCACCTTATCTGGCATCACCCAGCTAAGTGTACACAGTACACTTTACAGGAAGCTTCAACTTTGCTTCCGGGAAGCTGACAGCCAATTATTACAGCTCAGAGATCATCCCTCCCTCTGACACAGACAACAGATTTCAGTGCAGTTTTTGTGTAAACATATTACAAATGCTCCTGTCCCTAACAATGATAAACTATCAATGATAATGATAGCTAAGAAAAGTAATATTTGCAGTCTAATCTTTGTAGAATCTCTATATTTTGCTAGAAATATAAAAGAAACCATAAAAGGTATGCCTGGGGAATCGGACCTGTGTCCCAATGGAATGTTTGTTTCCAAACCCAGCACTTTAGCAGCTCGCCACCAGCTGCTATATATAAAGTTTGTACTTATGTAGAAACTTTATATTTTCCAGAAACATGATGGAAACAAACAAAAAAATATATTAACTCCAGTATATAAATGAACTCCAGTAGACTATGTTGCATTGTTTCAGAAGCAAACCAGGGGATTTGAACTTCTTGGACTGTATGTTCCTACAAAAATGGCACTTACATGGTGCAACATCAGTAACCTGAGGTCAGGGGGCATGGCTCTTTGAAGCTAAGATGGGTTATGAGTTTTACTGGCAACAACATGGAAGCCTTCTTTGTAACAGAATATATACTAAATGCAACTTACTAGAGAAGAACTTTTCAAAGTATAGGTGTTCTGAAGGAGAAAAGTTTTTACATTAGGATTTAAAAAAAGTTTATTTCTCCTTTAAGTTGCAAAGACAATCTTTATTTATACACTTTATGGGCCTGATGGAAAAGTTTGATCAGGGGCCATAGCGCTAATTACATTGACCAGTTTGCTTAGTCAGTCCTTCAGTTTTCCAGCCAGTATGACAGTCTGTCCTCCAGCTCACCAGCCAGTAAAGTGTGTGTAACAATGTATATGGGTGTAAAGCAGTATGTATATGTGTACCTGAGTATGTTTATTTTGCTGGCAACAGTTTATGTGTTTGCTTGTGTGTAAATATTAATAGTCCATTACCCAGGATCTCCTTCCAAATTCCCCAGTAGTGTGTGGCAAAGGAAATCTCCATATATATGCATCAAAGGTTGGTGGGCCCTTCCTGTTTAGTTTCCTGGTGGGCACCATGTGCTAATAGTCTGAGACTAGCTAAGTGGTATCAAAAAAATGCTCAGGGTCAAATTACATTTTTGTACATGGGAGATAGTTGGTATCTAAACACCCTTAACCAAACAACCCCCCCCCAACCTTCTCCCCATCACCACTTAAACATCTTCTTTGTCCAGTATGTAAACTTTTCAAGGTGTGTCCTTTTTCTATAAGATTCAGGTGCACGTCTGAGTCCTAACCTGAGGGTTTGGCTCTTCTATGCAGGACCATACATTGGTGCAGCTGCTGTTTATCTACCTCATATACAAATATGGGCTCTCTTAACTGCACTGTGCTGTGTAAATGATGTTGCTCTTGTGTTTCAGTATTAGGTCTTTTGGATGCACCATTTGCTGCCTCAGTTTGTTGCTGGGTGTAGAGCAGGGACAGTGTCTATTGAAAATTCTTCATAATTTCTGACACCCCCTCTATATATGAAATGATAATGTTCTTTTTCCTGTCTTGCATCTCACCTTCACTGATGGTCTCTTGTTCTTTTCTTTCCCTTTTCCAGTTCTGACAAAGGCCCAGTCCGGATATCCATGTATGTAATTCCAAATATAGTAGTATAAGGTACCTGACGAATTCAAGCAATCACATGTGGCATTGCAAAATTAAAAATAAAAAAAAATGTTTATTGTGAATTCCACAATGTCTTGGTCCATTTATCAAGTGTGAATTAGCAACCACCAATTACCACCATTTTATAACATAAAACAAATTATAAAACAGTGGTGGTGATGGGTGTTTGCCAGTTCACAATTGAGAAAGGATCAAGACTTTCATAAACATTCATTTTGCAATACCACATGTAATTGCTTGAATTCGTCAGGTACCTTGTAGTAATATATTTGGAATGACAAGAGTTTAGGTGTTTGGGGCAGAACACCAAGGTATACATGTGACGTTCTATCTAGGAATACTGAATACCACAATTTACCTATTACCTGGAATAATATTAATAATATTAAAGAACTGTCAATCACCCAGCCCTTTCCCCTGGCACACTACATGTAGAAACATGTAGAAACTAAGATCAGGGAAAGGAATAAGCATGATCTGTTGCTCTGTGCTCTTTCTGTGCAGATAAACCCAATCCTGCAGTTATCTGCTGTCTGTGTTAATTAAGTCCCAATATAACACTATACTTGAAGAAATCCATTACAAACCCCTCCCACACACACACACCTTCAAACTCCTACAGCTAAAAGAAAATCTTATTTGATTTAAGCAGTGATAACAGCTCTCAGTGCTGCTTACCTTCCCATAGCAAAGCAGTTTTACTTTCACTTTGACTGCTTGTGAAGGTTCTCATTCATCCAGGTCATGGTATATCTGTTGTATTCAATTAGATCAACTGGACTTGAAGTTTAGTTCTTGAAGACGTTTCGCTAGTCATCCGACTGGCTTTCTCATTCAGTCATTCTGAATTGAGAAAGCCAGTCGGGATGACTAGACAAAAGTTTTCAAGAACTAAACTTCAAGTCCAGTTGATCTAATTGAATACAACAGATATTTCACTTTGACTATAACACAAAATCACTGGGTGAATGCTATTGGTTGTAGGGGGGCACAGATCATCTCCACTGCACATGCTCTACACTCAAGCTGTGCCTCAGTTTTGGGAGGGGGTGGATGCATAGAAAGGAGAAATGCATACTAACTAGGAGTGAGCTGAACAAGCCATCAGGAGATCTAGTGACAGGGAGCACTGAGAGCAAAAAAGGATCAAGTTCCTGACAGCACTAAAATATAGAAAAGGATAAAGGCAAGTCATTTTTTCACTTTAGTGTCCCTTTAAGTACTGGTCTGTGTGAGTTGTTTTTTCAGTAGACCTCTACTTCTACTGACCATTCTCCCTCATCTACCAAGCAGTCAAAGAAAGACTGTGTATTGTTATAAACCTCTTCACCTCTGGTGTTTTGGTTGACAGAGTCGATGTGTTCTTTGAAGGTTTATACTTCTCTATTGTCAATTTTGACCCTGGTGTCATCCATGTATCTTAAACAGTGGCTGGATTTAATCAAGGACATTAGTATTATGAGGATTATAAGATTTTACACAAATGGCATAAATGTCTTTCAAAAGTATCATTCTTATGAATTGTGTTAAGAAGAAGTATTATCAACTAGCAAGGTTACTGTAGTTAACAATAAAAAATTAACTAAAAGAAGAACAACTTATCAGAACTATTGTACAGTAGCTTTCAGACAGAACCACTATTGGGGGGTTAGTGTATTGCCCCAATTAAATACTCACTTGTCTGATTACTGGTCAGCCATTGCGTTAGGGGCTTTATCCCAACAGAGATGATTTCCTCTGGACTTATTCTGTTGGGTATTTGTTGGTAAAGCAATAAAAAAGATGAAACTATACTGTGTACATAAAATAATTATACATTTTTCCTCAGTGACATAATACATAATCATAGACATTATGACAGTATGGAATATGACAGTATGGAATATGTTCCCCAGACAGTTTTGTCTTGAGGCATGGTGAAAAGTTTAAAAATAAACTGATATGTGAGAATCCCATATGGGTACCTTAAATATTTATGTGAGTAAAGTGACATCTGCAATGTAGTTTAATGCAGCTAATTTGCATACATTTTTTATTCCCAGTGGCATATTTATACTCTTATGGAAATGGAAGTGGCAAAGAAGAATTAGCTATTAAACTCACAATTGGCAATAAATGTAATTAGACGCTGTATGAGTTTTGAAAAGAGCTGTTTCCTAGTGAGATTTTGTTGTATTACAGGTTCAATCAATTCTCCATGCCCTATTCATACAGAAATATAGTATGTATTATTTTATTATTAAAAACTTTTATTGCAAGAAAACACATTACATAAAATTTAAACATATGGCATTGATACAGTCTTACAGTAGAAGTTTATAGAACTAAGAAAAGAAGGTTATGGACATGTATCAAACCCCCCCCCCCCCCCCGCAAATTTTGGGTTTTTTTGCATCCTCTGCAAGTTTAATGAGATCTTACAGAGCTAACGCAGCTGTAGAGGAGGTACAAAGGTTTACAGCCATACACCATTGTCCCATCATGGCTGTGACTGTTGGCTGCAACCAGAAGAAAAAGGAGCTTAGGAACACCGGAGAGGTAAGTTAGTATAACAATTTTGGAATGTTGGGTTGGGGTGGGGAACTACAGATTTAAGTGGTGGGGCGGAGATACTCTTTAACCTAAAAATACTGAATTAGTTTTTAATGTTATAAGATCATAATGTTCCGTTGTCTCTGTACCAGTATTCCCATTATATATAGCAAGGATTTCTCCAACGGTGTTAATGCACAGCAGGATCGTAAAATAATGTTTTAATTTTGCAATTTTGACATGAAATTTACTTTACTTGAAATTCAGACATAATGCTGTGTCAAAATCAATTTTTTTTTTACCACAAAATTGTACATTTCAATACGAAACATCGGTTTCATTGATGAAACTTTTTCAGTTTGGTTATAACATGTCTTTGGTATTTTCAACAGCAAATCTTGATATAAACTGTATACAAAAATACAGCACATGCCTAGAATTAAATAAAGGGATAAATAAAAGTAGTAATTCTGGTTGTTCTGTAATTTACTTGTTAGTTTTTACATGTCACTATGCTGATGTAGTATAAATTAAAAAATTTAGTCTTGAAGGACCATCTGTTCACAACATTCAGCTGTCAACACGAATATAAATTTCACCAGTTGCTTATTTAGACATTTTTGTCATGAGTTCTGTTGTATTGTAAATAGGATTTTAAAAGTCTGTGAATTGTTAATATTAGGAATGCTCTGCAGATTATAATAGGTTCAATTTTATAGATTGATGAAAAGTGGAAATTGTTGAGAACACATTTATCTGTTTGAAATTAGATTTATGCTTTTCCTATCTTCACATCACTTGTGACAAACAAGTGTTTTGTTAATTGTGTTCTGCTTCTACAGCCATTTATAGTTCCTCTTTCTAAACATTCTGGCCCTGCTGAGCTACTTTTGGAAGGGTTCAAATTTTATATTTTGCAATTACTGATGTTAGGACACAAAGCCTAATTGTTCTCATATTGAAAGCACAGTTTTGGAAACCTGGAATTCAACGTCCTAGTGTATTTTGGGATATTGAATGTTATTGCTGGAATAATTCAGGATGTTCAGGATTTCAAATACAGTTACAATACTTCACTGTTAAACATGCAAACACATAGGCATATTAAATAGGTTTTACACCTCCCAAGTGAACATTTTAGCAAATCATACCTTAACAATTTTCTGCATTAAAATAAATAAAGTAACAAGCCTGTAGACATTTTCTTTAACACAAATAAAGAAATGGAAACTTTCATTCAGTAAATCTACCAATTTCCAGGCCTCAAAGCTACCAAAAAAGCATTGGTTAGAAGTCAATTATGTCAACACCTCCATCTTTTTGCCTCTAAATATCAAGATGAAAATTGTAACAAAAGACAGCAAAAAATGTAGACACTTTATAAATAGCTTTTTACAAACATGTATACAGTATTTAATATAGTCTTTATGTATGTAGTAAGTTATACAAAAAGCATAAAAGACATTCTAGAAGACATAACTAGAGGCTAGAGTGCAGTCTCAGAATTTCCCATGTTAAAGTTACACTGACCCATTTACAAAGGTTTAGCATAACCTTAACACAGATTTTGGAGAGTTACGCAAATAGAAATTTAACATTGTGTTAATGACTGTTTTTGCAAACAAGGAAACAATAATCAATGCACATTCCCTGACCACATACAATATCATACTATCTTTGCACTTGCATACATATTCTATTAAACATAGCGATATTAGTTACAGAATATTCGCAAAAAGGGAATAGTGCACAATCAAAGTACTTGCACGTAGTAAAGCAGAATTTCCACAGTGCTACCTGGGACCACAATGTACATCATATAAAAAGTAGGGCATAGACACCTCAGCCAAAATGTCCCATCTATGGTGCACAAACATTGTAAGTGCAATATTAGAAACAAAATAATGTGTAATGGTATCAAACTTTATTGCACTTCAGAATAAACAATCCACAGTACAAAATAGGTAAAATATACAATAAAAAGCATTAATGGCCCTATGTACAGTAGCTATAGCTAATTACAGGGAGATGTAATAAAGGCCCAAAAATAGTTAAATCCCCCTATGTAATATCAGGGTTTAACTCTTGCTTTACTTTAACACCATGGAAAATTAGAAGCAGTAATTAGAAGCATTATATCTGTTGTATTCAATTAGATCAACTGGACTTGAAGTTTAGTTCTTGAAGACGTTTCGCTAGTCATCTGACTGGCTTTCTCAATTCAGAATGACTTGTACAAGAATCTGTGGCAATTATGTACCCTGGAAAATCCCAATTAGCATATCACAGCCAGGTGTGGTGTTAAGGGCGTGATTAGATAGTGGCTAAGAGGTGTTATAGGAACGCCCAGAGTAAGGTGTCAAAACAGCATTGTACATGGCAGACAGATGGTGTCGAACCCCCCCACCTCTATTTAGGCTTGGTTTCTTTATTTTCACATAAAGTCATGGTGAGAAAACGTCTAGGCCAAGACAGCACTCTCACCAGCAGAACTGATCTCAACCCAGAACAGGTGTGTGCCTTACTGGACTTGTGCCTGAATACCACCTATTTCAAATACAGGGATAAGTTCTATAAGCAAAAACACAGATGTGCTATGGGATCTCCAGTTTCACCCATTGTAGCCAACCTTTACATGGAGGAGGTAGAAAAACTGGCGCTTAATACCTTTAAGGGCTTAGCACCCAGCCACTGGTTCAGATATGTGGATGACACCTGGGTTAAAATCCACCAGAAGGAAGTACAAGCTTTCACAGAACACATTAATGCGGTAGACCAAAACATCAAATTTACAAGGGAAGAGGTACAAAACAACAAACTGGCTTTCTTGGACTGCTTGGTAGAAGTCAGGGAGAATGGTAAACTGGAAGTAGAGGTTTACAGAAAACCAACACACACAGATCAGTATTTGATGTTTGACTCCCACCACCCTTTAGATCCCAAGCTGGGGGTCATCAGAACCCTGCAACACAGAGCTGAGAACATCCCCACTAGCACAGAGGCGAAGGCTAAAGAAATGAAACATCTCAGAGGAGCCCTTAAAACTTGTGAATATCCAGACTGGGCCTTTGTCAAAAGAAGCAGAAGGAAAGAAAAGAACACGAATACAAACAGTGAAGGGGAAAAGCAAGACAGGAGAAAGAACATGGTCATCTCATATGTAGCAGGGGTCTCCGAGAAATTAAGAAGAGTTTTCAAAAAACACCGTATCCCTGTCTGCTTTAAACTGAGCAACATGCTGAGGCAGCAATTGGTACATCCGAAAGACCCAATACTGAAACACAAGAAAAGCGACATCATATACGCAGTGCAGTGCAGTGAAGAATGCTCTGATTTGTATGTGGGGGAGACCAAACAACAACTGCATCAACGTATGGCCCAGCACAGAAGAGCCAATTCCTCGGGTCAGGACTCAGCCGTGTACCTGCATCTTAAGGATAAAGGACATACCTTTGAAGATTGTAATGTTAACATATTGGCAAAGGAACGTGACTGGTTCAAGAGAGGTGTTAAGGAGGCCATTTATGTGAAAATAAAGAAACCAAGCCTAAATAGAGGTGGGGGGGTTCAACACCATCTGTCTGCCATGTACAATGCTGTTAATTGGGATTTTCCAGGGTACATAATTGCCACAGATTCTTGTACAAGTCATTCTGAATTGAGAAAGCCAGTCGGATGACTAGCAAAACGTCTTCAAGAACTAAACTTCAAGTCCAGTTGATCTAATTGAATACAACAGATATACCATGACCTGGATGAATGAGAACCTTCATAAGCAATTAGAAGCATTGTTTGACAACCCCTTGTCACCCAGTCACTACCTAGGTACCTCCATTTATTCCACTGATGTAGGCTTTAAACCCTACAATGACCACAGACACTGCTTAGTGATGCAACCAGCCATGGCCAACATGTGTTTTCATCTCTTAGCAGGACTTGCTATGAAACCATACTATGGTTTACATATGTGGATCACTTTAAATAAATTTTTGAATGCATTAAACTAAAATGATTATCATTACCTTTAAATGGAGCTGCACTTTGTTAAGCTTTTTTGATTTGCTCATTACTAAACACAATAACAGCCTGGTGACCCAAATATATTGCAGAAACACAGCCAAAAATGTATTATTGAAGGCATATAGGGATTCCAGTGGGGCAGTTTATTAGAGTTGAGAGGAACTGCTCCACTGAGGGGTCCTTCTTACAACAGGCTAAGTAAATGAGTGGGAGATTTCAGTTAAGAGGCTATGACATACAGTAGGCTGTGTAAAGAGATGATTAAACAGAGTTTAAAGAACTCCTATGATCTAAGATGATCCTTATGTGAAAGAGTAAGTGGGTTCCCATCCTTATTGATGTGGAAAATATGCATGCAAAATCACGAGAGGATATGTGTTAAATCATACAGCACATGTCAGACCTCTTAGGTGATTTATCTTTTATAATGTGATTATGGATCAAAATATGTAGGACCGACAAGGGGGAGATAAAATTTTAGATTTTGGGAACATGTGAGAGCTGTAAAGACTTAAAATAAATTGAGCTTAGTGCAAGCAAATGGTTGTACACAGGAGAACTAAAGTCAGCAGACAGCATTGTCCAAATAAAATGGGACATTCACAAATTGAATTGAAGATTGAATTGGATTGTGTCAGCTGCTCGGGTGTCATTTGTGAAACCTACACAATAAATAAGTTAGTTGTGCAAACTGATATTGAATCTGTTAGCATGAGTTTAATGGCTAAAAACTGCCCTAAAAAAACAGCAGAAAAATCATCTGATTATTTTGTATAGTTTTTTGTAGGTTGTCTGCAATTCAGGTTGAAAAATAAGCACAGCTTTTAAGCAAAAAAAAAAAGCAGCTTTCAAAGGCTTATCTGGGACTTTCATATTGGTGAGGAGACATCTGTATAAAAAATATGTGCATAGAGAAGGTGAATAGTTAGGTCAGGACGAGTGACTAATAGGTGCACATGCTTACAAGGCTCTTTCAAGATTACATAGGTTGTGAGTTGTGCTGGCAACAACATGAAAGCCTTCTTAGCTACAGAATCTACTTCTTAAATTTATGTGAATGCAATTTACTATTAGAGATGTCCGAACTTCCCAAAATCCGGTCCGCTCAAGGAAAAATTAGAAAATTCGAAAATCCGCGAGCAGACCCATTAAAACGAAAAAAAATCCTTGAAAATACGTGAAATCCTCGTAATTTAGAAAATTTCCGAAAATATGTTTTTCTGTGTATTTTCGAAAATACGAGAAATCCTCGTAATTTCGGAAATTTTCGAAAACATGGTTTGAAAAAGTTCGGAAGGCAGAAAAACGGAAAATCCGCGATATCCGCCATTCGCAAACAAGGTAAATCCGCCCCGGATTCGGGTTTGGATCCGCGAACTGGGCCATCACTATTTACTATCTTATAATGTATAGGTGTTCTGGTGAGAAAAGCTTTCACATTACGTTTTAAAAAATATGTTTTGTAATTCTTTGTTCTCTTGTTTTTTGTCCTAGGGATATTATGTGACCAATTGATTAATGCATATAGTGTTTTTACAGTATGCTGTGGTATGCATATGAGTATGCATGTAGTGTTTTTATAGTATAAGATACGGAGGGGAAGACATAAGAAGTGATGAATTATGTGATTCATTAGCTTTAAGTGCTCATATAATGTAAATACAAATGGACAATTAAAAAAGAACACTTTTGCCAAGTTTTAGTAGAGGAAACTCCAGCAGTCTAGAAACTGAATTCGTGGAAGTGTCAGTTATCTTACCAAAAGTAGCAGATCTATGCAACAGGGGAAGATACACATTATTTTCTGTTTCTCTTGCATAGCTGCTCAATCTTATTGTCTCCTGTTGACTTGAGCTTTTTGATAGAATCTGATTTGAAATAATGTAACATAGTAATGGAGGTTGAATAAAGACAGAAGCCCATCTAGTCCAGCCTTTACATCTTACTCTTTAACCTTACCTAACAGTTGATCCAGAGGAAGACGAAAAAATTCAATAAACTTGCCATTACCACGTCTGAAGGCATATAGCCCCCATTCCTAGACTTAAAGGATGTCCCCGCTTCCTCTGATATGACCTATTAGAGAACAATGCACCAGAGAGGTTCTTATATAGCCCATTAATATATTTATATAAAGTGATTATATCCCCGCACAAACGTCACTTCTCTAATGTAAACAGCCCTAACTTGTCTAATCTGCCTGCATAGTCAAGCCCATCCATTCTCTTATTATTTTAGTTGCCCTTCTCTGATCTCCTTTCATTTCCATGATATCCCTTTTGTATACGGGATTGCAAAACTGCACCACATATTCCAAATGAGGCCTTACCAGTGCCTGGTAAAGGGGGAGAATAATATTTTTCTCCCTTGATTCTATTCCCCTCTTTATACAAGACAATATATTGCTAGCTCTAGTCGTGGCTGCCTTGCATTGTTTGCTACAACTAAGTCTGTTGGACAGAATAAACACATAGTGGTTCTCATAAAATTCAGATTAATAACTAGTAATTAAATATTGCTGTGACATTTGAGTAAGGGGTCTAGCCCGTGAAACCTTGTGTCACAGTAATATATCATTAAAGTTTATTAATCTAAAGTTTATTAAAGTGCCACCACGTGATTTATTTTATCCATTAATGGGTTTTACCCCTTCATAGCTCAGGGTTGCTTTGAGCACGACTAATTCTACCAACTTGTTTCTGGTTGTAGATAATCTAGACCTGATAAATAGTAAATAGTTACTTGGTCTTGTTCACTGGTACTCTGCTGCCTTTTTATTATTACTGATGTTTCCTCCAACACAAAAATACATAAAAGTAAAGACGAGGGGTCAACACTTTATTACACTTTACTATATATAAAATGTTACTTTTATTAGTATACATTAAAAATATGGCATAGCCTGTAGCAATGGTAAACCCTACCCCTCTAGGCATGATGTAGACTCTTCCACCTAAGGATGTAAAGTCATTGCTGTAGGCATAGCCTTTAGCAATGGTAGACCCTACCACCCTAGGTGGTAGGTCCTTTTATGCTGAAGGTTCTGCAGTGTTTTTAATGCAAACTAATTAAAGTACAGACTTATTTATAGGATATGCGACCCGTGGTCTTTTATTTTTAATCTAGACCTGTTATATTATAAGTTTGAAACAACACGTGTTTAAGGGGATTTTAAGACCGTTCACATCTAAATTTTTACCCTTGGGAAATAAATGTAAAAAAAATAAATCCGCGCCCAAGTGGCTGAATTCTGATGTAAAGAGGCAAATGGAAAGGAAGAAAAAGGCATTTAAAACCTTTAAGTCAGAGGGAACAGAAAGGGCCTTTAGGGATTATAAAAACTGTAACAAGGAGTGTAAGAAAGGAATCAAACTAGCTAAAATTAATAATGAAGTTAGGATAGCTAAACAAAGCATCACTAAGCCTAATTTTTTTTAAAGTATATTAATAGTAAGAAGATGAGGACTGAGAATGTGGCACCATTAATTAATGGGGATAAGTTAGTTATGGGGGATGGCGATAAAGCAAATGTCTTGAATATTTTTTTCCCTCTGTATACACTATAGAAGATCCAATTACAGATATCATAGAGTATAGTAGCAATAATGGTATAAATGATTCAAGTGCACTTTGGTTAACTGCGGATATGATACAGGAAGAACTAAATAAGGTTAATATTAATAAATTTCCTGGACCGAATAAAATATATCCTCGGGTACTTAGGGAGCTAAGGTCAGTTTTATCAAGGCCATTGTTTCTTATTTTTGCAGATTCCCTCATGTCCGGAGGTGTGCTTCTGGATTGTAAAAAGTCTGATGTTATTCCAATATTCAAAAAGGGTAGTCATTCAGAGACAGGTAATTACAGGCCTGTAAGTTTAACATCAGTGGTGGGGACGATACTGGAAAGGGAACATATTCTAAAGTATGTTTCAAGGACTGACATTATAAGTAGTAACCAGCATGGATTTAGGAGGAATACATCTTGTCAAACTAACTTGCTTGGCTTTTATGAGGAAGTAAGTAGAAATTTAGACTCTGGCATAGCAGTAGATGTAGTTTACTTGAATTTTGCAAAGGCTTTTGATACAGTCCCCCATAGGCGACTAATGTGTAAGCTAAGGTCTGTTGGTCTGGGGAGGCACATTTGTACATGGATAGAAAATTGGTTAATGAATAGGATGCAGAGAGTAGTTGTTAATGGGGCTTCATCATTATGGACTAAAGTGTTAAGTGGGGTGCCACAGGGTTCTGTGTTGGGGCCACTTCTATTTTTTCTATTTATTAATGATTTGGAAGTGGATATTGTCAGCAAGGTTTCTGTGTTTGTTGACGACACAAAACTTTGTCGACCATTAAAAACTTCCGAGGATGTGCAATCATTGCAGGGGGATCTAGATAGATTGTCACATTGGGCTGCTAAGTGGCAGAAGAGATTCAATGTTGAGAAATGTTAGGTGATGCATTTTGGACTTAAAAATCCTTGTGCTGCTTATACGATAAATGGCTCTGTGTTAAGTGAGTCCCTGTTGGAAAGGGATCTTGGAGTTTTGGTGGATAAAAAACTTAAAGGAAGCAAGCAGTGCCAGGCGGCAACAGCCAGAGCCAGCATGGTATTGTCTTGTATAAAGAGAGGTATGGATTCAGGAAAATGTTATTGTACCTCTTTACAAAGCATTGGTAAGGCCCCATTTGGAATATGTAGTGCAATTTTGGAATCCTGTGTACAAAAAGGACATATTTGAAATGGAAAGGGTTCAGAGAAGGGTAACTAAATTAATAAGCGGATTGGGGGAGCTTGAATATGAAGAGAGACGGGAAAAGTTAAAATTATGTACGCTGGAGAAAAGGTGCTTGCATGGGGATATAATTACTGTGTATAAATACATTAACGGGCCATACAATAAACTATCCGGGGCATTGTACACCAATAGAACATGTCAGAGGGCACGTGGCCATCCCTTAAGACTTGAAGAAAAAAGGTTTAGGCTTTAAGTTCGGAAAGGGTTTTTCACTGTGAGAAGGGTAAAGCTATGGAACTGTCTTCTAGTGGACGTTGTTATGGCAGGTTCATTGGTCAGTTAAAAAAAAGCTGGATGAGTTTCTGCAAACAAGGAATGTTGCAAGTTACTGGTATTGATATATAAAGTAGAGTTGATCCAGGGAAATTTCCGATTGCCTCTTGGAGTTAGGAAGGAATTTTTTCCCCTTCATAAATTTGGTGGGTTTTTTTTGCCTTCCTCTGGATCAACATTTAGGCAGGAAATGAGGATATTGCTAGATGGGTTGGACTGGATGGACGTATATCTTTATTCAACCTCAAATACTATACTATACTATACATCATGGTTCATACATATGTTAATTCTGGTAAAAAATAATATGCTTGTTTTTTTAACTTCAAATACTATTAATAAAAATGGACCCTCAGCAGTTACTCTGTTAAAAACAGTGTCCTGTTGCCTTAGGTCAGGGTAGTCTGCAGCCCTCCAGATTTTTGCAAACTACAACTCCCAGCATTCCCAAATGGAGGGCTGCATGTTGGACATCCCTGCATTAGGTTGTTACATGTTAATAAATACAAAGTCTCATAATATACCCCATATAATCGAGTATAAACCGACCTGAGTATAAACCGAGGTACCTATTTTTACCTGAAAAAACTAGTAAAAGTGATTGACTGGAGTATAAACCGAGGGTAGAAATTATGACCACAACTGGCTTCTGATTCTGTATTGTTTTGACGCTTTAGTTTCCCGTTTAATGGACCGGAGAATTCCCATACAGTAGTCCCATACAGTAATAGCCATACTGGATTTGGCTATTACTGTATGAAAATTCTGCTGTCCATTTAAAACACAACTAAAGCCTCATTCCTTGGTTCAGTGGACAAGAGGATTTACTGGTAAGTGGGTATTCCATCCATCTTACCTGTACTTGTAATCCAGCAATTCAGTCACTCACTCTGCAAATCCGGCCACCGCTCGCTCACTCGCTGCCTGTATTGATCTGCCTAGTGACGTCACTACTCGGCACCGGGCAGTGACGTCAGCTGTCAAATCATTACAAGCAGCGAGTGAGCAGTGGCTGGATTTGCAGAGTGAGTCGGGTCTTTAGGTTGAATTTACAGCCTGAAAACCTCGGTTTATACTGGAGTATATACGGTATGAATTTCATCTTTGTCCTTGTAAGACCTTGCACTGTTAAAATGACTATGATTGTACAGATTTTGAAAGAGTGAGTCATGCTGTAGCATAACAGCATAAATTGCATACATGGCCTTAAAGCAAATACATTTGTTACAACTGTTAACTAACTGTATTACATTCAATAAAATTGTTATCATTCTTTGTACTTTTTATTATGTATATATAGTATGCAAAAACATGGTTTTTTTTGTTACAGAACCTATGGTACAAATAATCTAATGGATGATCTGAAAATCCTATATCGTACAGCAGGCCAAAAGGGCAGCGGAATTACCTTCATATTTACAGACAATGAAATAAAGGATGAATCATTTCTTGAGTATATGAACAATGTTTTGGCATCTGGGGAAGTGTCCAACCTGTTTGCAAGAGATGAAATTGATGAGATCACACAAGAATTAATCCCTGTCATGAAGAAAGAATATCCGAGGCGAACACCTACTGCTGAAAACCTTTATGATTATTTCCTTTCACGTGTTCGTAAGAACCTACATGTGGTTCTTTGCTTTTCTCCTGTTGGAGAAAAATTTAGAACAAGAGCTCTTAAATTTCCTGGTTTGATCTCTGGATGCACAATGGATTGGTTTCAGCGTTGGCCAAGGGATGCTTTGGTTGCTGTTGCCCATCATTTCTTAGCCTCCTTCAAAATTGAATGTACAGAAGAGGTGAAGCAAAGTGTTGTTAATACAATGGGAACATTTCAAGATATTGTGGCAGAAAAATGTGTAGATTATTTTGAACGGTACAGGCGTCAGACATATGTCACTCCAAAATCATATCTTTCATTTATTGGTGGCTATAAAACAATTTATAGCGAAAAAATTGAAAATGTTGGAAATTTGTCCAATCGTATGAAGACAGGTGACGTATTTTTTCCCATTACAAAATTGACACTGCAGACTATTAAAGATAATGCAATATACAATAGACATTCATTTTTACAGCTGTAGCATTTCAAATTTACTTTACTCAGATCAGAGAATTTCACAGTTCTGTTTAATTTTGATAGGAAATCCCTATAGTATCATCCATATCGCTTTTCAATAAAATGAAACTTTGAATTAAATCTCAAAGTTTGTATTTGAGTATATATAATACATTTGTGAAAGTCGTTACTGCTTTAGTCTAGGAAAAATTAAGTTGCTTTCTCTATAACGGCTGCACATGGAAAGTAAAGATTCTAACAACATTTTTTAATTAAAATTAAATTATTATTTTTGAAACTTTTTAAAGTATTATTCTACTAGATACAAGAAAATAAGGAAGTATTGAAGCTACAGTACAAGGAAACCTTCCAGTCACTTGGTACAAGACTACTCCTTTGCTAGGGGACAGGGCCCAACAGGAGTTGACTGCACTGGCTCTTGTAGTGAAGGATTCTCATTCCATTGCAATGTTGGATCGGAATTTAAATGCAGTTTCTGACTTATCGCATATATTTTAGCCTATAAAACGCATTGAATATTCCTATAAAAATTAACAGGGGGGTGCACCGAGCGCCGCCGATAGCGGCGCTCGGAACATCGCTACCTGGCGATTTTCTATTCCGCCATTTTTAACGCCAGCTATTAGCTGGCGTTGAAAGTGCCACAATAAAATGCGGATTTCGGCATATAACATCGCTTGCGGCAGCTGCGCTGTTATCTTTCGCGTTAGCCACGCAGCCGCCGCAAGGAAGGAGTTAAAGTCACGCTAACCGATATAACATCGGTTAGCGTGACTTAAACTCCAAATCAGGAGCGATGCGCCCGTTGGTGCATCGCCCTGCCAGTGTTTTAAATAGTACCAAAAAGCAAGCCCAGGGGCCTAAATGTTTGATGGATGCATTCATTGATGTGCTATTTTGTACCTATTCATATGTATTTGAGCATTGTAACTTTTATAAGGTTTCAGTATTTCATTTACAAGTTTCTAAAACAAAGTAGATAGTTCACATCACATGTGATTATAATAAATGTTGCATTATGAATAATGGATATGTTTATTTTTTGGCTGTATGGTTAAAATGTTATTATAAAGTAAGCCCATATTACCACAATGCTGATCGTGTGCTTAGTTGAAGCACATGCTTTCTTTCTGTCAAGCCTGACAATTTTGACATTTCCTAGTATCGATATATTCCTTTTTTTGTTTTGACTGCATGGCTTACTTTTACAGGCCTTGCCAAGCTGATGGAAGCAGAGCTGTCTGTAAACCAGCTGTCAAAAGAGTTAGCAGTGAAGGAAAAAGACTTAGCTGTTGCCTCAAAAAAGGCAGATGAGGTTTTGCAGGAAGTAACAATTAAAGCCCAAGCTGCAGAAAAAGTAAAAATGGAGGTGCAAAAGGTCAAAGACAGAGCCCAAGCTATTGTTGATGAAATAGAAATAGATAAAGCTTCAGCAGAAGAGAAACTTGAAGTGGCCAGACCAGCATTGGCAGAGGCAGAGGCAGCCCTTCAGGTAAGGAGCACATACTGTATGTTTCCCGTTTTCCTTCATTTCAGCACATAACATATGTTTAATGTATTGCGATGCGTACAATAGATACAGTAGATTCTTCTGAAAACATTTACTTTTTGCATGCTCAGGGCCTTAATTTTGTGCACTAGCACTAGCAAGCACCAGGATAATACTGCACCAGATTAGAGCTTATTATTACTTTGTGTGAAAACAGCTAATGGCAACTAGAGATGTAGAGTGGGTTTGAATAGAATCAAAGTTCCTTATAAACTTTCGGAACTTTTGAAACTCCAATTTTTGTGACTTTTTTAGTTATTTTCAAAAATGTTATAGTTATCAAAATGAATTAAAACAATCCAGCCAGATGCTTTTTTCACCAACCCTAGCAGTGACAACCCCCTGTGTAAAAAAGGCAGCTTTCCGGGTGCCATTTTGTCAGTGTGTTGGAGACGACAGAAGCTGATTTGGTTACCCTCGAATCTAGAAGTCGATTTCGGTAACCCTCGAATCCAGAAGTCCATTTTGGTAAGCCTCAGAAATATAATGGGGATGCTAAAAAATACAGCCCGATCATTTAAAAATGTTTTCATTATATGTACGTGTTTCCCAGTCCATTTCCCACTGCAGTGTGTCATTTATACTAGCATATTGTTGCTATTTGCTTGTGAAGGTTCTCATTCATCCAGGTCATGGTATATCTGTTGTATTCAATTAGATCAACTGGACTTGAAGTTTAGTTATTGACGTTTCGCTAGTCACCCGACTGGCTTTCTCAATTCAGAATGACTTGTACAAGAATCTGTGGCAATTATGTACCCTGGAAAATCACAATTTGTATATCACAGCCAGGTGTTAAGGGCGTGATTGCATAGTGGCTAAGAGGTTGTCAAAATTTTACCCTACGTTTTTACCCTAAAACTACTGTAGATCATTAGTCCTGTCTGAAGATTGTCAAAGAATTGTTTGAAGTTGGTTTTGCAACACAATTTCACCAAAAAACTTAGACAGTTTAGCCAGTGCCAATCTTTATTAGTGGTGTTGTTGAGACAAAGACAGACAGTACTTTTAAAACATGTATTTCAAGGTTTTGGGTACTGGTGAATGCTACTTCTCAACTTCCAGCTACAGTTTTATTTCAGCTATTAGTCACTGAAATAAAGCAAGTATTATAAACCAATCAGATTTCAGAACTTTCCAGAAATCTGATTGGTTAATGTAAAGCATGCAAACCAAGCATTAAAAAATTGATCAGAAATGGATTAGGGTTCGCGTAGATGGCTGAAGAGAAGAAGAAGAAGCGGCTGGCAACATCGGCTCCGCTGAGGCCGCGGTGCCAGCGGCTCACTGGCGGCCGCAGTGATCTGCCTGGCATCGGCGACCTGAGTGGGGTTGGTGTCGCCAGCCCGAGACGTCGCATCAATCAGGGACGCCGGCAACATCGGCCTCGTCGAGTCGCCAGCGCCCACCGGGGGTACCCATGGCGGTCGCAGGGGTACCTCTCGGGGGCGGCGGCCTCATGGAACTGGTGTCGCGGGGACTGGAAGAAGAAGACGCCGCCCAAAGGCTCTTTTAAGAGCCGCACACTGGGGGTGACCCTGCCAAAGGCACTTGTCAGTGCTGCAAGGGCCCTTACAAGGGCTGGGGAGGGGGGTCCCGGTTCATGCTGCGGGACCCCTTAAGCCCCAAAAGGCCCTTCTCAGGGCCCCCTGGAGGGTCTCTCCACCCCTTCCAGCGGCCCCTTCCCGGCAGCCCCTCCTAGCCTTCTGTTCCGAGATTGCCACAAGCGGGGTTGGGAGGGGCTGCTGGGAAGCGGTGGCGGGTGGTGCGGCCGCGGGGTTGAGGGTGGGGTGGGTGTATGCCCCGTCCCCTTAGCAGAGGCGTCGGGAAGGATTTTAAGTCCCTTTGCGGCGATACTGTACTTAGAGCATTGTGCTAAGTGCAGTATCGCCGCGAAGGGACTTAAAATTACCGCACACATCGCGGCCGCGATACATATCATGACATTGGCTCGCCATTTTAAATGCGGCGATAGTGCTTTTTTCGTGGCCGCGATGTGCGGCGGTAATTTTTTTTGCGCAATATCGTTTTTTTATAAATATGCCCCCTGGTGTGTGCTTCCTTTTTGTGTGGCACCAGTGCCTCACTTGGAAAGTTTGTGCAGTTTCAGTGCGCACTTGTATAACAGTGTGCATTTGATATCCTCTCAAATAACTCAACAAACCACCATTAATGTCTAAACACTGCTAACAAAAACTAGACACCCTAAGTGAAAAGGTTGGGAGATATGCTTGGCCAGTCCAGCACCTCTTTGCAAGGCAGTGTTTTGGGGCATTATCATGTTGGAATTCTGCCCTTGGCCCCAAACCTTACACTCCCACCACCGTGCTTGATTGTAGGCAGTAACCTTGCCTTTGTACTCCTCACCTGTTGCCGCCACACTGCTTAAACCATTAAGAACCAAATAAGTTTACTTGGTCCATCAGAATAAGAGGACATGTTTCAGAAATCCATGTCCTTCAGCAAACTGTTGTGGGCTTTTTGGCACATTATCCATAGAAGAGGCTTCCTTTTGTGACCATGCAGAACAATTTGATGCAGTTAACTGCATATCGTGTGAGCACTGACATTTGACTCTCAACTCTTTAACCTCTGCAGAATAGGGAATAGATTCAAGACAAAAAATATTATTCTCCCTCTTTACAAGGCTCATTGGAATGAGTTTAGGAATTTGCAGTGCAATTTTGGAATCCCATATACAAAAGGGACCTTGGAAATGGAAGCAGTTCAGAGAAGGGCAACTAAAATAATAAAGAGAATGAGGGCTTGACTATGCAAGAAGATAGATAAGCTAGGGCTGTTTACATTAGAGAAGCAATGTTTGCGTGGGGATAGGATCACTTCATACAAATATATCAATGGCCATACAATAAACTCTCGGGTGCATTGTTCACTAATAGGTCATATCAGATCTCGTGGACATCCTTTAAGACTGGAAGAAAATATTTCATCTCAGGTTAGAAAAGATTTCTTTACAGTGAGAACAGTAAAACGGTGGAATTGTCTTCCAGAAGATGTAGTAATGGCAAGTTAATTTAATAGCTTTCAAAGTGGGCTAATAGGTTCCTAAAACTAAAAATATTGTAAATTACTGGTATTAATACATATACTGTAGTTTTGGTTGATCCTTTCCAATTGTCATTTGGATTCAGGAAGGAATCTCCCCCCCCCCCCCTTTTTTTTTAGCTGGGTTTTTCTGCCTTCCTCTGGATCAACTGTTATGATGGGTTAAAAAGGAGTATAAAAGGTTGGACTTGATGGACGTATGCCTTTATTCAACCTCAATTACTATTGTTACTATATAATATACATGAATGAATATAACTGCAAAATGAAAGAAAACCAACTCAATAAAAAGTTCAATTTGATTAACCTAAAGGTGGTATTTTTCCTCATAATGATTTTTCACTTACATTGTTAATTCCAAATGTTTGCCTTTACAAAATATATAGTTGTTGGGAAGTGTTTGCAGATCTACTTTACAAACTGAAATACATTTAGCAAGCCTGTGGCCCTTTATAATTAATAGTAAGCACCCATGATGTAATTTCTCTCTATTTACTGCACTGCTTGTTTATATATAAAAACCAAAAACTTTAGAGGATGAACTTTCTCTGTAGATCTTTTTGCATAACACTGATGTGACACAAGTTTAATAATGTAAAACTAAATGAACTGTACAATAAAATGTATGATGTGCAAAATGATTTTGGCAGAGCCAAATTGACTATTCTTAACTGTAAGCTATCACATAAGCTTAAAAGGCAGACTCAATGTTAACATTAATTCACTGGCATCTTCATTCATTATTGGGCATTGGATAGCAATTTTACTGATCCTTCTCTGACATATAATTGAGTTTTTAAGAGTCCATCTCCATCTTAGCATTTAGCATTTACATAGTTTGTAGTAAAGGCACAGGCACCCGATGCAACATCTTTAGCGTTAGTCTTTGCGCTACATTGCTGCATGAATGGAGGTGTTAGTTACGTGCACCTTACCTTCTGGGTTCCTGCAATGCAGTATTCACTTACACGGGCTTAGATTGTAAGGACCTGATGTGAATACATACTGTAATTGTAAGCACTATGGAAGACGTTGGCGCTAAATAAATCCACAAAAATAATATAATAATAAACTTTCATCCCAAAAATAAATTTAAGGCAATCTATAAGACTAAAACATATTAGGTACATTTGAGTTTCATGTCATTTTTTTTATCATTTACCTTTAGAGGAAGAACCTCTTTGTTAATTCCGAAGAAATATGCCATTGCTTGTGTCCAGGAACATAACCCAGCTACATTCCCACAGACATTCTTTGCAGAATCCAAATTATAATCTTCCATGTCTAAATATGGCTGAAGCAATTCAACAATTTCTCCTGTGATGAATCCAATGAGCATAACAAAAAATTAGCTCTTTTTAAATTGACCCAGAACTAATCTTTATGGAGTTTTTGTATCAGTATTCAGCCTCTAATCACAGATTGTTTTTTTATACAGATGTCTCCACACCAATATGGAAGACTGATAAGTCTTTAAAAGCTGCTGTTTTTTGCAGTAAATTTTCCAACCCATTTTTTGCTTCCATTCTGTTCCAAACTAAAGATAACATTTCTAAATGTTCCTACTTTCTATGTGTTAGCTCTGGTAGGCTAGTTGACTACTACTTTATACTTTTAGAAAGAGAGAATCTGTAAGGTTACAAGTTCAAACCCCGACTTACTAATGAAATTTTGTTTCAGCCTTTCATGCTGGCTAGGAAATACATGCAAAGATTACTTTTCCTTTTTTTATAAGAAGAAATGTGTCATAGTAGAAAAAGATTGCTTACAAACACACCTGTAAAACCTGTTCTGTGTCTAAAAGAGGCAGGATCTCTGTGCTGTAACCACAATTTATGCTTAAAGCACATATAAACCTTTTAAACAAAAACTGGTCAATTGTCAGTTACCTGCCCCCAACCCTAATTTTTTGTACTTTATTACCTGCATTACTAACCAGATATTTAATGATTATTATTGTCCCCATTCTGGAGTAAGATGGCCCCTCCCTCCATGCAGTCAATCGAGCCAGTAATTGCTGACATCACAACCAATAATTGACTGCTGTTTCACCAGCTGTTCCTCTGCACATGCTCAAGCATATAAAAGCTGTTGGAGCACAGGAAGGAGGCAGATTCTTTTGCCAGAAAGAAATAGAACTTATCATTAGAAATCTGGTTACAAATGCTTGTAATAAATTGGGAAAATAGCAGTTGGGGTTGCAGGAAGATAACTAATGGGTGGACATGTCCTTTAGTCATCTACTACTTACCTCCCCTCTTTCCTCCGCCGCGCTGCCGGCCCTCTGCTTGCAATGCAAGCAAGGGGCGGACCGGCAGTCGCTCTGTGATTGGCTGAGCGCAGCCAATCACGGACGTGGCTGCCAGGAGTGCATTTCGGCGGGGGAAAGAGGGAAGTAAGTAAGTTTCGGGAGCTTTCTAACAATTAAATATAGGGTTGGGGATGGGGGGCAGGGGGAATCCTATAGCTAAAGGATTTACGCTAGGGGGAGGTAATCCTTAGAGGGAGGGAGAGGGGAGGGGAGGGAGGGGGAGAAGGGCTGCAGTACGCATGCAGAGGCCAGGTAGGAGGCAGAGTCCTATATGGACTCTGCTATCCACCTGGTGGGCAGTTTCTGGGACTTTGGGGGGGACTACAGGAGAACCATATGGAGCTGGGATGTGGGTAAAGATTAAACTACATACATGATGGGGCCAGTAGTTGGGGGGTTATAGTTTTGGGGGTGGACATGCCCTTATAACTCCGTTGTGACCTGTCAGAAGAACACGGAGAAGCGCACAACCGATCTTTCCCATTTCTTTCCCTTCATCCTGCAGGTTTTATTGAAGAACATTCTTCAATTAACTGAAAACCCCAAACTCCATTTACCCAGTGGAGATACCTTTAAGGTGAGGCTATTTCCACCCCCAATAGGGGAGTGGTTTAGTGTTTATAGGAAACGTGATGTGCATTAAAAATACCAATTAATCAACTCCACGTTAATCAAATCCAATCTATTTTGCCCAACAAAATTGATGATGGGCCTAAAGGATTATTTCTCCAATAAAGTTCCCACAGGGCAGATGGAGTAAAGAATGCATTTATAGTAATTTAGCATAAAAGTCTTAAACAAAGTAGAAAAGCATCTTTTCCTTCAGCTTTATGTTTATTATTTATTACTAAATGTATATAAAACGTATATTAGTTATTTAAAAAAAACAGTGTGTCCCTGATGCCACAGAATAAGTGTCAAAAAGCTCCTCCAATGCATGTTATTTATTACAAAACAACGGATCTTCCTTTCCCTTGACATTCATGTCAACAAACTGCTTTACTATGTAATGATTCTTCTTTTTTCCCAAAATTTTAGCTTTTATTCTTAAGATGGCAGTTTGTGACCACTAATTTATTTGGCAAAACGAATCAATTTGTATTTGTGACCTTCTCCAGCTGATGATTAATTTCCTTCTTCAAGAATATACACACTTTCTCTTAATTACCAGAGGACGAGAATGTATCTTTTCAATAACCAATCTGAATAATCAATCTTCTTAAGCAACAACACTTCATGCACAAGGCTATCACAAACAATTCCTATTTTCTAAAATGTTCTAAATAGCAACCACTCCCTAAAGTCAAGGACATTGATACTCAAATAATTTCCAAGTACGGTATATTACCCCTACAAATAACAAAACGTAGAACTGCCATTAAAATGCAATTTCTAATTTTAAATGATAAACTGTATATAGTATACGCCCACAAAACTATAGATGTAAGTTTTACCTGAAATGCTGAGATAAAATGTTTTATTTCCTCTCAGGGTCTTTCAGTTAGCAGCTGTCAGCCTTGGATGACAGTAACAGATGACATCACCCCAATGGCTGAATGCTATACACCCTAGCTACATCCTCTGGCATGGAAATAGCTTGTAATATCTTTGGGGGGCTTCAGAAGGCAGAAACTTTATAGTGGTAGAGGGAAGGGGGAGAACATCATTTTGTTTAAAATGTCAAAAACTTACAGATACATTCATCATTGCTTAGCAGACGTAGCCCTCTATGTGACAACAAATTTCCTTGATTTATTCATTATAAAAATTTACACCCAAAAACACATTATGCTATATATTAACTGTACCTTTTGAAAAGTCAGCAATGAATTCAGAAATCCAGAATTATTCATTAGTTTCAGAGCTCCGGCCCAGGAAGGCTTTACACACAGTCTTTCTGGATCAACTGTCACTGAATCAATTTTCCGTTGGAATAGAGTAATGCACAATCCATATTCTCATAATTAAGTGAGGTGGTTTACCCAGTTTTCGAACAGTGGCAATGTCAGCAGGCTTATGTCTAAAAGAAATCACTTGAAGTTACCACTTATAGTTTATTCACTATCATTTACAGTAATTGTACAAATGTAATACATTGCCAGATGGTGAAAATGGCCTTAGTAAATAAAATATCTAAATTTATATTTAAATTTTACAGATATTTAGACATTTAGGGAGATTCAATAAAAGTTCTTCATTTAAAATGGTGCTAATTTGGCAAAATTTGCACCATTTTAAACAATAAGAACTTTTATTGAATTACCCTGTATGTCCTTTAGAAAACTTGCATCAAGACAACAGAATGCTGGCACAATCAAAATATCCTAAAAACAAGAAACCTTTATAGAATAAGAAGTTGCTGAAAAAGTTTAAAAGTTCGAAAATGGACCTATGAAGTAAGAAAAAAAAAAGTTCCAATTGAATTTAAGGCATAAAGACAATAATTTGAATATTTAAAATATATAAATTACAGACAAGTATTTTTTTGGATTTTCATGTTACTTATTCCGATTATTGTGTATATAATGATCAACAATTGGCATCTTTAAAGGGTAATACATTTTGGTAGTGTTCGTTTTCATGGATAAAAGGTTTGAATAACATTACTTGTTAGTGATCTTTATTATACAAAGGCTTAATACCAAAAAAAGATAACAAGAGCCAATGCATTTTTCTAAAAGTGATTAAATCACAAATGACCTTTCAATACAATGGTATAAAGAAAACTGAGTTTAACAACAGCTTAGAATAACAGAATAGAACAAAACAGCTATATATACATCTATCTTTATATATATATATATATATATATATATATATATATATATTAATTATATATATATAGAATAGTTTAATATATAATATATATGTATTTATCTAGTATATTATATACATACTAAGAATATATACATATATATATATTTATATTATAACACACACATATTTTATTCTTATCAATGAACATATATATAATTTATGTCTATATATATATATAAATATATATCCTCATAAATAAAAAAATAATTAAGATGATTTAATTATATTTTAATGTTTTTTAGTATTTTTAATATAAAAATGATATATACATATATATTTATATATGCTCACACGATTTATTTCTAGTAAAAATATGTCCACTCAGAAAATTTATTTTAAAAATATATATCGAATATATTGACTATTTATTTTATTAAATATATTTAATTTATTTTATTATCACCCTTTTTGGTAACCAATACATTCCGTACTGTACTGTAATATTACAGTAAATAAAAAAAATGATATTGATTCTTTTTAAATAATACCTTCCAAAAAGTATTTAATTTCTAAATAAAAAAAACATATTTAATTATTTTTACAGTTATATATAAGAGAAGGGGATAATGTATATGTGTATGTTATATATATTTATATAATATATATATATATATATTATATATATATATATTAATACATACATATACACACTACAGATAATTATATATATATATTAAAAAATTTGGTAGAAATAATTATTATTACATACTATACACACACACACACACACACAAACAGATAAAATAAATATATGTACACAATATTTAGATGTATCAACCAGGACAACTATAAGAAATTTAGTCAGTGATAAACATATGAAAATAATGTGGATGTTTTTAAAATAGCACTATTTTATATATATACATCAATTGTATTCAATTACAAACATTTTATATAGTATTGTAATAGAATCAAAATTTCATAAAGCAAGATTGCCCACCTTGTTTTGTTACAATAAATAAAAGCAGGGGTCTCTGGCACATTTGTTCCTTCAGCTAGATGCAGCTCTTATTGATTTATTATGTGATGTGTGGGAGATCGTGAATAAGTATCTTTGATTGGACGGCATGTTTTACTGTGCTTACTATTGGTGGGGCAGTTTCATTACTATCATTGGTGGATCAGTTAGCGGCCGCTGATTGGTCAGTTGCCGCAAAGCACTTACAGCCCGAAATCTCGTACAGATTTCGGGAACGCGCGTACCCGGGAGGGAGTGAGGAGAGGAGAGTGCACGATTTTACTGAGGTGCACGAATGCGCACGCGCACACCTCGACGATGCATCAATATAGGCGGAAGCATTTTACTCCTCCTCAGCCTCCTAGGTGCTCGTTTCTGGTAGAAGTAGCAGGCACATCCTCAGCAACTATAGAGCTTTTGGAAAACGAATGTGAGCTGCAACATGTAAGTAGCTGATCTTGGATATTGCATTATTGTTTTTGGGGTTGGAACCATGCCCTTTAAAGTGGACTTTTTTTACTTGTTCTAGATTGTGTATGGGAATCACTAAAGGATCGTTTTGAGCAGCTCAAAGAGCACATTAGCAGTTTGGTTTACTATATAACACTCCCTAAAGTCATGGATTCCACGAGGGAAGCACTTCGTCAGCAGTGTGATCATTTGGAAAAGCACTTCGCATAAGCCAACAGATATTGATGCTGAGGAGTTGTGCTATAACTGATGCACTCTGTAGATATCTACCCACAGACTGTAAGACACCAAGGCAGTTCAGAGTATATCTACAAAACCAAAATGAGCACAATCTTTCCAAATGTCTGTGTTGCCATCCATACTACTTACCCTTCCAGTTCTGTTGCAAGTGGTGAACGCAGTTTTTCCAAGTTAAAACTAATAAAAAGTATCTACGGTCTACGATGACACAAGAGAGACTGTGTTGACTTGCTACAATATCGTTGAACATGAGTTGGCTCACAGCTTAAATCTTGATGAAGCAATTCAAAAGCATTTGCTTCTCAAAGGCCAGGAGGGCACCTTTGGGAGACTATTTTCAATAGAAAACATTCAATAACTCTTGCCATTGTTTTGGCCCATTCTCAGTTATTGTGTTCTAAACTCTTAAAATACCTCTTGTTTTGAAAGATGTTTTTTTATTATTGCACTTTATCTTTTTATTATTGCACTATTTAATTCATATTTGAAATTGCTTTTATGTTCACTTTACAGAAGTTTCTAATAAAAGGAAATCCACTTGAATAGTATCTCGACTCGGTACTTTTTCTTGGTGGTGCTATTGCTATCATTTACAGTCCCTAGGTTGAGGACTGACTGAGTGCACCTTAAAGTGTAGCAAATTGCCACGGAGTGTGCCTGGCCCAAACTGAATTCTAAAGACCTCTATCTGCTTTAGTCTCATCCACAGGAAAAGCTATATTCTCCAGTCAACTCGGGAGCTGAGTCACTATGGCTGGCTAACACAGATCCCGTTTGCAGTTATGGTAAGACATTGTCTGCATTACCAAACACATATGCATATATACAACACTTGTTTGTGCACTGCTTTACTAAATTTCTTTTCCAGGTATCTTCATTTAAAAGAGATGAACAGTCTCCATCTCTGTGTCGTCCCATCCACAGGAAAAGCTGCTTCCTCCAATCACTCAGGAGCTGATAGATCCCCTCATGGTAAGAGAGAGAGATATACACAAACACTTATACTGCCAGAACATGACTTGATTTCTTCTGTTCTGTATTTTCAAATACATAAAACACAAAACACTGTTTATTTCCATATTAGATTCAACAGGTTTTCTTTTTCAGGAGCTGAGCAGTCAATGTCTCTGAAGTCATTGTATCCATGAGAACACCTGATGATAGTAAGAAATTGCCTTTCCTGGTTGTATAAGATGAAATCGGTGGCGATGGCAGTAGCTCAGTTACTGTTACCTCAAAGCACAGCACAACTTGATACCCACTTGCTGAAGAGAGTTGGCACCAGATAAGATGAATACATTTTAACGTTGTGTGTTTTTACTAGTTGCATTGAAATAGTAATGATATAGTAGATTTGTGTTTACTGTCTATTCACACTTGTGAATAGACAGTAATCTGTTTTGTTTTAGTTTTGTTTCCTTAGTATTGATAGGTTTTGACCAAAAGATTTAACTAAATGACTCTTATTGAATTTCCCTAGTAACAGATATGATGTGTTATATGGTTAGGTTAGCTTTGGTTAGTTTGTAGGCTAGGTTAGACTAGTTAGGTTAGTTAGGGCCCAGCTGAAAGTCTACCTTGACGTGGTGGCAGGCTTACAAATCTTTTGGGTAAAATCTTTTATACTACAGAAAGTATGGCATTTCTAATTTACTGTAACAATGTTGTAGCACAGGCTATAAAACAAGTAATTGGACCCACAAAAACCTGAAGGATCAATATAGTAGTGACAACACAAGCTATTTGAGAAAGGGATGTGATACCTGTTTATAGGAACTGACATTATTGCTAATTGACTGACTGAGAATTGTTTACATACGTGATAGGAGCTCAAAATCTTAAAATGTTAGCCACGCCCATTGACAATGCCACGCCCACCAACAAAACCACACCCACTTTAATGCGGCAGCATTAAAGTGGGCGGTACGTGCCGCCCAGAGACGATCAAAGGCGGCATTCTAAAGTTTGGCTCAGGCAGCAAAAACCCTAAATACCCTTCGCAATTGTGGGATTTACCCACTACGGGACCAGCGCAAACGCGATATTGAATCGAGAGGGTCGGATGCTTGGATGATTTTTTGTGTACCCTCGCTCCGATACTGATAGGGAGATAAGTCGCGCTAACACGCTAGCTAGCTAGCTAACCGACCTTGTTAGCGCGACTTTGGCACCATATTTTGCCTAGCAACTCTGGGTAAATCGGCTTCCATGTGTTAAATTAGAGGTTGCAAATGTCCCATTGTTTAGTTGTGGATTCTGGAGCACAGGTGTCTGTGATCCTCCCTTACACCTCACTGGGTGCAAACTTGTATGTGCTAGGAACACTCACTGGGGATAACTTGTATGTACCGGTCAAACTTCCTATGGAAAAACTTGTATGGGGAGCATTTTTATTACATGGGTGTGTGTGTCATTATACTATGTGGGATATTTTATTATATGGGGGGAGTTGTGTCATTTATACTATGGGGGAGATTTTTTTTATGGGGGAGTTGTGTGTCATTTATACTATGTGGGGATATTTATTTTGGGTTTTGGTTAATTAGCCAGATCGGATCCCAACCCCAGCTGAATGAAACTATGGAGTGTTGGTTGATTCGCTAGTTCGATCCCAACCCCTTTTCTGAAAACACCTGAAAGTGTTTGTTGATTCGCTAGATCGGATCCCAAACCTGGCTGAATTTACCTGTGGGGTGTTGGTTGATTCCCAGATGGATCCTAACACCTGGCTTTATTCACCTTAAGGGTGTTGGTTGATTCGACAGATCGGATCCCATCCTCTGTCTGAATGCACCTGTGGTGGTGTTGGGTGTTTCGCAAGTTCGGATCCCAACCCCGGGCCAAACACAACTGAAGGTTGTTGGTTGATTCACCAATCGGATCCCACCCCCCGGCTGAATGGACCTGTCGGGTGTGGTTGAATCGCTTGATCGGATCCCAACCCCTGACCGAACGTACCTGAAGGTTGTGTTGATTTGCTAGTTTGGATCCCAAACCTTTTCTGAATTTACCAGTGGGTGTTGGGTGATTCACCAGATTGGATCCTAACACCTGGCTTTATTCACCTTAGGGGTGTTGGTTGATTCACCAGATCGGATCCCATACTCTGTCTGAAGCACTTGTGGTGTGTTGGGTGTTTCTCTAGTTCGGATCCCAACGCCTGCAGAACGCACCTGAAGGTTGTTGATTTATTATTCACCAGATTGGATTATAACACCTGGCTTTATTCACCTTAGGGGTGTTGTTTGATTCGCCAGATCAGATCCCATCATCTGCTGAATGCACCTGTGGAGTGTGGGGTGATTCGCTACTTCGGATCCCAACCCCTGACTGAACGCACCTGAAGGTTGTTGGTTGATTCGCCAGATCGTATCCTAACCCCGGGCCAAGCGCAACTGAAGGTTGTTGGTTGATTCGCTAGATCGATCCCACCTCCAGGCCGAACACACCTGTAGGGTTTTGGTTGATTCGCTAGTTCGGATCCAAACCCCTTTCTGAATGCACCTGTGGGTTGTTGGTTGATTTGCCAGATCGTATCCCAATAACCGGCTAATGTCGGTTATTGGGATACGATAATTGGGGTGTTGGTTGATTCACTAGATCGGATCTCAAACCCTGGCCAAACGCACCTTTGAGGTGTTGGTTGATTTGCTAGATTGGATCCTAATCCCTGGCCAAAAGCACCTGTGGGGTGTTTGTTTGATTCTCCAGATCGGATCCAAATTTCTAGCCTAATGCACCTGTAAGGTGTTGGTTTTTTTTCACTAGAACAGATTTTTATTGTGCCAGTCACACTCACTGGTGCAAACTTGCATGTGACAGTCACACTCAATTTGTAAACTTTACTTCCTGGGGTAAACTTGTATTTGCCTGTTTACACTCCGGTCAAACTTGCATGTTCCAGTCACACTCACTAGGGGCAAATTGCTAGTGATCTTGCCTAGAGACAGTTCCCCTTCAATTACACGCAATGGAAGGTTTCCTACCACCAGCACTGTGAGTACCACCAGCAAGCCACCAGGACCGTCACAACCATGCAACTCTGCAGACACCCATCACATTGGAGAGGATTCCTCTGACTAATGAATTGTGTGCGGGAGCCCATGGATTTCGACCAGCGTTATGGGGCTACTGTCGCAAAATTGCGTAGCTGCTAGAGGTGTTTAGAAAGCGTGTGGAGTATGCTGAATTTGCACTTCTTTGGAGATTTTGAAACAACAAAATAAGTTAAAACTATTAGAAATTTCTTATTTTGGGCAGAGGGAAAGGACTCATTAAGTCTAACACTGCATGCTACAATGCGGGGCAAGAAGACACATCGGGCTTGTGACGGTCCTTACCCACTCAGGTTGGTTACAGAACTAACTAAATGTTGGATAAACTATCAAAACCCCTGGATTCCAATCTGCAGGATTTCAACCTTCCAATTACCATTATGTGACTTGGAAAACGTTGACTTTCCTTGTGATGATTATTTTCTATATGGACTTATGGAAATAGTAAAGAAACTGAAGCTCGCCAGACTCCAAAAAATAAGATTTGATATTTTAAAATAATATAAATTACAGACAAGTATTTTTTTGGATTTTCATGTTACTTATTCCGATTACTTGTGTATATAATATGATCAACAATTGGCATCTTTAAAGGGTTAATACATTTTGGTAGTGTTCGTTTTCATGGATAAAAGGTTTGAATAACATTACTTGTTAGTGATCTTTAGTATACAAAGGCTTAATACCAAAAAAAGATAACAAGAGCAATGCATTTTCTAAAAGTGATTAAATCACAAATGACCTTTCAATACAATGGTATAAAGATAACTGAGTTTAACAACAGCTTAGAATAACAGAATAGAACAAAACAGCTATATATTACAGATATACTGGTATAGTAGATATATTATATATATAGATAATAAGTATAGTATATATATAATATATAACAATTAACTGATATATGATATATAGTTGTATATATAAATATATATATATATATATATATATATGTATTTATATAGTAATATTTATATACATATATAAGAATATATACATATATATGTATATATATATATACACAACAACATAATTTATCTATATCAATGAACATATATATAATTATGTCTATAAATATATATAAATATTATCCTCATAAATAAAAATATTAAAAGATGATTTAATTATATTGTCTCACTGACTGACTGTCTCACACTGACTGACTGTTTCACATTGACTGACTGTTTCACATTGACTGACTGTCTCACACTGACTGACTTACTGTCTCACACTGACTGACTGACTGTCTCACACTGACTGACTGTCTCACATTGACTGACTGACTGTTCCACTGACTGACTACTGTTCACACTGACTAACGTCTCACACTGACTACGACTGTCTCACTGACGACTGACTGTCTCACACTGACTGACTGTCTCACATGACTGACTGTCTCTCAACTCGACTGACTGACTGTCTCACACTGAATGACTACGTCTCACACTGACTGACTGTCCACATTGACTGACTGTCTCACACTGACTGAGACTGTTCACACGACTGACTGACTGTCTCACACTGATGACTGTCTCACACTAATGACTGTCTCACATTGACTGACTGTTTCACACTGACGACTGTCTCACATGACTGACATGTTCACACTGACTGACTGTCTCACACTGACATGACTACTGTCTCACATGACTGACTGACTGTCTCACACTGACTGACTGCTCACATGATACGTCTCACACTGAATGACTGACTGTCTCACACTGACTGACTGACTGTCTCACACTGACTGACTTACTGTCTCACACTGACTAACTGTCTCACACTGACTGATGACTGTCTCACACTGACTGACTGTCTCACACTGACTGACTGTCTCACATTGACTGACTATCTCACATTGACTACTGTACACTGACTGACTGACTGTCTCACACTAACTGACCGACTGTCTCACACTGACTGACGACTGTCTCACACTGACTGACTGTCTCACATTGACTGTCTTACACTGACTGATGACTGTCTCACACTGACTGACTTACTGTCTCACACTGACTGACTGTCTCACACTGACTGACTGTCTCACAGTGACTGACTGTCTCACACTGACTGGCTGACTGTCTCACACTGACTGACTTACTGTCTCACACTGACTGACTGTCTCACACTGACTGACTGAGTGTCTCACACTGACTGACTTAGTCTCACACTGACTGACTGTCTCACATTGACTGACTGTTTCACACTGACTGACTGTCTTACACGACTGTGTCACAGACTGACTGTCTCACACGACTTGTATCAATGACTGACTGTTTCCCCACGACTGACTTGTATTACACTGACTGTGTCACAATGACTGACTGTTCACACTGGACTGGAAGTCTCCACTGACGACTGTCTCACATGACTGACTGTCTCCACTGACTGCACATGGACTGTCCTCACCATGACTGACTGTCTCACATTGACTGACTGTTCACACTGACTGACTGTTTACACTGACTGTGTCACACTGACTGACTGTCTAGACTGACAGACTGTCTCACACTGACTGATGTCTCAAACTGACTGTCTCACACTGACAGACTGTCTCACACTGACTGACTGTCTCACACTGACTGTCTCACACTACTGACTGGTCTCACTGACTGTCTCACAATGACGACTGGACTGACTGACTACGACTGACTGACTGACTGTCTACACTGGACTGACTGTCTCCCACTGGACTGCACGTGACTGTCAGTCACATTGACTAGTTGTCTAAAACGACTGAATGTCTTACATTGACTGTAGTCACACTGAGACTACTGAATAAACAATAAAAAAAATTAAAATATTTATTGGGGACAAATAAAAAACATTTATTATAGTCTTTTGGGACACTTCTCCTTTAAAGGCAAAGTAAAATAAAATGCTTTATGATTAAAAAATAAACCTAATAACCCAATGAATTAAAATAATATAAATTACAGACAGTATGGATCATGGACACCGAAAGGGGAAAAACGCACACAATGGCCCAAAGGGGAAACAGGTGGGAGGGGTGCAGGAAAAAGGGGGGAAAACATACGAGGACAAACAAAGGCTTAAACCAAAAAAGAAACAAGAGCAAGAGCACAAGGAAAATCACAAAGACCCAAACAAGGGGAAAAGAGAATAGAGGAAAACAAAGCAGAAAACAGAAAGAACAAACAGCAAATAACAACAAATAAAATAAAAAAAGATAAAAAATTAATTATATATATATATAGTTGTAATATATTATTATATTGTATTTATATAGTAATATTTATATACATATATAAGAATAAGACATATATATATATATTATATATATATATACACACACATAATTTTATCATATCAATGAACATATATATAATTATGTCTATAATATTATATAAATATATATCCCAAAATAAAAAAAATTAAAAGATGATTTAATTATATTTAATGTTTTTAGTATTTTTAATATAAAAAAGATTATATACATATATATTTTATATGCTCACACGTTTATTTCTAGTAAAAATATGTCCACTCAGAAAATTTATTTTAAAAATATATATCGAATATATTGACATATTTATTTTATTTAAATATATTAATTATTTATAATCACCCTTTTTTGGAACCAATACATCCGTACTGTACTGTAAATATACAGAAATAAAAAAAAGATATTGATTCTTTTTAAAATAATAACCTTCCAAAAGTATTGAATTTCTAAATAAAAAAAAACATAACAACACACAAATATATATATTTTTAAATAATAGATATATAATATATCTATAGGTGGATTGTATGTGTATGTGTAATATATATATATAATATATATATAAATATAATAAATATACACAACATACAATACAGATAATTATATAATATATTAAAAAATTTTGGTAGAAAATAAATTATAATATACATATCTATACACACCACACACACACACACAAAACAGTATAAATAATATTGTACAGCAAATTTAAGATGTAATCAACCACTGACAATATAAAGAAATTTAGTCATGATAAACATATGAAAAATAATGTGATGTTTTTAAAATCGTCAATATGTTAGAGATATACATCAATTGTATTCAAATTACAAACATTTTATATAAGTATTGTATATAGAATCAAAATTTCATAAAGCAAGATTGCCCACCTTGTTTTGTTATCAATAAATATAAAGCAGGGGTCTCTGGCACATTTGTTCCTTCAGCTAGATGCAGCTCTTATTGATTTATTATGGATGTGTGTGGAGATCGTGAATAAGTATCTTTGATTGGACGGCATGTTTTACTGTGCTTACTATTGGTGGGGCAGTTTCATTACTATCATTGGTGGATCAGTTAGCGGCCGCTGATTGGTCAGTTGCCGCAAAGCACTTACAGCCCGAAATCTCGTACAGATTTCGGGAACGCGCGTACCCGGGAGGGAGTGAGGAGAGGAGAGTGCACGATTTTTACTGAGGTGCACGAATGCGCACGCGCACACCTCGACGATGCATCAATATAGGCGGAAGCATTTTACTCCTCCTCAGCCTCCTAGTGCTCGTTTCTGGTAGAAGTAGCAGGCACATCCTCAGCAACTATAGAGCTTTTGGAAAAACGGAATGTGAGCTGCAACATGTAAGTAGCTGATCTTTGGATATTGCATTTATTGTTTTGGGGTTGGACATGCCCTTTAAAGTGGACTTTTTTTACTTAGTTCTAGATTGTGTATGGGAATCACTAAAGGATCGTTTTGAGCAGCTCAAAGAGCACAGTAGCATGTTTGGTTTACTATATACAATCCCTAAAGTCATGGATTCCACGAGGGAAGACATTCGTCAGCAGTGTGATCATTTGGAAAAAGCACTTTCGCATAATAGCCAACGAGATATTGATGCTGAGGAGTTGTGCTATAAGCTGTATGCACTCTGTAGATATCTACCCACAGACTGTAAGACACCAAGGGCAGTTCTAGAGTATATCTACAAAACCAAAATGAGCACAATCTTTCCAAATGTCTGTGTTGCCATCCATATACTACTTACCCTTCCAGTTACTGTTGCAAGTGGTGAACGCAGTTTTTCCAAGTTAAAACTAATAAAAACGTATCTACGGTCTACGATGACACAAGAGAGACTTGTTGGACTTGCTACAATATCGATTGAACATGAGTTGGCTCACAGCTTAAATCTTGATGAAGCAATTCAAAAGCATTTGCTTCTCAGAAGGCCAGGAGGGCACCTTTGTGAGACTATTTTCAATAGAAAACATTCAATAACTCTTGCCATTGTTTTGGCCCATTCTCAGTTATTGTGTTCTAAACTCTTAAAATACCTCTTGTTTTGAAAGATGTTTTTTTATTATTGCACTTTATCTTTTTATTATTGCACTATTTAATATTCATATTTGAAATTGCTTTTATGTTCACTTTACAGAAGTTTCTAATAAAAGGAAATCCACTTGAATAGTATCTCTGACTCGGTACTTTTCTTGGTGGTGCTATTGCTATAACTTTACAGTCCCTAGGTTGAGGACTGACTGAGGTAGCACCTTATAAGTGTCTAGCAAATTGCCACGGAGTGTGCCTGGGCCCAAACTGAATTCTAAAAGACCTCTATCTGCTTTAGTCTCATCCACAGGAAAAGCTATATTCTCCAGTCAACTCGGGAGCTGATGTCACTATGGCTGGCTAACAACAGATCCCGTTTGCAGTTATGGTAAGACATTGTCTGCATTACCAAACACATATGCATATATACACACTTGTTTGTGCACTGCTTTACTAAAATTTCTTTTCCAGGGTATCTTCATTTCAAAGAGATGAACAGTCTCCATCTGCTGTGTCGTCCCATCCACAGGAAAAGCTGCTTCCTCCAATCAACTCAGGAGCTGATAGATCCCCTCATGGTAAGAGAGAGAGAGATACACAAACACTTATACTGCCAGAACATGACTTTGATTTCTTCTGTTCTGTATTTTCAAATACATAAAAACAACAAACACTTGTTTATTTCCATATTAGATTCAACAGGTTTTCTTTTTCAGGAGCTGAGCAGTCAATGTCTCTGAAGTCATTGTATCCATGAGAACACCTGATGATAGTAAGAAATTGCCTTTCCTGGTTTGTATAAGATGAAATCGGTGGCGATGGCAGTAGCTCAGTTACTGTACCTCAAAGCACAGCACAACTTGATACCCACTTGCTGAAGAGAAGTTGGCACCAGATAAGAATGAATACATTTTAACGTTGTGTTTTTACTAGTTGCATTGAAATAGTAATGATATAGTAAGATTTGTGTTTACTGTCTATTCACAAGTGTGAATAGACAGTAATCTGTTTTGTTTTAGTTTTGTTTCCTTAGTATTGATAGGTTTTGACCAAAAGATTTAACTAAATGACTCTTATTGAATTTTCCCTAGTAACAGATATGATGTAGTTATATGGTTAGGTTAGCTTTGGTTAGTTTGTAGGCTAGGTTAGACTAGTTAGGTTAGTTAGGGCCCAGCTGAAAGTCTACCTTGACGTGGTGGCAGGCTTACAAATCTTTTGGGTAAAATCTTTTATACTACAGAAAGTATGGCATTTCTAATTTACTGTAACATGATGTATAGCACAGGCTATAAAACAAGTAAATTGGACCCACAAAAACCTGAAAGGATCAATATAGTAGTGACAACACAAGCTATTTGAGAAAGGGATGTGATACCTGTTTATAGGAACTGACATTATTGCTAATTGACTGACTGA
>JAACNH010000514.1:0-190000 GCA_019447015.1 Hymenochirus boettgeri | reverse complement strand
ATAGTTACCCTTTAAACTAAATGGAACCTCTCTGATGTTGCTATCTCCAGCAATTATAGTAATTATGTAAAATCTTTCAAGTTATTCATTAAATAGATATTCAACTTTTGTCCCCAACAGTTCTAAGAAAGTTGCAGGAATGGCTGGAGGTATGTCTTATAGTATAAGGGTATCTCCGCCCCTCTCCCACTGACTCTCCTCTCTCTCCACACTCCCCCCAAGACTACTGCTGACTACTTCATAAATAAAATAGAGTCCATTTGTATGCAGATTCCTAGCCCTCATAATAGCTCTCAGATACTTTTACCCTCACCCCCTTCTACTGCTCTTGAATCTTTTAGTCCCATGACCCAGCCAGAGGTCTCATCTCTGCTTCGGTCATGTCTGCTCACTACAGTACATGTCCCTTCAATCCCATGCTCTCTTTCCTACTGAAACACTGTAATCAGGCAGTCACCCCTATAATAACATATTCAACGCCTCCTTGTCATCTGGTATTTTCCCTTCCTCCTTTAAACACGCCCATGTAAAACCCATAATCAAAAATGCCTCCCTTGACCCTAATTGCCTTGCTAACTACCGCCTGGTCTCTCTTCTATCTCCATGCTACTGGACCGGCTTGTCTTTTCCCGTATAGCTAATTATTCGTTCTGGGCACTCCACGGACAGCCCAGTGCAAAGTTGTGAATGACCTTCAGGCTGCCAAAGGCCACTTTTCTATTCTCATTCTTCTCGACCTCTCCTCTGCTTTCGACAGAGTTGATCATTTCTTCTAATGCAAATTCTTCACTCCTTGGGTATCCGGAATAAAGCGGCATCCTGGCTAAGATCCTACCTCTCAAACAGAACCTACTCTGTGTCATAAGATAATAAAACATCCTCTCCGATTCCTCTTAATGTTGGGGTTCCACAGGGCTCTGTTCTTGGACAGCTGCTGTTCACCCTCTATACCATTTCCCTGGGAGAAGTCATCAGCTCATTTGGTTTTAACTACCATCTGTATGTCGATGATACACAAATATATTTTTCCACCCCCACGCTTAGTCCTGACACCCAATCACGCATCTCCAACTGTCTCTGTGCTGTCTCCTCATGGATGGCGCACCGATGCCTCAAACTAAACCTGATAAAACCTGAACTAATCATTTTCCCACCTAAACCTGGTCCTATCCCACTTTTTCCATTTCTGTGGACAACACCCCCTTTCCCCTATTCAGTCGGCAAGTTGCTTATGGGTATAATTGACTCCTCTCTCTCCTTTTCCAATCACATTAACTATGTTGCTAAAACCTTTTGCTTTTTTCTTCGTAACATTGCGAACATTCATAGATTCCTTTCTCTTCCAACTACTGCTATGCTTATCCATGCTCTCACCCTATCACGTCTGGATTATAGTAACCTTTTGCTTTCTGGTCTTCCTGCTTCCCATCCTTCTCCTCTTCAGTCCATACTTAACTGCCGCACACATTGTCTTGCTCTCTAACAATCGGGATATTAAATCCCCTCTCTGCCGCACATCTATCTGGCTCCCCATTAAACAACGCATTATCTACAAAATCTTTCTCTTAATGCTTGTGAAAGTTCTCATTCATCCAGGTCATGGTATATCTGTTGTATTCAATTAAATCAACTGGACTTGAAATGTAGTTCTTGAAGACGTTTTATATGTGGGGGAGACCAAACAGCAACTGCATCAACGTATGGCCCAGCACAGAAGAGCCAATTCCTCGGGTCAGGACTCAGCCGTGTACCTGCATCTTAAGGATAAAGGACATACCTTTGAAGATTGTAATGTTAACATATTGGCGAAGGAACGTGACTGGTTCAAGAGAGGTGTTAAGGAGGCCATTTATGTGAAAATAAAGAAACCAACCCTAAATAGAGGTGGGGGGGTTCGACACCAACTGTCTGCCATGTACAATGCTGTTTTAACACCTTACTCTGGGCGTTCCTATAACACCTCTTAGCCACTATCTAATCACACCCTTAACACCTGGCTGTGATATGCTAATTGGGATTTTCCAGGGTACATAATTGCCACAGATTCTTGTACAAGTCATTCTGAATTGAGAAAGCCAGTCGGATGACTAGCGAAAAGTCTTCAAGAACTACATTTCAAGTCCAGTTGATTTAATTGAATACAACAGATACTTTCTCTTAACATTTAAATCCCTTCACTCTTCTGCTCCTTCTTATATTTCTTCTTTTGTGTTACCATATGTCCCTGCCCGTACCCTCAGCTCATTACAGAACCATCTCTTATATAGACCCCCCACACTGCCTCCTCTCACCTTAAACCTTATTCTCTTTTGGCTCCCGTCCTCTGGAATTCTATTCCCCTCTCTTTAAGTCAAGAAACCTCAATAAACAAGTTAACTTGTATATTTAGTGATGCTCACACTTATTTATATATTTATTTACTGTCCCCCTTGTATGACTTTTTGTATTCTATATTGTACAGCGCTGCGTCCCCTAGTGGAGCTATATAAATAAACATATTCATACATACATCTATTAGGTGCCCATACACTAGTAATTTACCTTCGTCTTTCCCAAACCAATTTCCTGTTTCACTTAAGGACTGACGTTACTGCTGTAACATTGATCGTTGTAATGCTGCCCTAACTCTGCCCTAACAATGCTGGGGCTGGATACTGGAACAATGAAGGAGCTGGATACTGTAACAATAGAGGAGCTGGATACTGTAACAATGAAGGAACTGGATACTGGAACAATGGAGGAGCTGGATACTGGAACAATGGAGGAGCGGGATACTGGAACAATGGAGGAGCTGGATACTGGAACAATGGAGGAGTTGTAAGCTGTAACAATGGAGGAGCTGGATACTGGAACAATGGAGGAGTTGTAAGCTGTAACAATGGAGGAGCTGGATACTGGAACAATGGAGGAGTTGAAAGCTGTAACAATGGAAGAGCTGGATACTGTGACAAAAAGCTGAAGTCACTACTAGGCAAGAAGACAACCCAAAACAGCCTAGACAACCCAAAACAGCTGACAAGCGGGCGTTGGAGGCAGAGAGGAGGAGCTATTTGAATCTTTGCACCGGCCGGCACACTTGCGTAGGGACATCAGGACGGCGCTCGTGCAAGACGTGCGGACGAGTGTCGACGTCAATGAGGCTGCAACGCCACTCATCGGATCGTCGCTAGACTGGACATGCAGGTGAGTACCTTACAATCATAAAGTATTGTCTTGCCAGGGAAAGTCGCAAGTAAGAACTGCTAGACATTTGCATGTCCAAATATGGCTTTAATCAGAAGTATGTATTCCCTTTGGAAAATTTCAGGATTAGTACACAGGCCAATAAATCCAGAAAGTCACCAAATTTAAGGGATGTCTACAAAGCACAGTAAATTATACAGACAGAACACCAAACCCTAAGATCACAAAACTTCTTTTGTGTTCTTAAAAAGCTCTTCAGCTCCAAGTCCAGTGGTCCTTCTTCTACCTTCCCCAGTTCTTTTGTGTAGCAGCCTTCAGTCATGGCTGTGACATCATGACCTTGACGATAACATTGTGGAAAATGACTTACAGCACCTACCCAAGCCACTCCCTCGGCAAGTTCTCAAGCTTGTAAAACCACCATTGCTATGTAGCAATTCTTGTTTAATTAAATAGATGCAACATTTTATTTTAAAATCCATATTTATGTATGTCACTAATCAGAAGAAATGTGAGTCATTACACCCAAGTGGCAGAACAGAAGTAATCTCTTGGCAGCAACAAATGTTTGGACAACAGCTAGTTGTGAGCTCTCTGCATAATTTATGTCAAACACAATGTAAACATGAAGAAACTATTTGAAAAATTATTTATATTCCATTTATATTAAAACGGATACATTTTAAGCCATAGCATTTCCGAAGTCTGTTTGTTTATTTGTTTTTTCTCTGTACAGTCTAGTATATGGTGCAACAATTTGCTCTAGACAGCTAAATAAGTCTACTTTCACACAATTTTTTTTTAGCAGTTTCTTAGTCAATCCAGAAGTTGAATTAGTATGTAAGCTGGAACAGATACATATACCTATTGAATGATGACTTGATAATGTCCTTTTTAACTGAAATCATATATAGTATTCTGCCATTTTTTCTGCGCCCCAACAAAAGGCCATTTAACAGGGCATTACAAATACTGTGGTTAGCACCGATGCCTTGCGGCGCTGAGGTCCTGTGTTATATTCCACCCTTGGACATATCTGCAAGGAGTTTGTATGTTCTCCCCGTGCTTGCGTGAGTTTCCTCCGGGCACTCCGGTTTCCCCCACAATCATAAAGACATACTGATAGGTCGTATGTGTACATAAAGTGATTAGATTGTAAGCTCTTCGGAGCAGGGCCTCATGTGAATTGAGTAAATAATTGTAAAGCGCTGCAAAATATGTAGCGCTATATAAGAAATAAAATAAATACATACATACATACATACCACAGACTAGCAGATTGTCACTCATATTCAAGTATATATAATACATATACTTGAATGTAGAAACAGCACATACCATGCAATATTCTTACTGGGTGTATGCTGTGCTTGAGTAATTTCTGCTTAATTTTAATTGCTTTGGTCAAATCCGGACTTGACAAAGGAATCTGAATAGCTGGAGGTGTGGAACAGGAAGTGCTTGCAGGCCGCAAGGTGTTCCAACCAGCCCTTACCTATGGCATGGAGATGGGAACTTCTGAAAATCTTTTATGTTGAGGCTGAGCAGACAAGTTTAGTTATATTGCAGAAATTAAAAACAGCAGTTTGTAACTAGAAAGGGAAAGTTTAAGTATAAACTTTGAATTTGGCTTGAAGGGCTGCATTTTGGAAGGGAATATGTGTGTTTGCTGCAGATTTTAAAACTCAATAATGGGAATGATGAGTTTGTAGTGAACGCTTGTTTGGGACAAAAAAAAAACTTGTGTGTACCCAGCCCAAAGTGGTGCTAGTTTTGATCCAATCAATCAGAAAGCTAACATCTGATTGGTTAGGGCAAAATAAGCACCATTCTTTCATCTCTCTGTATCTTTTTGATGATTGGTCAAATTTTTTTTTTGACTTTAGTTACCCTTAAAGTATGGCTGCCACAGTAATGGATAAGTAGATCAGTAGGTGTGTGTACCTGGGTCTGGTTGAGAGGGTATGTCTTTTTTGTGTTTACAACCATAAAACTATCTTTTATTGAGAATAAATCTAAATTAGTTTTTTTTTTTACTTTAGTTACCCTTTAAATATGGCTTCCACCATAATGGATAAGTAGATCAGTAGGTGTGTGTACCTGGGTCTGGTTGAGAGGGTATGTCTTTTTTGTGTTTATAACCATAAAACTATCTTTTATTGAAATTAAATTTCACAGGGGGCCTCATGAGAAACTTGGATTGTGGCGAAAGGGCCAGACCAATAGGTAGATTCTCTTTATAGAGATTGCAAAACTGGATTTTCTAAAAAGATAAATTAATATCCCTGGTTGATTGGATTTTTTTAATATTAGTTGCAATTTATAATAAAGGGTGTATAATATCTATTCAAATTCAATTAATCAATTGATCAGGTCACCAATTTTTTTACAAAATAAAAATAAATCAAATAATATTAAGAACAGGTCTAGCATTGAAGGGACAGTCAGGGGCAGCCAAAGGGCCACATGTGGCCCCCCGGGCCTTACTTTGCACAGGTCTGGTATAGACCCTTGTTTCAAAGCCCAAGAAGTATTTTCAAACAATGGACACTTAGATGATGCAACTGGAATACTAGACAGCTTGCATTTTAATGATAGTCCCCCAAAATTACAGTGTTCCCCCGAAAGGACTTTTACCAACTGAACTTTCCATCTATGGTTTATTGCTAAGCTGATACTTGGTTGCATCATCTTGCCATTTGTTTCCTGTGGTGGGGGCCCAGGTGCACCGGTGGTGGGTTTTTAGGCAATATACACTTATTAGTCTATTGATGTGTAGATTAAGCTATAGCAATGGCTGCACTGGGCATGCCTAGTATTTTTGTGTGTCAGAGACACATACTATGGGCACTGTTTACCCCAGACTGGGGCAATGTTGTATTTAGACAGAAACAATTAACAGGGAGATTCAATAAATGGTGCTAATTGTGCCCCAACCAATCAGATCTTATGTAACATTTGTAAGCTTACATCTGATTGGTTGGGGCAAAATTAGCACCATTTTAAACGATAAGAAATTTTATTGAATAACCCTGTATATTTCTTGATGATACGGGAAGACAGATATCAGAGTAGGAGCATTGAAAATCATGGAGCGCATTATAGATATAAAGGTAGCTGGAGGCTTAGGGAATAGTGACCATGAAATAGTGTCATTTGGAGTATGTTATCGAAAGGAAAAGTGCGCTGGGTTAACAAAGACTTTTAATTGGGGGAAAGCTAATTTTCCCAGGTTAAAAGTAGCTCTTCAGAATGTCAACTAGGATAAGGTATTATCAGGTAAAGGTACTGAACAGAAGTGGACTGTGTTTAAGGGGATTTTAAGCCATTTCACATCTAAATTTATATCCTAAATAAATCCGCGCCCATGTGGCTGAATTCTGATGTAAAGAGGCAAATGGAAAGGAAGAAAAAGGCATTTAAAACCATTAAGTCAAAGGGAAAGGAAAGGGCCTTTAGCGATTTAGAAAATCTGTAACAAGGAGTGTAAGAAAGAAATCAAACTAGCTAAAATTAATAACAAAGTTAGAATAGCTGAACAAAGCATCACTAAGCCTAAACATTATTTGAAGTATATTAATTAATGGGGATAAGTTATTTACGGAAGATGGCGATAAAGCAAATGTCTTGAATATTTTTTTCCCCTCTGTATACACTATAGAAGATAGCAATAATGGTATAAAAGATTCAAGTGCACTTTGGTTAAACGAAGATATGGTACAGTAGTAGAGAGCAGTTGTTAATGGGGCTTCATCATTATGGACTAAAGTGCTAAGTGGGGGGCCACAGGGTTCTGTGTTGGGGCTGCTTCTATTTCATCTATTTATTAATGATTTGGAAGTGGGTATTGTCAGCAAGGTTTCTGTGTTTGCTGACGACACAAAACTTTGTTGACCATTAAAAACTTCAGAGGATGTGCAATTGTTGCAGGGGGATCTAGATAGATTGTCACATTGGGCTGCTAAGTGGCAGATGAGATTCAATGTTGAGAAATGTAAGGTGATGCATTTTGGACTCAAAATCCTTGTGCTGCTTATATTATAAATGGCTCTGTGTTAAATGAATCCCTGTTGGAAAAGGATCTTAGAGTTTTGGTGGATAAAGGAAGCAAGCAGTGCCAGGCGGCAACAGCCAGAGCCAGCATGGTATTGTCTTGTATGAAGAGAGGTATAGATTCAAGGGAGGAAAATGTTATTCTCCCTCTTTACAAAGCATTGGTTAGGCCTCATTTGGAATATGCAGTGCAATTTTGGAATCCTGTGTACAAAAAGGACATCTTTGAAATGGAAAGGGTTCAGAGAAGGGCAACTAAAATAATAAGGGGAGCTTGAATATGAAGAGAGACTGGAAAAGTTACAATTATGTACGCTGGAGAAAGGGCGCTTGCGTGGGGATATGATGACTGTGTATAAATACATTAACGGGCCATACAATTAACTATCTGGGGCGTTGTTCACCAATAGAGCATTTCAGAGGACACGTGGAAATCCCTTAAGACTTGAAGAAAAAAGGTTTAGGCTGCAAGTTCGGAAAGAGTTTTTCATTGTGAGAACGGTAAAGCTATGGAACTCACTGGTCAGTTTCAAAACAAAGCTGGATGAGTTTCTGTAAACAAGGAATGCTACAAGTTACTGGAATTGATGCATAAAGTAGAGTTGACCCAGGGAAATTTCCAATTGCCACTTGGAGTCAGGAAGGAATTTTTTCCCCCTTCATAAATTTGGTGGCGTTTTTTGCCTTTGTCTGGATCAACATTTAGGCAGGAAATGAGGATATTTCTAGATGGGTGGGACTGGATGGACGTATGTCTTTATTCAACCTCAAATACTATACTATACTACAGGGGTGGGCAATTATATTTCACATGAGAATGAGGCTGCATGAGAATCTTGGATTGTGGCAAAGGGCCAGACCAATGGGTCAATTATACAGATTGCAAAACTGGATTTGATATTTTGTTTCTTTTTCAATCCCATGGCAGGTTCAGCCTTTACCAGTTGGTACATTTTACCTCTCTGCTTTTTCTTGGCTGGCTGCCCAGATGTGGAAGATACATTTAAGGGATACATTGGGCCACGTTTACCCACGCACGCTGTGCAAATATAAGGGGTTAAACCCGATATGGAATTGGTTAGCAAAAGTTTAACTTCTTCATTGCACTACTTGCACGAGTTTTGCAAGAGAGGCACCCACGAAACCGGCGCAATTTATTTAATAACGGGTTTGCGCTACCTTTAGAGCTGCTAATTAAGACTAGCTAACGCCTGGAGTTAAAGTGGCACTCAGGCGCAAATCCATTATTAAATAGTGGGAGCCACATTTGCCACAATTGCGTCTCCGGGAAAATGAGGACCATTGTCTCTCAGCTATTACTGCAGTAAGCAGTTCATGCTTTAGTAAAAACGGATGACTTTAGACTTACCGCCCCTATAGATCCTTACGCCCTAGGGCACGGTCTAAGTGGCCTGCCTTCTGGGAAATCCGGCCCTGGTCATTTTGAATCATTTTTATTCACTCTACATGTTTGTGACATAATGTTGTTTCATACTGGTTTAGACCCAGGCTATATAATACATCCATACGTAATGAATAAAGTGATTGGAGGGTGGTGCCCACTATATAGTCGTGTACACCCAGGACATGCCTCTGAAGAACCGTATTAAACACGTGTGATCGTTCTGTTTGGTTTTAAAGGACAACTATAGTTCTGCTTTAATATTAACTTTTTATTGTCATATTGCAGCCATGACAATGTTTCCGAAACGCGTGTTCCCTTTCTGTTTACACATACAATGTACACCATAAATAGGGCCATTTTCACAATTTTAAGCAATACTGCGCCTTTAATGATCATTTACCACTGCGATCGTACATTAACTAACCCGCGGTATCGCTAAAAAGTGATACCGAGTTTATAAATATGGCCCATAGTGTGTGACAGGAAGTGCAGTTCCAATTTCCTTTAAACAACCCTGTAACGGGAAGTCACTGTGTGGCCGATGTGGTGGGGTGGGGGTGGGGGGTTGGATTGTGAGGGAATGGGATGCTGGGTAAAAGAAGGGCAGGCTGCCACATGCAGTGCCGTATTGTGATGTGAGGAAAGACTCGATTGATATTGCAACCAAGTCCAAGACATCCTCACACCCAATATTATATAGTGTCCCCGTCTCTATTTATACCCTACAGTACCCTGGAAAATACGCTTAGGGAGAGAACGTTTAACCTTTTCAACCTTTTCATTGGTCAATAGAGCCTTTTCCCATTACATGAAATATTGTCATTCTACGTCTCTCCCTGGGATATTTCCCGTAATTATTCTCGTTATTTCTCTGTATAAATAAAAAATAATGTTGCATTATGGGGGAAACTAGATGTGCAAATTCCCACCACCATCAACCAATCACACGAGCCCTCACATTCCAGTGGGTGTGGTGAATGAGTAGCTCACAGACTGACACTGCCTGGTTTCTCTCCATGTGACTCATTGGTCAATAGAGCCTTTTCCCATTACATGAAATATTGTCATTCTACGTCTCTCCCTGGGATATTTCCCGTAATTATTCTCGTTATTTCTCTGTATAAATAAAAAAATAATGTTGCATTATGGGGGAAGCTAGATATGAAAATTCCCACCACCATCAACCAATCACACGAGCCCTCACATTCTAGTGGGTGTGGTGAATGAGTAGCTCACAGACTGACACTGCCTGGTTTCTCTCCATGTGACACTGTGTTGTGCTAGAAGATAGTTCATTGTCACTTTCAGGGGGGGGCTCTAATGAGGCAACCTCAGAGAAGAAGAAGCAGCAGTTGAAGGGACACAGTTTTGACAGTTGGGATGCTGTATGCTGTGTGCAGTTTTGACAGTTGGTTTGTGGGAGTAAAGTCAAAGAAGTGGAAGTGGTTAAAAGAGGGAGCGGACTAGGGCAGGGGTGGGCAATTAAATTTCACAGGGGGCCTCATGAGAAACTTGGATTGTGGCGAAAGGGCCAGACCAATAGGTAGATTCTCTTTATAGAGATTGCAAAACTGGATTTTCTAAAAAGATAAATTAATATCCCTGGTTGATTGGATTTTTTTAATATTAGTTGCAATTTATAATAAAGGGTGTATAATATCTATTCAAATTCAATTAATCAATTGATCAGGTCACCAATTTTTTTACAAAATAAAAATAAATCAAATAATATTAAGAACAGGTCTAGCATTGAGGGGACAGTCAGGGGCAGCCAAAGGGCCACATGTGGCCCCCAGGCCTTACTTTGCACAGGTCTGGTATAGACCCTTGTTTCAAAGCCCAAGAAGTATTTTCAAACAATGGACACTTAGATGATGCAACTGGAATACTAGACAGCTTGCATTTTAATGATAGTCCCCCAAAATTACAGTGTTCCCCCCCGAAAGGCTTTTACCAACTGAACTTTCCATCTATGGTTTATTGCTAAGCTGATACTTGGTTGCATCATCTTGCCATTTGTTTCCTGTGGTGGGGGCCCAGGTGCACCGGTGGTGGGTTTTTAGGCATATACACTTATTAGTCTATTGATGTGTAGATTAAGCTATAGCAAGGCTGCACTGGGCATGCCTAGTATTTTTGTGTGTCAGAGACACATACTATGGGCACTGTTTACCCCAGACGGGGCAATGTTGTATTTAGACAGAAACAATTAACAGGGAGATTCATAAAATGGTGCTAATTGTGCCCCAACCAATCAGATCTTATGTAACATTTGTAAGCTTCATCTGATTGGTTGGGGCAAAATTAGCACCATTTACGATAAGAAATTTTATTGAATAACCCTGTATATTTCTTGATGATACGGGAAGCAGATATCAGAGTAGGAGCATTGAAAATCATGGAGCGCATTATAGATATAAAGGTAGCTGGAGGCTTAGGGAATAGTGACCATGAAATAGTGTCATTTGGAGTATGTTATCGAAAGGAAAGTGCGCTGGGTTAACAAAGACTTTTAATTGGGGGAAAGCAAATTTTCCCAGGTTAAAAGTAGCTCTTCAGAATGTCAACTAGGATAAGGTATTATCGGTAAAGGTACTGAACAGAAGTGGACTGTGTTTAAGGGGATTTTAAGCCATTTCACATCTAAATTTATATCCTAAATAAATCCGCGCCCATGTGGCTGAATTCTGATGTAAAGAGGCAAATGGAAAGGAAGAAAAAGGCATTTAAAACCATAAGTCAAAGGGAACGGAAAGGGCCTTTAGCGATTTAGAAAATCTGTAACAAGGAGTGTAAGAAAGAAATCAAACTAGCTAAAATTAATAACAAAGTTAGAAGACTGACAAGCATCACTAAGCCTAAATTATTTGAAGTATATTAATTAATGGGGATAAGTTATTTACGGAAGATGGCGATAAAGCAAATGTCTTGAATATTTTTTTCCCCTCTGTATACAATATAGAAGATAGCAATAATGGTATAAAAGATTCAAGTGCACTTTGGTTAAACGAAGATATGGTACAGTAGTAGAGAGTAGTTGTTATGGGGCTTCATCATTATGGACTAAAGTGCTAAGTGGGGGGCCACAGGGTTCTGTGTTGGGGCTGCTTCTATTTCACTATTTATTAATGATTTGAGGGAGTGTATTGTCAGCAAGGTTTCTGTGTTGTGCTGACGACACAAAACTTTGTTGACCATTAAAAACTTCAGAGGATGTGCAATTGTTGCAGGGGGATCAATAGATTGTCACATTGGGCTGCTAAGTGGCAGATGAGTTCCATGGGGGCTTCATCATTATGGACTAAAGTGCTAAGTGGGGGGGCCACAGGGTTCTGTGTTGGGGCTGCTTCTATTTCATCTATTTATTAATGATTTGGAAGTGGGTATTGTCAGCAAGGTTTCTGTGTTTGCTGACGACACAAAACTTTGTTGACCATTAAAAACTTCAGAGGATGTGCAATTGTTGCAGGGGGATCTAGATAGATTGTCACATTGGGCTGCTAAGTGGCAGATGAGATTCAATGTTGAGAAATGTAAGGTGATGCATTTTGGACTCAAAATCCTTGTGCTGCTTATATTATAAATGGCTCTGTGTTAAATGAATCCCTGTTGGAAAAGGATCTTAGAGTTTTGGTGGATAAAGGAAGCAAGCAGTGCCAGGCGGCAACAGCCAGAGCCAGCATGGTATTGTCTTGTATGAAGAGAGGTATAGATTCAAGGGAGGAAAATGTTATTCTCCCTCTTTACAAAGCATTGGTTAGGCCTCATTTGGAATATGCAGTGCAATTTTGGAATCCTGTGTACAAAAAGGACATCTTTGAAATGGAAAGGGTTCAGAGAAGGGCAACTAAAATAATAAGGGGAGCTTGAATATGAAGAGAGACTGGAAAAGTTACAATTATGTACGCTGGAGAAAGGGCGCTTGCGTGGGGATATGATGACTGTGTATAAATACATTAACGGGCCATACAATTAACTATCTGGGGCGTTGTTCACCAATAGAGCATTTCAGAGGACACGTGGAAATCCCTTAAGACTTGAAGAAAAAAGGTTTAGGCTGCAAGTTCGGAAAGAGTTTTTCATTGTGAGAACGGTAAAGCTATGGAACTCACTGGTCAGTTTCAAAACAAAGCTGGATGGGTTTCTGTAAACAAGGAATGCTACAAGTTACTGGTATTGATGCATAAAGTAGAGTTGACCCAGGGAAATTTCCAATTGCCACTTGGAGTCAGGAAGGAATTTTTTCCCCCTTCATAAATTTGGTGGCGTTTTTTGCCTTTGTCTGGATCAACATTTAGGCAGGAAATGAGGATATTTCTAGATGGGTGGGACTGGATGGACGTATGTCTTTATTCAACCTCAAATACTATACTATACTACAGGGGTGGGCAATTATATTTCACATGAGAATGAGGCTGCATGAGAATCTTGGATTGTGGCAAAGGGCCAGACCAATGGGTCAATTATACAGATTGCAAAACTGGATTTGATATTTTGTTTCTTTTTCAATCCCATGGCAGGTTCAGCCTTTACCAGTTGGTACATTTTACCTCTCTGCTTTTTCTTGGCTGGCTGCCCAGATGTGGAAGATACATTTAAGGGATACATTGGGCCACGTTTACCCACGCACGCTGTGCAAATATAAGGGGTTAAACCCGATATGGAATTGGTTAGCAAAAGTTTAACTTCTTCATTGCACTACTTGCACGAGTTTTGCAAGAGAGGCACCCACGAAACCGGCGCAATTTATTTAATAACGGGTTTGCGCTACCTTTAGAGCTGCTAATTAAGACTAGCTAACGGCTGGAGTTAAAGTGGCACTCAGGCGCAAATCCATTATTAAATAGTGGGAGCCACATTTGCCACAAATGCCCCCCGGGAAAATGAGGACCATTGTCTCTCAGCTATTACTGCAGTAAGCAGTTCATGCTTTAGTAAAAACGGATGACTTTAGACTTACCGCCCCTATAGATCCTTACGCCCTAGGGCACGGTCTAAGTGGCCTGCCTTCTGGGAAATCCGGCCCTGGTCATTTTGAATCATTTTTATTCACTCTACATGTTTGTGACATAATGTTGTTTCATACTGGTTTAGACCCAGGCTATATAATACATCCATACGTAATGAATAAAGTGATTGGAGGGTGGTGCCCACTATATAGTCGTGTACACCCAGGACATGCCTCTGAAGAACCGTATTAAACATGTGTGATCGTTCTGTTTGGTTTTAAAGGACAACTATAGTTCTGCTTTAATATTAACTTTTTATTGTCATATTGCAGCCATGACAATGTTTCCGAAACGCGTGTTCCCTTTCTGTTTACACATACAATGTACACCATAAATAGGGCCATTTTCACAATTTTAAGCAATACTGCGCCTTTAATGATCATTTACCACTGCGATCGTACATTAACTAACCCGCGGTATCGCTAAAAAGTCATACCGAGTTTATAAATATGGCCCATAGTGTGTGACAGGAAGTGCAGTTCCAATTTCCTTTAAACAACCCTGTGACGGGAGGTCACTGTGTGGCCGATGTGGTGGGGTGGGGGTGGGGGGTTGGATTGTGAGGGAATGGGATGCTGGGTAAAAGAAGGGCAGGCTGCCACATGCAGTGCCGTATTGTGATGTGAGGAAGGACTCGATTGATATTGCAACCAAGTCCAAGACATCCTCACACCCAATATTATATGGTGTCCCCGTCTCTATTTATACCCTACAGTACCCTGGATAATACGCTTAGGGAGAGAACGTTTAACCTTTTCAACCTTTTCATTGGTCAATAGAGCCTTTTCCCATTACATGAAATATTGTCATTCTACGTCTCTCCCTGGGATATTTCCCGTAATTATTCTCGTTATTTCTCTGTATAAATAAAAAAATAATGTTGCATTATGGGGGAAGCTAGATATGAAAATTCCCACCACCATCAACCAATCACACGAGCCCTCACATTCTAGTGGGTGTGGTGAATGAGTAGCTCACAGACTGACACTGCCTGGTTTCTCTCCATGTGACACTGTGTTGTGCTAGAAGATAAGTTCATTGTCACTTTCAGAGGTGGCTCTAATGAGGCAACCTCAGAGAAGAAGAAGCAGCAGTTGAAGGGACACAGTTTTGACAGTTGGGATGCTGTATGCTGTGTGCAGTTTTGACAGTTGGTTTGTGGGAGTAAAGTCAAAGGAAGTGGGAGTGGTTAAAAGAGGGAGCGGACTAGGGCAGGGGTGGGCAATTAATTTCACAGGGGGCCTCATGAGAAACTTGGATTGTGGCGAGGGCCAGACCAATAGGTAGATTCTCTTTAAGAGATTGCAAAACTGGATTTTATAAAAGATAAATTAATATCCCTGGTTATTGGATTTTTTTAATATTAGTTGCAATTATAATAAAGGGTGTATAATATCTATTCAAATTCAATTAATCAATTGATCAGGTCACCAATTTTTTTACAAAATAAAAATAAATCAATAATATTAAGAACAGGTCTAGCATTGAAGGGGCAGTCAGGGGCAGCCAAGGGCCACATGTGGCCCCGGGCCTTACTTTGCACAGGTCTGGTATAGACCCTTGTTTCAAAGCCCAGTATCAAACAATGGACACTTAGATGATGCAACTGGAATACTAGACAGCTTGCATTTAATGATAGCTCTGATGAGCATGTTGTAACAAATGTACAAAGTCCCCCAAAATTACAGTGTTCCCCCGAAAGGACTTTTACCAACTGAACTTTCCATTCCAGATCCTAATACTGAAGAAGACTGTTTAAATTCAGTGTTGCCTTCAGAGATTTCTGAACTTTAAAAATGGGGGTTACTTTGTGGGATTACTGGCCCTTTAAAGGGCAACTAATGGCTCAAAACAACACAGAATCAGGAGGATGGTATCTATTATTAAAAAGATTGCCTTCTGATTCTGTATTGTTTTGAGGCTTTAGTTGCCCTTTAAATGGACAGCGGAATTCCCACACAGTAGTCCCATACAGTTATAGCCATACTAGATTTGGTTATTATTGAAGGTCTCCTCGCACTCCTGAATCTTAAACCCTTTGGGTGCTGCAAGGTCCTCAAAACCGCTTAACCACCAGCAGGCTCATAGGATCATAAATGATATAAGGTGAGGACCGTACTCACTTGGTAAATACAAACTTTATTGTGACATAGGTATGTGCACAACGTTTCGGGGGTATCCCCCTTCCTCAGGTGAATTACTGTATGGGAATTCTGCTGTCCATTTAAAGGGCAACTAAAGCGTCAGAACAATACAGAATAAGATGGCAGTAGTGGTCATATTTTCTACCCTCAGTTTGTACTTGAGTCAATCACTTTTACTCCTTTTTCCAGGTAATATTAGGTACCTCTGTTTATACTCGGGTCAGTTTATACTCGAGTATATACGGTAATCTGTGTAGTGTAAAGTTACACTACATTATCTATTTTAGTAAGGCATTACAGAATTTTCAATAAGCTTTGCAAAAATATTTTAGTGAGGTGCATCTCGTGAAACACACTTTTAGAAACATTGTTCTATTTAAAGTGTATGTACATTGAAAAAAAAGACTTTGCCTCATCTTAATTTATAATTAAATATAAATTAAATATAAGTAAGTAGCCCTTAGAGGTGTGTGTTGTTGCATGCCTTCAATACAGTACTTGCTTTGCCCAAGTCACCGTTCCATATACAGTAAAAATGCACACAGCAGAATAGTTTATGCTAATAGGCACTTGAATGACAGTTGAAATGCAAGGATTTTGGATCTGTAAAGAAATTGGGGGCCGATCAACTTGAAATGGTGTTTTGCTGGTTGGGAAAAATTATCGCTTCCAATAATGGGCAATTTTAAAAAAAATACCTTTTTAATCACAAAAGCTTTGTACACATTTGATAAACTTTGTTAGATTAATTGTTAGTCAGTACAAGACTGTCTACATACAGACTACCAATCAGTTTATTGAATGGAATTGGTTGGTCAGGAGTGTTCTTTAGGGTCTGTATGCCTTTAGGGCTAGGCCACACTGCAGTGGTTTTCATGCGATTGCGCTGGCTTTTTTCCCCCGATCATTGGAAACGCGGCAACGCACCAAAAACGCGCATTTTCGGGTACGTTGCGATTGTGATTTGCTTTCTGCACTTTTAATTGTAATCGCAGCATTTTCCTATACCTAATGAAGAAACCGCATGCACAAACGCAACCAAATCGCACATGAAATCGCATGCAACACCGTTTGCGTTTGCGGCGCAGTGTGGCTGTGCCCTTAGGCTGTGTACACACAATGCAATTTTTCAGGCCAAAAGTTGTGTATTGGGCTGAAAACATTGTTTGGTTTTTCGTCCTGACGCGTCCAACCGTTCCTTTCGGACGAATGGGCAGACGCAGCTACTCTTGCCACGGGAACAAAGGATCTCAAGGTGAGTAACCCAGCTTATAAATTGGGGCAGTGAGTGTAAACACAGGTTTTGACAGTTGTTTGGGGGGGGGGTTAAATTTGAAGCAGATTTTTTTTCTAACTACAACAAGAACTTAAACTTAAATATATTATCTAAAAAGGGTTTTATAAGGTGGGTCATTCCAGTGACATTAACAGGTGTGCTGCTATCAGTGCTTTATACAGCAGAATCTAAAACTACAGTTAGAAGATTAGAAAACTATGCTAAAAGTATCCATTGTGGATACTTTTGGAACTAACCATATGTAGCATTTTTGCTGGGTGTAGGGGTGGTTCAATGTGTGAACCTGCAGCAACAATAAATCCTGCTCCAAAGCTGATCTTGCCTCAGTATTGTTTCCTATTGATTTGTTAAGTTGACCATAAATACAGATTTCTGTAGCTTACTACTTTTGGTTAATATATATATATGTGTATATATATATATTTATATACTAGCAAAAGTGTGCCCGTTGGTGCACAGTGGAAATAATGTGTGTGTATGTTTTGCTATGTGTGGATACAGTGGATATAAAATTTTTACACAGGTATATTTTAAACTGTTAATCAGTCACCAGCATCCAGGGGAACCAAATAGGATAATCCTGCAGGTCTGAGGGTAGACCCAGGCAATCCTGCCACACTATGTGGTTCAAACTGAACATGCTATGTTCATACTTATTAGTATTTACCACAGCAAGTGCCATATTTATAGCTACTTATGTTACGACTTGGGAGCACAGGATACTGATTGGATCAGGTAAAAAAAAAAGGTTTGGCAATTGGGACTGGTAAGAGCTACTGAGTCTAATTGGGGCATTTCATCTGCCGGTACAAGGACAGGAGGATTTAAATCAATACTATCAGTAGCAGTAGCTTAAAGGGCATGCCCACCCCACAAACTAAACTTTAACCCACTACTGGCCCTACTGAGTAGTTTAAAAAAGTACCTTAAAAATCTGCTCCTTATGGTTCCCTTGTAGTGCTTGTTCAAAGTCCAGGAAACTAACAGAAACTAGTATCTGTCTGTCTGTCCAAAAAGCTTCTGCCTCCACCTTGCCCTCTGAGGGGACATTGGCATGCACAGGGATTGCTGAGTGGGTAAGTGCCCTTTTAGATCCGCCTAGCCCAACTCTTATGCAATCCATTTGAGATCACAAAATGAATGGGCCAGATGGGATAATCTCAAGATAAAAACTGCTGCTTGTAAAATGTGGTCTTTGGATATTAGATAGATTAGACACTTGCCGTTAGACAAATATAGCTAATGTATGGCTAGTGTATTGCCACCTTAAGTATTGTAACCTTAAAGGTGGACATACACTACAAAAGCTTAACGTGATTGTGACACCGACTGATACTTTGAAAGACCGATATAAAATATTAATTCAGTTTACCAGCCAGTGTCAAGTCAGCCCTCCAGTTCATTAGTCAACCCACCACACCCATCTCCGCAAGGCATGCCCGTTTCCCTGACAAAGCTATGCCCACTTTACAGCGGCAGCACAATTTGCGTGCCATCCACATCTGCCTATAGGCGACGACATTCAAAGTTTGTTTCAGGTGGCAAAAAAAACTAGAAATATCCCTGACAATATAAGAAAAAATGAGCACAGACCAATAAAACGAATTACTAAAGTAGATAATGCACAGGGCTAAAACTATTTATAATACTAAAAAGAATGGGTAAAGGACCCAAAACCTCAAGCGCTCCTGGTATTGCCCTGTAAATGAGTCATTAAAAAATGTCCAGTTCCTTAATTTTGGGGAACTAGGCTAACAACCTACATGCAGCATGTTAACAACATATACATGTTTAAACAAATAAATGCATGTCGAAATGTACTTCTGCATCATATGAAACACCTGCAATACTATCTAAGTGTGCACACAGCCATTATCCTTGGTGGTGAAAAAGTTGTTTCTTAAATCAAGACAATCAACGCCGTGTCCATACATAGGAAAATGAAACAAATAGTTTAAAAATCTGCACATATTTAACCCACCAAAAAGGACAAATATTCCATTAAACTCGAAGCCGGATTATAGGAAAGGCAGCCTAGGCATGTGCCTGGGGCCCAGATGCCAGGGGGACCTGCCGGGGGGCCCATCCAGGATTCTAGGGGTCCAGTCTTGCTGGGTCACAATAACATGCCTCTGCTGCTGACTGCCTTGCTGAATTTATTTTATTGAGCGTGACTCACTCCATCTGGGCCTGGCATATACACAACACATTTGTAGTTTAGTGAGCAAATCAGAAAGCACAGCACGCACATTCCCTCCTGGGTCCTGACACAGTGATACTGCGTGCACATGCTGCTTTTCTGCTGACAACCGCTACCTGCAAGCTGACGGCTGCTGCCCTTCCATATAAATCTAAATATGAGAACAAATCCAAGTAAATTGTGAAAAACACAACCACCTACAATGTGTGGGGGGCATATGCTATGCTGTTTAATTTGACTAATGGGGGGAGGGCTTTAGTTCTCCTTTAAAATATTTAAAAAACAAATCTATAACAGCGGGATGTGGGGGTTAGCGGGATGCTATGCTACCTGTTTCTTATAAGAAAGATAGGATCCGGAAATGCACCCCTGCCTGAGTGAAACGCGTTGCGTTGATGCCACAACCCGGAATCCTCTCTTTCTTATAAGATTTATTTATATGTTTTTATGGGAGATGTATGTGACACCGTTTCTATATTTTGAATATTTATAGTTCTTATACATATATCTATTTTTATGTTTTAGATCTACCCTGGCTGGCCAGCCATTCTTTCATCTAAAGTTACTTATTAATGTACTCTTGAATAAATACTTTTTTGTGCATACATATTGTCTATAATACTTTTACACCGGTTGATTTTTGTATCTATGGTTTATTGCTAAGCTGATACTTGGTTGCATCATCTTGCCATTTGTTTCCTGTGGTGGGGGCCCAGGTGCACCTGTGGAGGGTTTTAAGGCAATATGTGGCTGAATTCTGATGTAAAGAGGCAAATGGAAAGGAAGAAAAAGGCATTTAAAACCATTAAGTCAAAGGGAACGGAAAGGGCCTTTAGCGATTAGAAAATCTGTAACAAGGAGTGTAAGAAAGAAATCAAACTAGCTAAAATTAAACTGCAGTAAGCAGTTCATGCTTTAGTAAAAACGGAGGACTTTAGACATGCCGCCCCTATACATCCTTACGCCCTAGGGCCCGGTCTAAGTAGCCTTCTGGGAAATCCAGCCCTGGTCATTTTGGATCATTTTTATTCACTCTACATGTTTGTGACATAATGTTGTTTCATACTGGTTTAGACCCAAGCTATATAATAGATAATGGATTGGGGGGGATAGGATGCTGGGTAAAAGAAGGGCAGGCTGCCACATGCAGTGCCGTATTGTGATGTGAGGAAGGACTCGATTGATATTGCAACCAAGTCCAAGACATCCTCACACCCAATATTATATAGTGTTCCCGTCTCTATTTATACCCTACAGTACCCTGGAAAATCCGCTTAGGGAGAGAACGTTTAACCTTTTCAACCTTTTCATTGGTCAATAGAGCCTTTTCCCATTACATGAAATATTGTCATTCTACGTCTCTCCCTGGGATATTTCCCGTAATTATTCTCTTTATTTCTCTGTATAAATAAAAAAATAATGTTGCATTATGGGGGAAACTAGATATGCATATTCCCACCACCATCAACCAATCACACGAGCCCTCACATTCTAGTGGGTGTGGTGAATGAGTAGCTCACAGACTGACACTGCCTGGTTTCTCTCCATGTGACACTGTGTTGTGCTAGAAGATAAGTTCATTGTCACTTTCAGGGGGGGCTCTAATGAGGCAACCTCAGAGAAGAAGCAGCAGCAGTTGAAGGGACACAGCTTTGACAGTTGGGATGCTGTATGCTGTGTGCAGTTTTGACAGTTGGTTTGTGGGAGTAAAGTCAAAGAGAAGTGGAAGTGGTTAAAAGAGGGAGCGGACTAGGGCAGGGGTGGGCAATTAAATTTCACAGGGGGCCTCATGAGAAACTTGGATTGTGGCGAAAGGGCCAGACCAATAGGTAGATTCTCTTTATAGAGATTGCAAAACTGGATTTTCTAAAAAGATAAATTAATATCCCTGGTTGATTGGATTTTTTTAATATTAGTTGCAATTTATAATAAAGGGTGTATAATATCTATTCAAATTCAATTAATCAATTGATCAGGTCACCAATTTTTTTACAAAATAAAAATAAATCAAATAATATTAAGAATTTTTAAGTACAGGTCTAGCATTGAGGGGCCAGTCAGGGGCAGCCAAAGGGCCACATGTGGCCCCCCGGGCCTTACTTTGCACAGGTCTGGTATAGACCCTTGTTTCAAAGCCCAAGAAGTATTTTCAAACAATGGACACTTAGATGATGCAACTGGAATACTAGACAGCTTGCATTTTAATGATAGTCCCCCAAAATTACAGTGTTCCCCCGAAAGGACTTTTACCAACTGAACTTTCCATCTATGGTTTATTGCTAAGCTGATACTTGGTTGCATCATCTTGCCATTTGTTTCCTGTGGTGGGGGCCCAGGTGCACCGGTGGTGGGTTTTTAGGCAATATACACTTATTAGTCTATTGATGTGTAGATTAAGCTATAGCAATGGCTGCACTGGGCATGCCTAGTATTTTTGTGTGTCAGAGACACATACTATGGGCACTGTTTACCCCAGACTGGGGCAATGTTGTATTTAGACAGAAACAATTAACAGGGAGATTCAATAAATGGTGCTAATTGTGCCCCAACCAATCAGATCTTATGTAACATTTGTAAGCTTACATCTGATTGGTTGGGGCAAAATTAGCACCATTTTAAACGATAAGAAATTTTATTGAATAACCCTGTATATTTCTTGATGATACGGGAAGACAGATATCAGAGTAGGAGCATTGAAAATCATGGAGCGCATTATAGATATAAAGGTAGCTGGAGGCTTAGGGAATAGTGACCATGAAATAGTGTCATTTGGAGTATGTTATCGAAAGGAAAAGTGCGCTGGGTTAACAAAGACTTTTAATTGGGGGAAAGCAAATTTTCCCAGGTTAAAAGTAGCTCTTCAGAATGTCAACTAGGATAAGGTATTATCAGGTAAAGGTACTGAACAGAAGTGGACTGTGTTTAAGGGGATTTTAAGCCATTTCTCATCAAAATTTATATCCTAAATAAATCCGCGCCCATGTGGCTGAATTCTGATGTAAAGAGGCAAATGGAAAGGAAGAAAAAGGCATTTAAAACCATTAAGTCAAAGGGAACGGAAAGGGCCTTTAGCGATTTAGAAAATCTGTAACAAGGAGTGTAAGAAAGAAATCAAACTAGCTAAAATTAATAACAAAGTTAGAATAGCTGAACAAAGCATCACTAAGCCTAAATATTATTTGAAGTATATTAATTAATGGGGATAAGTTATTTACGGAAGATGGCGATAAAGCAAATGTCTTGAATATTTTTTTCCCCTCTGTATACAATATAGAAGATAGCAATAATGGTATAAAAGATTCAAGTGCACTTTGGTTAAACGAAGATATGGTACAGTAGTAGAGAGTAGTTGTTAATGGGGCTTCATCATTATGGACTAAAGTGCTAAGTGGGGGGCCACAGGGTTCTGTGTTGGGGCTGCTTCTATTTAATCTATTTATTAATGATTTAGAAGTGGGTATTGTCATCAAGGTTTCTGTGTTTGCTGACGACACAAAACTTTGTTGACCATTAAAAACTTCAGAGGATGCGCAATTGTTGCAGGGGGATCTAGATAGATTGTCACATTGGGCTGCTAAGTGGCAGATGAGATTCAATGTTGAGAAATGTAAGGTGATGCATTTTGGACTCAAAAATCCTTGTGCTGCTTATACTATAAATGGCTCTGTGTTAAATGAATCCCTGTTGGAAAAGGATCTTAGAGTATTTGGATAACAAACTTAAAGGAAGCAAGCAGTGCCAGACGGCAACAGCCAGAGCCAGCATGATATTGTCTTGTATGAAGAGAGGTATAGATTCAAGGGAGGAAAATGTTATTCCCCCTCTTTACAAAGCATTGGTTAGGCCTCATTTGGAATATGCAGTGCAATTTTGGAATCCTGTGTACAAAAAGGACATCTTTGAAATGGAAAGGGTTCAGAGAAGGGCAACTAAATTAATAAGGGGAGCTTGAATATGAAGAGAGACTGGAAAAGTTACAATTATGTACGCTGGAAAAGGGCGCTTGCGTGGGGATAAGATTACTGTGTATAAATACATTCACGGGCCATACAATAAACGATCTGGGGCGTTGTTCACCAATAGAGCATTTCACAGGACACGTGGAAATCCTTTAAGACTTGAAGAAAAAAGGTTTGGGCTGCTAGTTCGGAAAGAGTTTTTCATTGTGAGAACGGTAAAGCTATGGAACTCACTGGTCAGTTTCAAAACAAAGCTGGGTGAGTTTCTGTAAACAAGGAATGCTACAAGTTACTGGTATTGATGCATAAAGTAGAGTTGACCCAGGGAAATTTCCAATTGCCACTTGGAGTCAGGAAGGAATTTTTTCCCCCTTCATAAATTTGGTGGCGTTTTTTGCCTTTGTCTGGATCAACATTTAGGCAGGAAATGAGGATATTGCTAGATGGGTTGGACTGGATGGACGTATGTCTTTATTCAACCTCAAATACAATACTATACTACAGGGGTGGGCAATTATATTTCACATGAGAATGAGGCTGCATGAGAATCTTGGATTGTGGCAAAGGGCCAGACCAATGGGTCAATTATACAGATTGCAAAACTGGATTTTATAAAAAAAAAAAAAAAAAAGATTGAAAAATTGTTACCCAATAACAATCCCCCCCTACCTGTTTACTGGAAAACAGAAAGATTCTAGTTAATAGCGAGTACTGCATTTCTAGAACCACGAATAGGTATAATATTTATACAAAATTGATTTTTATAGCTCAGACTAAATGAAATCATATACTACTATATGGGATTGTTTTAAAAGAATTAACCATTAACAATGTCCCAATGTAATAAATAAGTCTCCATAGTGAGGTACAAGGCAGGTCCATTCACTGCTTCCCCTCTCCCTACATTAGGAGGTGACAGTGTAACCAGTAGGAACATTAGTTACTTTTGTTTCTTTTTCAATCCCATGGCAGGTTCAGCCTTTACCAGTTGGTACATTTTACCTCTCTGTTTTTTCTTGGCTGGCTGCCCAGATGTGGAAGATACATTTAAGGGATACATTGGGCCACGTTTACCCACGCACGCTGTGCAAATATAAGGGGTTAAACCTGATATGGAATTGGTTAGCACAAGTTTAACTTCTTCCTTGCACTACTTGCACGAGTTTTGCAAGAGAGGCACCCACGAAACCGGCGCAATTTATTTAATAACGGGTTTGCGCTACCTTTAGAGCTGCTAATTAAGACTAGCTAACGGCTGGAGTTAAAGTGGCACTCAGGCGCAAATCCATTAATAAATAGTGGGAGCCACATTTGCCACAATTGCGTCTCCGGGAAAATGAGGACCATTGTCTCTCTGCTATTACTGCATATGAAGAGAGGTATAGATTCAAGGGAGGAAAATGTTATTCTCCCTCTTTACAAAGCATTGGTTAGGCCTCATTTGGAATATGCAGTGCAATTTTGGAATCCTGTGTACAAAAAGGACATCTTTGAAATGGAAAGGGTTCAGAGAAGGGCAACTAAAATAATAAGGGGAGCTTGAATATGAAGAGAGACTGGAAAAGTTACAATTATGTACGCTGGAGAAAGGGCGCTTGCGTGGGGATATGATGACTGTGTATAAATACATTAACGGGCCATACAATTAACTATCTGGGGCGTTGTTCACCAATAGAGCATTTCAGAGGACTCGTGGAAATCCCTTAAGACTTGAAGAAAAAAGGTTTAGGCTGCAAGTTCGGAAAGAGTTTTTCATTGTGAGAACGGTAAAGCTATGGAACTCACTGGTCAGTTTCAAAACAAAGCTGGATGAGTTTCTGTAAACAAGGAATGCTACAAGTTACTGGTATTGATGCATAAAGTAGAGTTGACCCAGGGAAATTTCCAATTGCCACTTGGAGTCAGGAAGGAATTTTTTCCCCCTTCATAAATTTGGTGGCGTTTTTTGCCTTTTATTTCACAGGGGGTCGCATGAGAATCTTGGAAGGGCCAGACCAATGGGTCAATTATACAGATTGCAAAACTGGATTTTATAAATAAGATTGAAAAATTGTTACCCAATAACAATTCCCCCCTACCTGTTTACTGGAAAACAGAAAGATTCTAGTTAATAGCGAGAACTGCATTTCTAGAACCACGAATAGGTGTAATATATATACAAAATTGATTATTATAGTTAAGACCAAATTAAATCATTTACTACTATATGGGATTGTTTTAAAAGAAATAACAATTAACCATGTCCCAATGTAATAAATAAGTCTCCATAGTGAGGTACAAGACAGGTGCATTCACTGCTTCCCCTCTCCCTACATTAGGAGGTGAAAGTGTAACCAGTTGGAACAAAAAAAAAAAGCCAAAGCCAAATTACTGTTCTTTCTATTTCTTCTTCTTCTTTTTCTTCTTGCGTTTTATTCTTCCGCTTTTTGGACTGTATCTCCTCCCACAGTTACTGAGCTAGAGACATGAAATTTGGTACAGACGTGCGGGGCATATAGGAGAAGTGTGCTTTCTTCTAGCTAAGGAATCCGCGGAAGTGTTACGGCATTATCTGCGAATTTCCGGACATTTTTTCCTATAGACTATAATGGTAACAATACTCAAATGTGGATATTTCAAAACAGTTTTTTTCATGGTTTTTCATAAATACAAATGGTGATACCTCCAACCCCCCACACAGACCCAGGTACACCCACCTACTGACCTACCTTTCCATTCCCATGGAAGCCATATTTAAAGGGTAACTAAAGTCAAAAAAACGAATTTAGATTTATCCTCAATAAAAGATAGGTTTTATGGTTATAAACACAAGAAAGACATACCCCCTCAACCAGACCCAGGTACACATAGATTGTATTACTGCAGGACACTGGTTCATTAGCTATATAGCTGTCTGGTATCTTGTGTTCCCAAGTCTTGGGGTAAGACTTGGGAGCACAAGATACCAGAGAGCTATATAGCTTAAGGTGAGCTTGGCTTAAAGGATAACTATCGTGTGTATAAAGTTGTTTTTTTTTTAACAGTTAAAATGAAAAGTATTTGGGACATGGATATATAGGGCTGGTAATTCCTACCTCCCAATATTGTTTCTTTGAGGAGCACCAGCCCAAAGAAAAGGGATTCTGCCAGTCTTCCTCCTGGCTCCAGCACTATTTTTATTATAGGAATAGTCCAGAACTAACCTGGCAAATAAAAACTGTAAGTGCTGTAGCTCCTCAACAAAATAATATTGTGAGGCGGGAATAAATAATCCTACCTCCTTGCCCCAGGTATTATCCATTTTTAAATAGTTATTGTTTAGAGTATAGCTATCCTTTAGCATGTCCACCCCCAAAACTAAAATTTAACCTACTACTGGCCTTACTGTGTAGTGTTCAAAAATCCTCACCTTACCCCTCTGCTCCAAACAGTTCTCCTGTAATGTCTGTTCAAAGTCCCAGAAATTAAAGAGTAGGAGCCATTTCTGGTGTAATTTGTTTCCGCCTCTAACTATTCCTTGTAGAGGTCTCTATGAGGGCAAGCATGCTCAGTAATCACTATGAGGCAGCATTGAAAGAGGGAATTTCCCATCATGCAATTCACATGATTTGCATGAATACCGTCTCCATTCTAGCAAAACTGCACCTAGCAGAAGATATTTCAGATTGGATATCTAAAGATAAAAAATTTTCTCAGTATTGATGGCCTTTTATACTTGTTACCTTAAAGGAAATGTGCAGTAAGTGCTTACAATAAACTTTGATTTTTGTTGCCGCATTTGAAAGGTCTTTTTACTTATGTGCGTCCTGCCATGGAATGGCGGCAACTTAAGAGTTCCTATGTTACATAACATAGGAACTCTCTAGTTGCCGCCATTCCAGTGGATTATCCAACCATTCACTTTCTGTATAATGAGGTGTCCAAGTTGGGTTTTCCTGGCTATGCAGTGCTCTGGGGCAATAGAGAAATAATTTCCCTGCTCAGCACAGGAATAAACTGTGATTTTGCATTTGTTAGCATATTTTTTATTTTATAATAAGCTTATATTGTAAGTGGATATATATTTAGTTATCAGATTATAATAAATGTAAGTAGCAGGGCTGCATCAATAAACGTTGCTGTTATATATGTGAGCATTTATTGATAAAAGCCATTATATTCTTCAGAAAACTGGTGTACGGCTCAAATTTGTGTGTTGGGACATTGGGCGCCCCTTTAAGAGATTTACACCCATGTCTTTACAAGAACATGATTATAGGGGGTCATATTTATAGACATGGTATCCATTTTTAGTACATTTAGGGCTTCCATTGTGATTTACTGATAATGCTGCTGCTATATATATATATATTCCTTTCATGTAGTTCTGATGACTATAGAAGAAGAGAAAGTGGAGAAGAATCCCAGGTGGGACTTGCAAATCAGTTGTTTGCATGTTTAACTCATTCTGCATGTTTAATTAATAAATGGAGCAAGTGCTATTTAAACCATTATGCAAAACCCTTCTGATTGGTGGGCATATCTCCATAGACTACAAGCACACTGCCCACTATAGGAGGAGAGAAATCAATTGCTACACCAATAAGAAACACAAAAATCAAAATAACGTGATAACTGTTCCCAAAAAATAATTATGACAAAAGTACACAGGATATCGCTCCCTACACTACAGCAAAAAATAGTCTTGGGGGTGGACATGCCCTTTAATTATGTCTGTTTGTTTAGCCTGAGGAAGGGGACCTTTGTCCCTGAAACGTTGCATTGTTCAACCAACAGATGAGCAATAAAAGTTAAATTAGCATCTATGAATATATGTAAGTGTTCCCCAGACCATTTCATAAGTCCCAGAGCCATGTACAGTAAGTTAATTAAGTTGCTACTTTTTCCTTCAGCTACAGTACAAACTTGGTTACTGAGGGTACCTGCTAGCAAGATTGTGCCATTATATTAAATACCTAAAAATACCAGTAACCTGACTGTAGTGGGGTTGCCACCGAGCAGCAAGGGGTGGAAAGTGCAGGAAAACACAGAGACGCAGATAAGGATTTTATTATATAGGATATGGCTTTATTGTAAATCACAAAGAAATATGTGCGTTTATGAGATTTTGACAATTCTTTATTGGCAAAGTATGCTCATTGACCAACAGCAGACAACCTCTTCCTGATTCCCCCTCCTTTGTTTTCTCTTTTTAAAGGGAAAGTTTAGTGGAAAATATAATTATTTTTATGCTCCCAGGGAGATGCAATAAAAGTTCTTATCGTTAAAAATGGTGCTAATTTTGCCCCAACCAATCAGAGCTTATTTAACATTGTAAAGGTAACATCTGAATGGTAACAATAAGAACTTGTATTGAGTCTCCTAGTTTATATTATGCACTAGCAAACCCTGCGGCGCAGGCACCGTGATTCGTGCATATTTACACCTCTTGGTTAGTAAATAAGATACCTGGTTATTCTACATATTCTCTTCCATTTTGAAAAAAATTGTTGAATTTATACTCTGCTATTCCCTGCTGTTGACATTATTGAGCTAACATTTCAGGTTCTGTAACAGTCGTTCTTCTTCCCAGAATGCACTCTACCTTGGAATGTTCCTAACAGTTATTTCTACTGATTGGCTGTTGAATGGGTCAAACATGCTCAGATCTCTACTGAGCAACTGAATCAACCCAGACACTGGGTCAAGGGAAAGGTTGTCTTGCTTTTTGTGCCTGACTTCTATTGGTTCTTTGTGTAGGAGTCCTGTAGTAAAGCACATGCTGTGTTTTTATTGATCTGACAACAAAATGTACATATTTAATTTCCCCCCCAGGTATTGATATATCATTACTGGCATCATTAAGAAGAGGGGAAAAAATAACTGCAGGTCCCAAATGAATAGCAAGAGCAATCAGGGACTCTTCTGTAGTGTAGTGTTAAAACAATGATAAATATTGAGTTCTGGGTTTCATTTTAAAAGAAAAGCCTAAACACACATATTTTTTGATTTTCAGTTAAATTTGTATGGTACAAAAATCAGAAGGCGTTTTCCCCTAGGAAAACCATAAGATGTAGATAGTCGAACAGTATATGTGGTAAGGTGTATGCTTTATTTCTGGAAATTTGTTTGTTTGAAGTAAGACAAACTATTTTGGTCTTTAGTTATTATTTTTGCCAGCTGAATTTTTATTGCTGGATTTAGTGAAAATGTAAAATAAACTTTTTCGATATTTTTACACAATGAACCATTGTTCGTTAATCATTGTTAATGTTGATGGGTACTGAGGCCGAGGCAAACACATGAATGATCGGTTTCCCACAGGTTATTGTCCGCTTAGTGTAGTGTTGCAATATCAGAGCGCATGCGATCCACAAAAAAATGGTGATTGCAGAGCACCTATACCAATTGTCCAACACTAGCGTGTGCTTTTGCAATGCCCTAGTGTGGCCTAACCCTTAAATGAAAATTATTGTGTGTATTAATCATGTCTTGTATTCATAATGTCCCTAACACTCGTGGGTCCGGTGGCCCCTTCCCTTGCAGACCCATCCTGGCTCCTTCCCTTGCAGCCCCCTGTGGCCCCTCCCACTCATGGGCACCAATGACCCCTCCCCCTTGTGGGCTCCCCATTGCCCCTCCCCACTTGCACCTCAGACCAATACCTCCCCCCTTACAGAAAACTGTAAAAGCATCCTTTTTAGCAGAGAAAGAATCAGCAGTTTTAAACTTTGATTAGACTTTCTCTGCTTTTACACAGTCTTCTGTAGAGGGTAGGACTGTGTGGTCTGAGGTGCAAGTGGGGGAGGGGCCACAGGACCTGTGCGTGGACAGTGCTGTGTGCTGTGCTGTTCTCCCCACCCCCTCCTACCCTTGAGTCATGCACTGAGCATGTGCCAACACCAGATTAGAGGAGGAAGTAGTATTTATGACCATAGATTCAGAACTTCCCACCCCCTAACTTTCTGATCAGGTAGGAACCTGGCCTTTCATTTAAAATAAACTTGTTTGGAGACCACAGTTCCCCTTTAAGAACTGGATGAAGTATCTGTGCGTATGTGCAGTGTCAGACCACACCTCCTGACCTCAGTCACATGCTTCATTGTTTTATCTGTCCTGTAAAAGGATTTGCTAGAGGGGGTCCCCTACAATATAGGCTTGACACCTTACCCTGGGTGTTCCTATAACACCTCTTAGTCACAGTGCAATCACGCCTTTCATGCAGAAGGTCCTTAACACCTTGCTGTGATATGCTAATTGGGACTTTCCAGGGTACATAATTGCCAACAGATTCTTGTACAAGTCATTCCGAATTGAGAAAGCCAGTCGGATGACTAGCGAAACGTCTTCAAGAACTAAACTTTAAAGGGGAACTGTGGTCTCCAAACAAGTTAAGTTTAAATGAAAGGCCAGTTTCTTACCTTTAAAACGAACCATTAACCATCTCTCTACGTGCTCCACAGCCCAAGATATACAGAAATGACTGAACAGAAAGTTAATGGGTGGGAGGCTGACTTGTTACATTCCTGAGGCTTCTCCTGCACAGTGCCGCTGGTGAGCACAGCTTCAGACTCCCTCAGTGTGTGAGGGAGACAGGAAGTCCCTCCTCCTCTCTGCTGTGTGAAGTCCTGACAGAGAAGGTAAGGGAATCTACAGCCCTTCTCTCCCACTATGTTCACACTCTGTTCTCATTCTGCCTGAAAAGGCTGTTTCCACAGAGTTTTCTATAGGGGGGGTTCTGAGTAACCCATAGCACCCGCAAGGGGATGGGGCTTAGGCACCCGTGAGTGGGCGGGGCCATGTCATCCACGAGTGGGCAGGGCCACTTGGGGCATTAGGGGCCTGCAACTGGAGGGACCATGGGGTCCATGACTGGGAGGGACCAGGGGGGCTGCAAAGGGGAGGAGGGGACACAGGACAGATTTACTGACAGTTTTAGAGCAGGAAGCAGGAAGTGTAGGGGACCTGCTGCCATATCACACACAAACATTTAAATATCTTCAAAACTATGCAAAATAAACAATGGAAATATATTGCAAAAATTCTCAGAGGAGCAATTCCTCAATTTACCTCAAGTCATTTTTGGACCACAGTTCCCCTTTAAGTCCAGTTAATCTAACTGACTACAACAGGCATACCATGACCTCGATGAATGAGAAGAGTTAATTTAAGGATCCAATTTAGGATATATATAGTAAACACTAGAATACCTAAGATGTTTAAAACACATTAACAGGGTTATTCAATATAAGTTCTTATCATTTAAAATGGTGCTAATTTTTTCCCCAACCAATCAGACCTTATTTAACAGTTGAAAGCTAACATCTGATTGGTTGGGGCTAAACTAGCATCATTTTAAACGATAAGAACTTTTATTGAATAACCCTGTATATGTTTACTTTCTCCTAAATCTAGGAACCGCTACCTAAAAATGTGACCCACAGCTGGATTGATTGGGTATTTGGGAATTGTGGCAACGTGGTCTATATAAGCATACCCAGATATAAGCCCTTAGGGGATACTAAGAGATTTGCATTTATAGAGTTTGAGACCCAAGAACAAGCAGCTAAAGCAATAGAGGTAGTCTCTAGTTTTGTGTTAGAAAAATGTTAAAGGGCATGTCCACCCCCAAAACTAAAATTTTCCCCACTGCTGCTCGCCCTACTGTGTAGTGCTAAATACTACCTTACCCTTCTCCTCTGCTCCAGATGGTTGTCCTGCAGTGCCTATTCAAAGTCCAGGACCTTTCCTGTCTGCCTGGAGGACTCTGTCATGCGCAGGGGAGCCCATCTCCCCTCCAGATCCCTCCCCTCCATCTTAACCTTGTAAAAAATATTAACTTTTTAGTTAGATGGGCACCCCTGCGCATGACAGAGTCCTCCAGGACTCAATTTGGAATGACTTGTACAAGAATCTGTTGGCAAAGATCTACCCTGGAAAGTCCCAATTAGCATATCACAGCCAGGTGTTTATGACCTTCTGCATGAAAGGCGTGATTGCACTGTGGCTAAGAGGTGTTATAGGAACACCCAGGGTAAGGTGTCAAGCCTATAGTGTAGGGGACCCCCTCTAGCAAATCCTTTTACAGGACAGATAAAACAATGAAGCATGTGACTGAGGTCAGGAGGTGTGGTCTGACACTGCACATACACACAGATACTTCATCCAGTTCTTAAAGGGGAACTGTGGTCTCCAAACACAGCACTGCCCACGCACAGGTCCTGTGGCCCCTCCCCCACTTGCACCTCAGACCAATACAGTCCTACCCCCTACAGAAGACTGTGTAAAAGCAGAGAAAGAATCAAAGTTTAAAACTGCTGATTCTTTCTCTGCTAAAAAGGATGCTTTTACAGTTTTCTGTAAGGGGGGAGGTATTGGTCTGAGGTGCAAGTGGGGGAGGGGCAATGGGGAGCCCACAAGGGGGAGGGGTCATTGGTGCCCATGAGTGGGAGGGGCCACAGGGGGCTGCAAGGGAAGGAGCCAGGATGGGTCTGCAAGGGAAGGGGCCACCAGACCCACGAGTGGGAGGGGCCATGGGGCCAGCGAGTGGGAGGGGCCATGGAGCCCACAAGTGAGAGGGGCCACAGAAGGCTGCAAGGTAAAGGATCAAGGGGGCTGCAAGGGAAGGGGCCACATAGCCCACAAGTGGGAGGGACCACATGATCCATGAGTGGGCAGGGCCACAGAGCACGAGTGGGAGGGGCCACAGGAGATTGCAACAGAAAGGCCCAAGGGGGCTGCAAAGGAAGGGGCCATGGGGGCCCACAAGGAGAAGGAGACACAGGGAAGAGGGGTTGTCACATGTTTCAGAGCAGGAAGCAGGAAGTGCAGGGGATCTGGTGATGCTGCTCCCCATCTTGCACATATAAATATCTTCAAAACAATGTAAAATAAACAATGAAAGTAAATTGCAAAATCCTTAGGAAAGCAATTCCTGTTAATTTACCTAAAGTCATTTTTGGACCACAGTTACCCTTTAAAAGGCTTACATTTACTTTAATACAATTTACTGAAGTGGTATTTTATTGCTTACTGGTGTTTTTAGGGGGGGGTTATTTTCAGATTCAGAGTATAAAAAATTGGGTTAAGTTCTCCTTTCATTTTGGTGAATTTATTATGTTTTGAATAATACCGGTAAGCACCAAGAAAAACAGTGAAGAACAAAGCCATTCCAACCTGGTAAGAGTGAATTGATGCTGTATTGCTTTATTCATAATTTATATTATATCTATGCATGTGCAATATAGCACTATAAAGGTTAACTATGTAAAGGTGCTGTAATGTCTGATGCATACACTTTTTTAATTATTTGACAAGAAATAAAGTTTTTTTTTATTTTTGCTGGAGGTGCACAACCTCTTTTTCTTCATATTTGCTGAATAAACCACCAATATATCATACAGCTGACAGCTTTGAATGGTATATTGTTCTGTATAGTTTAGGAGCAATTTTAGGCACTTAACCTTGCATTTTATGTGCCTAGTTCCTTTATTTTACTTTACAAATGCTTGGGTGTAAATCATCTTTTTTTGCTAGGATTTTCAAACTTTACATAGTTATTTTCAGATGGGAAAAAAAAAAAAATACAGACTATACAGGACCCAAAAAAATCTATCCAACAGAGAAATCAACCAGGCCTGGTCCTCCTTACACATACCCAGGACAAGGTCCAACAGATCACATATGTACAATGTCTGATAGTGTAACCCTGTGTATTCTGACTATGTTTACATGCTTAAAGGGCATGTCCACCCGCAGTTCTGTTTTACTTACCTTCCCCAAAGATGCCCAGGAACATGCTTAATCTGTATATGAAATTTCTTTTTATGGGAAGACATGACCTTTAATGCCAGATTCCATTAGAATCTACCTAAAACATGAGGTGGTAACTGCATACACAGCCCCGGAGTGTTTCCCTGTATGTGGATCTGTCAGCCAAATGTATTGGTTCTTTCTAAGTAAGGAGCCAATACCTGCTAACAGGAATTTTCTGTCGGGAACGACAAACTGCAATTGCGGTAGTTTGTCTGCATCATTGTTGATCGTTTGCTGCCCTCACGCCTTGTTGATATTCTGCAAATCCAACGGGATTTATTGAGTATCGGCAATATGTATGGCCACCTTAGGAGTTATATAGTTTATCTACAAATTAAATTTGCCATTTTTGAAACACTGCCCAAGTTTATTTAAAGGAGAACTAAACTCAAAAAAAAATCAAAACTTGAGTTAGAAAGTACTTGCCTCAACAACCTTCTCAACATGGAAGATCCCACTCAGGTGCCTTTCCTTTTCCACTATTAGCTCATTTTCAGTTCTGTTTGTTCCCCAAATCTGGGGCTAGGCCCCACTAATGAGTTTTACATCGAAATTTGCAATCCAATTGGGCTAGTGGGGGCGCAGGCATGTAATAGCTTATGGGACCAGATTCACTACATGCGCTGCACTTCCGTGCACTATCACAGCACACGTAATCACCATTCTGTATCGCATGCACCCCGATAAGGTCCAATTGTGGATGCACAACACCCGCGCACGGAAGCACATCATTGCAATTGTGCATTCTTCCATGCGCTCAAGTGAGGCCACAGCCTCATGAAATTGACCTGCTGCTATTGCATTAAATGCATGCTGTAAGGCTACACTCAATGCAGCTTGCATTACACTTCTAATTGTACATCAATACACACACTAATATAAATGGTAGAGTGCAGATATAAACACATAAAAACACAGTTTTGAAGAAATGCTAACAAATATAAAGGGTTAACACTTTGCTTCATAAATAACTGTTTGAGCCAGAAAACCAGCTTATAATATTCACTGCTATCTCTGATGATTGGCTGGGAGACACTGGCAGGTGGGGACTCAGGTTAACTGAGGTAACAAATTAGCAGAAAGAGTTTTGGGTCCAGGAAAACCGGGATGAGGCAGCACTAGAAGCCAGCCATGACATCATAGATTGCCAGTATCCTGAAATGTTCTATAAATGATTTCTACACTAGGAGGCTGAATTCATGGGTGAAAGACAAATGGTTTTACTAAGTGACAGTCTGTGGAGCTACCATTGTGTTTTGGGTTTAGTTCTCCTTTAAAGATTGAGGCACCTCCCTGGAGCCTACAGTCCTACACTACTTTGTGATATCACAAAAACAGAGATTGTGCTTTACACTCCTAACAATGTAATAAATTAATAAACTCCAGACCAATGATAGACCACTTACATTTATGAATGGTGACGTGAGCACGTGTGAATGTCTTTACATGTGCGTGAATGGTGACGTGTGTGCTTTTGAATGTCATTGCATGTGCATAAATGGTGAAGTGTGAATGTGACTCATCATGAATGCATTTGAATGTGCGTGTTTGCAGGCATGTGTGAATGTTCCAGTGAACCTTCATGTGTAATTAAACTTGCTCGTTTACATGCCTATGTTAGTGTTCATGTTTCTATTAGCATGTATGCCTGGATTAGTCTGTGCCTGTATTTGCTATATGCCATATATGTGCACTTGTCTGTGCAATATTTTTTGGGAGGGGATTTTTTTTGCGTGTGTGTTTCTGTTTATAATTTAATGCATTTAATTTACCCTATATGAAGTTTTGTGTATATTCGAATGTGCTAGAGAGGATAGGTAAGAACACTACACAGTGTGCACATTTGTGTGTAAAATGTTAGTTATGTGATTGGACATGCCCTTTTAAAATATGTGCTATTGTTATAAATTAATATAATTATACAACACTGTCAGTAAAGTGTGTAGTGACTTGGCAAGAATGGGTTAACTATTGGTATTAGTTCTTGCAAAAGACCAATAAAAATGCCATTCCACCCTGGAAAGAGTCCCTATTGTTTATGTTAGGATTAGTGACACTACAGCTATAGGTCTGGTAAATTCATTGAGGTCACTTTAAGGGCAACCATATGTATAAAATAAATATATTTGTGTATTGGAATATGTAATATGGGAACCAATATTATATTTGTGAATGGGAAGGTAGGCCCATTAAAATGATACCTAACATGGAGACCTTATTCCCTTGCCAAGGCGAGTTATTAATATCTTGGGAAGTATGTATTACACACAGGTCATGTTTGGTATTGTAGGAATTGATAATTAATTTAGGAGAGGTATATGTGGTCTATTTCCCAGTACAATGTACATATCTAAAGTTATATGGAATCTGCCTAACTGAGGGGGAATGAATGCTTTTGGCTAGTCGTAAATCTGGACATTCCTAGACACTCCCACCTCATGCATAGCCCAGGAGGGGGGTGGTTCAACAAGGGGTTTAAAAATCCTTGTAGCCCCTTTAACTGTGTTCATACTGAGGGGACATGCTAAATATGTATGGATCATATTCCCCCTTCCTGCCCCAGGACAAGGACTTCTTCTAGTGAGCAGGATCTGTGAATATTTTTATCCTTTTTATTTTATATAACTGTTGTATCTATTGTGCTTGTGAAGGTTCTCATTCATCCAGGTCATGGTATATCTGTTGTATTCAATTAGATCAACTGGACTTGAAATGTAGTTTATAATATCATAGTGTTATTAGCTATAATATCATAGTGTTATTAGCTTTATTATCAGTATTTTTTAATGAGGGGTTTCGGGGGAAGAACTGTGTAGCTTTAATTGAATGAGATGTAAGTTTAGCTACACAGGGCAGATATTTTGGCCTAACTGAATGGTTGTGGCATTTAAATGGCTGCGTCGGTCACAGCAAATATAGCCACTTTATCTTTAGGCACAACCCATTGTGCAGCCCATAGAGGACTGTTGGAACAGCCTATTTGGCTGGCAAAACAATCGATCGCAATCACTGTACCTGTCACCTCCACAATGAACAAAATCAAGAAATCAATTGTAATTCTGTATGGTATTATGGGATTTTTTCAGAATGAGTGATAATTGGTTTTCTGGAGGAGCAAGGTATTGCAGTCTCAAGATTTAAGCTTTATACAAATGTTTGTTTTGGGGTAAATTTGCACTTGAAGAGGTTTTATGCAGGGTCATTTATATTTTGGATTTACCTGACCCATATTAATTTGGGAATCTATAAAAGTAACATCCATAAAGCACATGCAGTATGGGTGCAAAGTGACAGTCAGCAGTTATGGAACTGTAAGAGATAAGTCACCTAACAGTTGCACATTAATTATATTTAATTCTGTCAGCTGAGGAAGCTGATTAGAAATGACATAAGATAGTATAACTCTACAGCAGGGAACTGCACCATGCAGAGACTGGTGGTGGGTTTTTTATGTGGATTGAGTGTTTCTGATCATGTGATATTGGGATTATATATATATATATATATATATATATACATGTACCAAGTATTTTTACAGCAAATTGTGTGCATGAAAACATTGAGAGCTTATTCACATTTGACCCGATTCTTTTAGTTTATGGACAGAAACGTGCCTTGCTATAAGTTCTTTTAATGGAATAAATTGATCCAGTCGATTAAAAAAACTCGCTGCTGCACGCATTTCTATCCAAAAACGGACGCATTCTAATTAAAAAGTAAGGGACAATGAACCACTGAAAATGGACCACTGAAAATGATTGGTCTTACCCCTAGTAATAACACTGAAAGCCATACCACAATAATACTGTGTGTGCCCTGTGTGTAAACGTTTAAGTAGCCAAGATTGGGCTGCAATCAGCCTGCAGGCAGCAAGGCAAAGAGTCTTAAACTGGCCATACACCTGTTAGACATTCAAGCCAATCTGTTGTTTGAACTGGTGAAAGTGAAATCAGCTTTAAAGGGTATGCCCACCCCCCAAACTAATTTTTTCTCTGTGCCTGGAAATGGCTATAGACCTCGACCTTGCAAGGTTTAGAGCAGTGACAGGTACCCCCAAATGTACTTACCAGCCTTCTTTCCCCTGACGCCTTCTGCTTGACTTCTGTGCCTTTTTCGTGCACGGAAGTCGAGCAGGAGAGGCTCGACCGGTGTCTGCATTGCGCCTTAGCCAATCACACTTATATTCATCACACATATATATTCATTCATCACACGTATATTTTCAATCATCACGCGTATGTATTCATTCATCACACGTATATTATATATTCATTCATCACACGTATTTATTCATATCTTAAGAAGAGTTAGGATGCGCTACTCGGGGTAAGTAAAAATCAGACTTTATTGTATAATATCATATTCAGGACACTCTTGATACAGATCTATATTTATTCATCACACATATATACTCATTCATCACACGTATATTATATATTCATTCATCACACTTATATATTCATATCTTAAGAAGAGTTAGCATGCTCTACTCAGGGGGTAAGTAAAAATCAGACTTTATTGTATAATATCATATTCAGGACACTTGATACAGACCTATATTCATTCATCACACGTATCTATTCATTCATCACATACAAGGCTACTCTGAGGTGCCAGACATTTTCTACAGCAGAAAACAGTGAATATTAAGTCAAACCCTCTTTTTTCTGAACTAAACTAAGGTTTATACCAGGTCAGTGGAAGAAATATTAACTAGGAACCAGTTGCGTCATCAGTGAATGCAGTGTGGGCAGCGTGGGTCATGCTGTCATTGTCTGCTATTTTAGACTATTCCCCCAGACCTGGGTGCATGTAAAGAAGATCACGTCCCTATAGAACCAATGTAGGAAGACACCAACGCCTGTGACTCGGGCACCTCAAACACGTCACTATGGTAACTAAGCAGAAAAAACACTCGGCTGACAGAATAGCTAAAAATAAGTCTGGCTGGAGAGAGAAAATGCAGGATGTGGAGCTCAGAGACAAAGACCAATGTTACTGCCAGAGATATGCACACACCAGATTTACATATATAGATCAATGCTGGCAGCTTCTGAAACAATCTTGTTGATTGGTTCATTTAGGAGAATTTATAGTATACTCTATATTACAGGTGTGATATGAACAGTGTGTGTGTAAACTTTTTCATGAAGTCAATTTGAAATCTGTTTTTTGCATTCAATGATCCAAAATCAGATTTGATTGGTCAGAAAATTTTCTCCAATCATTTAAGCCACTGGATTCATTTCTGATTAGCATGCAGATACTGTATGTGCAATCCACTAAATAGGTCATTAGAATCGAAGAAACCTTCAAAAACTCATTTAAGGGAGGTACCAATGTCCAACATAACAAACTTATAGCCAGCTACATATAAACCACATTTCTAATACATCTACTTACCAATTAAAAAAACAAATTGGTTTGCATGCTCCACTCTCTAGTACTCTCTCTCTCTAGTACTCTCTAGTACTTTCTCTCTCTCTAGTACTCTCTCTCTCTCTAGTACTCTCTCGTTACCATGCATAGTTTGAGTGCTGATGATTTCTGAGCTTCTCTCTTGAGGGACATAGCCATTTTTACATCAGTGTTTCTGTCTCTCGCTCTCCTCTAATAAGCACTGGGATTGTTGCACTCTCCTCACTAATAATGAATTTCAGGGAGTCTGGGATCTGCTATAAGGGAGACCCCCTTAGCTAAATCTAATAGACATCTGTTTACTTGATGATACTGATCCTTATGAAGAGCAGCAGTCTAAAGTTCAGTACATATCAGAAGATTCTTTGTCCCGACTGACCGTTCGGCACTGGTGAGCAGTTGGCTGGGACAAAGGAAGTGGATTACGAGGGACAGGTAAAAGGATTAGAAATGTAATGAGTGTGTGAACTATGGAGTATTGACAATATTACAATGCGAATGAGAAAGTTATTTATGAATTAAAGTTGGTATTGCTACCATACAGTTACATCTCATGGTATCCCCCGATCTTTCATAACACCAACTCTTTTGACTTTTTCACAGATGGTCATGTACATGGGTCAGGCTTCTAAGGACCTTTTAAAATGGCCACGGCCTTCATCACCTCCAGTGGTAAAGCTGGAAACTAGAGTAGATGCTGAATACGGAATGCCATCCACACATGCTATTGCTGCTACAGCAATCTCTTTCACATTCCTCTTGGCAACCATGGGGAGATACCAGGTAGGACATTTGTGTCAGTGTAGCATATGATTGTTTTAAATAATGGAGACCCATCTCACATATATTCAATGTTCTTTCACTAGTACCCATTTTGGCTTGGATTTGGAGCTGCGCTTTTCCTGTCAACTCTTGTGTCCCTTAGCCGGCTGTACACAGGAATGCATACAGTGTTGGTAAGTTTATAATTACTTAGAAATGATAACAATTCAGCTCTTCTGGTGTATAATTTACACTCAAATGACCACAAAATGTATCTACACTTGTAATCGCCAGTCTGCTCTGCCCTGCCCCTTGCTTATGTTCAGGGCATGACAAATGGCAAGATGCCCTCTGCAAGAAGTTCTTTCCAATGGCCTAGTCCTGGATTGAGGGAGAGGGTGGAGCTGGATCAGACCAGAGATCACACTTGTATGTAGGTATTAACATATATCAATGGAAAAACCCAGAGGTAAGGACTTAGTGGATTAGGACCTTGCCCTGGGCACTTTAAATATTTAATGGTTAAAAGTTTGTCATTTAAAGATGTACCATGTTTGCCAGTTGAAAAATTACAGGGTAATTCTTTTGAGATGAAGCATAACAGAAGTAGAGGTGGACGAAACGGGTAAGTTTCATTCTGTTTGGATTTACGGATCTCGAGAAAAACCCGAAGATCCAAAAATAGAATGTAATATCGGGACTTCGGAACCACATTTCTGATGATTATCGAATGTACGAGGTTATTTTCGGTAACCCTCGAAAATAACTTTGAACGTTCGATAACCCTCAAAAATATAATCAGTAACTACTTTCGAGTTTCCAATCGTATTTTCGAGGATTATTGGACAGTCAAGTTAATTATCGAGGATTACCTAAAATAACCTTTTACATTGATAATCATCGAAAAATGCGGTCCAAAGTACCAAAGTCTATATGATCCGCCTGGTTTTGGATGGAACATTTGGATTTCAGAACTGAGGGGTTCCGGATTGGATCCAGGACTGAGTCGGACCTAAATCCCATCACTAAACAGAAGTAAGGTAAAAATTAATGTTTTTGATTAAACTGCCTGCAACAGTACTGGAGGAACCCACCTGTTTATCTTCTTCTAATGAAGATGTTCACTTCATTAGAAGTAAAGAAAAGGTGATACCTCTATTGGTTAATAAAGATGATTACCATATCATCCATTTCCAAGATGGAGTTAAATGGAGACCACCATTATCTTAACTGGTTTCATACAGTGTATTTCACAAAAGTTCTGTTAAAAAACTAACGGGGAGATTCAATAAAAGTTCTTATCGTTTGAAATGGTGCTAATTTTGCCCCAACCAATCAGATCTTATTTAACATTTGAAAGCTAACATCTGATTGGTTGGGGCAAAATTAGCACCATTTTAAACAATAAGAACTTTTATTGAATAACCCTGTAAGACTGCTTTGAAGCTTCTAATCAAATATTGGGTCTGTGTCTATGGAATTTTCCATGTGACAATGCTAAAAAAAATCTCCCCAATCCTTTCTTTGCCGTGACATCTGATGTCACCAAGCTTTGCTAGAAGTCCCGTGCACCCTGCTTGCTGGTTAAGAGGGAGGTGCATGTTCAAGAGCAGTCCTTCTGCCAGTCCAGTGACATGCCTTACCTACAAAATTAATTATTAAATAAAGTATTACCATATATAAATGGAAGGGGTGTTGAGTTGATACCTTATCTGCCCTGTGCTGATTTCATTCAACTTGAAGGATTTTGTAAAATACCTGCCACAATGCTAAATCTACTAGTAATTGTACAGGTTATATAAATCTGTATTATTATAAATGTTATTATTTTAAGTAGACATTATCTTACATCTGTTCTCATATTTTGTTATCAAGTTATTTCATCTTTTATGTTTTCTGTTTTACTATTGGTTGGCTGTTAGTTTTCCTTGCAATCCTCTGCCAATCATATTAAATTATTGGATTGGCAATTGATCATGCATAATATAAATCTACCTGTATGTATCAGTCCTAAAAAGACTTTTCATACATACATGTGATCATGGGGACCTGACCCACAACACACTTTGTGTACAAATGCCCGTTTTGGCCGACTATCAGTAAGTATTTGGGCGCTTGGTTGGGCATCGTTAAAGAACTGATTCCCTGCCGAACGGCTATTTCGGCCAACCGAGCACCCATACACTTACCGATAGTCACCAAAACGGCCATTTGAACACATTGTGCATTGCGGGTTGGGCCCCCGCAACTGCACATGTGTAGGAAGCTTAACAACAACACAACAACATTAGCAAGCCTTGCAATATTACAATCTAGTTGGGTAAGATATAATCTGTAAATAAGATAGAACTTTTATAGTTAAAGTTAATTGGTAAATGCTCTGCATTCCCTTGACATTGATTGGCCCTCCTACCAGTGGAACACTTTATTGGAACACACCAAAAACAGTGAGCGCCTGTGTTCCAATATGGGATAGAAATGCAAAACATTCAGCAGGGCCAGGCAAATTGAAAGTCACTGCCAATCAGATTGCGAAATGTGATCGGAATGGCAGGAGTTGGGTAGAAATGTAGAAAGGTATTTATTTAAAGCTGGGTACACACAGTAACGATAAAGCCCTAATACGGTCGGATCAGACGGTATCGGGGCTTTATCGTTATGTGTGTACCTTCGCTTCCTGAACGAGCGTGCAGCCGCCGAATGATCAGGTCGGCTGAAAGCTTGTTCGGGAAAGACCGAAAATTTCCATTGGCCGTGCTAGACTCCCTATAGAGGAGTCTAGCGTGGCCGATGGAAACGCACAGTCCCGAGCGTTCTCCCTATGATGTTCATAGGGAGAACGCTCGGGACTGTGTATATGCAGATCTTTGAAAGATGGCAGACAGGATCTTGCAGATCTTGCCTGTCATCTTTCAGAAATCTGTACTGTGTGTACCTAGCTTAAGTTTGCTGTTCCTTAAAGTGACGGGGTAGAGAAGTTTAGAACATAGTGGATTTCTGAATGAATATCATTACCCAGTGAGGAACAATAGTATCTATTAGCTCCTTCACAGCAGGAGGAGAGCGAAATACATTGCAGGTCAGTGATTTGCTGCCCCTTCCAGCAGTGAGTGGATTAAAGTTCAGAGGAAAACACGAGAATTAGCATGGTGTGTGTGGCTCCAGAGTACCACATTTTTTTTTTGGGGGGGGGGGGGGAATATTTAAAGCCTTAAAGGTGAGTAAAAGGAATTCTTGTAAAGAAGGAATCCAATTAAAGGTCTGCAGAGATTAATCATTTCTGGAGGGTTTACTAAAATGTGGATGGCAGAGCTCAGCACTCAGAAGGGTGAATCTGTCTTTGAAGAAAAAACAGTATGTGCAGCAATTATCTTTAGATCTAAGCTGCAGCCTTCGAGCTACAACTACCAGTAGATCCCATGGGATGGAATAAGTTATTGTTCAGTGATGTTTAATGGGATGTACAGTAGCCGTCAAATTTCATTATTTTGATGAACTATTCAGTGCAACATACAATTACCCCCTGATAACAACTACTAGCATTGTATCTAAATGCTCCTCACTATAGTGGATAATGCACCCCCAACTGTAAATTATAAGCATATGAGAAGTCAGAGGAGTTCCGTGACCATATAAAAGCACAAGGCCACAGGCACGGAACTCCAAGATGACTTCTAATATCCCTTTAATTTAAAGTTCGGGGAGCATTATTTAAAATATACTACTTCTGAAAGGGAGGCACACTCCAAAAGCGTTTTATAGCATAAATAGTTTATTAAGTGTTGACTTTATGCTATAAATAGCATAGAGGATAACATTAGGGCACTAGTACATTAATTGGAGCAAATATGTAAGAGAGAGAGGGTGCTCCTATCCACCAATAAATCGCTATAAGAACACAAAGAAACCAGTGGTGGATATAAAATGGGCACACCGCCAAAATTCCTCATATAAGTAAAAACTCCTTTATTACAAACGATGGGAGCAGAAAGGCATATAAAGAACAAACAATTAAAAACACATCCTGCTTGCAAAGAGCCCTAGTAAAATAGATAAATACCTGTCTAGTAGTTGATATACCGGTATATCATGTTAAGAAAAGTGAAACCAATAAATCACAAAATATAGCACACCAACTATATTGAAATAAGATCACACATAGAAATGTCAGGAAAATGTCTCAGTACACAGTAAATATAATATCTGTGAACAGAAAGATAATCTTGGAGTTCTAGTAAACCCCCTTGAACTAAGTGTTATAGATATGTGGCAGATCTTTCCCCATAGTGAGTAACATGAAGTTATACAATACCAGCATATACAAGTAATGTGGGCATCAATGGAGCAGGAGCGATTAAAACTTTATGCTATAAAGCGCTTTTGAGTGTGCCTCCCTTGCAGAAAAAAGTATATACTGTTATTACCGGTTGTGGCACCTCACAACTTACTCCACCCCACAGACTTTGTTCAAGTTGCATTATTCATTATAACCTACCCCTTCGTGGCTTCTGGTTTCCTTCTCCTCCTGGAACAGTAAGATTATAAGGCTATAATCTTACAGTTCTTCCCATAGAAATCCACTACAGGGGTAGCTTATATATACATATATTGAATCTGAAAGAGGAGATGCAATTGTGGGACAAACCGTAAAAATAAACTTTTATTGTACATAGTTAAAACACGGCAGTTATACACATTTCAGCCATATTTTGGCCATCGTCAGGGACAAAGGTCACAGGTAAGATTTATCCAATGTAAAACCAAGGTAAAAACCACACCCCCACCCCTCCCTCTTCCTTTACTCACACTTGTGAACCCAGGACCATGCGTAGCAGAAAACTCCATAACAACCACCTAAATGACTTCAGTTCCTGCTGCCTAAAGCCTCATACACATGCTCAGTTTTCAAGCGAGGCGCGATCCCCGACGGCAGAGCGGTACACCTGATGAATGGCCGTTTTGGATGAGAATCATCCGTGTGTATGCGCTCAGTCGATCAGTTGGATCAACAAACGACGAGCGAGCGCATACACACGGATGATTCTCGCCCCAAACGGACGTTCGTCGGGTGTACCGCTCTGCCATCGGGGGTCCTGCCTTGCTTGAAAATCGAGCATGTGTACGAGGCTACAGGGAGACTCTGAACATACATGACAGACATCAGTGAATTCGGTGAATACAATCTTGGGCATCTACTAAAATATTGTGCAGCTTGAACAGAACCCAGACCAAATGAGTCACTTATCAAAACACACGTGATTAACAGATCATTAGATGACCAATGTTAGGGTCGGTCAGCACCAAATATCACCCAGAATTTCCAACACAATATATGTTTTCACCAAAACGTGTAAAAAATGGATTGGTCATACGATCCTGCAAATTTTAATAAGGGGGATTGGGCATCAGACAGAAACATAAGCTGTACAGGATAATAGAGAAAGGCATATTCACTTTGCACTATAAGGGGGGGGGGGAATCCTTCCTGGCAATAGGTATAATCCCTGGATCACCCCTGAACTTATATATTGAAGTTGTGCTCCTAGTTCTGGTCTAACTCTCCCCCCTCCTTGTAGAGTGAGTCTTGCAGTTTGTCAGTCCCTGGAAGTCCCCAGGAAGGGCAGAGCCAGACCAGGACCATGAGAGCAACTTCAAGGCAAAACTCAGGGGGGAGGATCAGGTGGTTTAGGTCTCATTTCCTTCCCTCTTTCCTAATTTGTTTTCTATTTTACCCTTTTGCTTTTCCTTTCCCTATACTGTTTATATCCTTTCTTACTATTTTCTGCTTTTCCCTATTTACTGTTATATTTTCTGATTTCTTATTGATTTCCATTTTAAAGGGCATTTCCCCTCTAAGTACAATTGATCATTATGTGCAGGACCCTCCCAAGACCAAACTACTTACCTTTTTCCCTAACGCCTCTTTCTCCTTATCTCCACTTGCCCCTGACTAACAAGCTTCTAACAACGAGGCACATAGATGGTGGCATGAGAAGCAGATGTAAGTTATTGGTTATGACATCACCATCATGGCCGTGATGGGCAGCTGCTACCCTATAGGACGAGAAAGAAGTTTGAGAGGAATATCAAGGACCTGGGGGGAAAGGGGGTAACTGTAATAGGTGGGGACATGATCTTTAGCATTCTGTCCAAAATTGGGTGTAATAGTGCTGCTTCGATTGCCCTGTCCCAGTCTCAGCTTGTTATCTCTAATTACTAGACCCTTCTAAAAAACTTCATATACACATTGTATTTTTCTGGCTGAATCGACCAATGAACGTTCAAAGACTGACCGATTCGGTAGACAATCTTTGCATGTAGCGGCTCCCTTTGGCATTGCTTGTGATTTATCCTGGCAAATCGATCAATGGTGCTAATGAAAGCAGTTGCACACATACAATTGTCAACCAAAGTGGTCAGTTGTTCGTCAGTCGCTCCCAGTTGACAAACTGGCCATCCGGTTCTTCAGATCACTCCTCCTTCCCTTCTCCATTTAAATAGAATAGACTGCTTGGCCACTGACAAGCTGTCTGTCTGTACAGAGATTTAAATAACTGTCTTTGGAATGACTGTTCTAAAGACAATTTTTTTGTCTGTTCTGCACTTCGAATAACAAGGGATTTTAGAGACTAACTCTCAAATACAGGATTTTTTTGGGCAGAAATATAAAGAGCACAAAACAATGCAAATGTTAATGTTTGTCAAGAGTGTTAAGCTGGGTACACACCTATCGATTTTTCCTCCTGACCGACCGTTCGATACTTTCGAACGGTCGACCAGGAGGAAGGACTGTCGGTCGCGGCAAAAGCAGCCGCGTCCGATAGTCACCGTGACCGATCGTGCGGTCCATAGAGGACCGCACGATCGGACGATGTTCTCCACCCTGTCCGATCGTCCTTTCGTCCGATTCGGACGAACGGTCGATCGGACATGGGCACTTTCGGATGCGATAATTTCGGTCCGATCGACCGATACACTGAACTATCGGTCGATCGGACCGAAATATCTCATCGTGTGTACCCAGCTTTAAGTGTTAAAACCGATAAAACAGGCACAAGCCAATATTTTTCTTAGGTGTTTGAGCGCCCTCTATTGGTGTCTCTTATAGTATGTTTAGTACATGTTCCATTTAGTGTGTATGGATATATATAACTATCTACATAATAATATATTTATAAGCACACTTTAACTTAGGCCTAAACAATGGGCAAGTGTAGATTTAAAGTCACAGCTTTGATTGTCTGCATGGAGGGAGGGGCTATCTTAAAGTAGAACTAAACCCAATTTTTTATATTCCAGAATCTGAAAACAACCCCCCTAAAAACACCAATAAGCTATAAAATACCACTTCAGTAAATTGTATTAAAATAAATGTAAGCCTGTTAAGTACTGGATGAAGTATCTGTCTGTATGTGCAGTGTCAGACCACACCCCCTGACTTCAGTCACATGCTTCCTTGCTTTATCTGTCCTGTAAAGGGATTGGCTAGAGATTATTAATGGGTGTGACCATTAACAAGTTTCAGCCATAGCTAAGGACTGAGCATGTGCAGAACATAATGGTCGTTGACCCAACTGTGTGATTCTAGAATGCTGAGAAGTAAAGCACAAACCATATATTATTAGGTAAATTTCCCAGCGCCCTTATCAAAATTAGAGTTAAGACACAGATTACTGGTTTTATATCAAGGTGTTCTGCCCTCTGGTTCAGTGTTGTTTGGCGGCTTTAGTTGTCCTTTAAAGACCGAATTGTAAAATAATAATCCTTAAATATCTAGTTAGTAATGCAGGTAATAAAGTGCAAAACATATCAGTTGGGGGCAGGTAACGGACAATTTTGAATGTATAAACATGCCCTTTAAACAATTAAAGTTATTTATTTCAAAGATTCTAAGGGTGAGGCCACACTAGCGTGATTTTCGCTAAAATGGGAATGCGAAAATTCCTGAGATTTCCGATGCGTATGCGATAGCGCTTCCGTTCGCATTTTGGTAACGCATGTGTTCACCATTTTTGGTGCGTTAACGCATGCGTTTCCATAACGCAAAACTGCAAAAACGCACAAGAAGCACACAAAAGCGCTCACGGTTTTGTATGCGATTCCTGTGCGTTGCAGTGTGGCCTCAGCCTAAAAGTGAAGGACAATCTGAATGTAAAAGACAGAACATTGACTCAAACATTGACATAGGTCATTGTAAGAACAAGACCATCCCATTCTTCTTCAATAAGTGACACATGTTTAATCCTCCTGGGACATTAGTAGTAAAGGATGTAGGACACATCATGCAAACTACACAATCTTCAGCTTTTTCTTATATATATTCCTCTCTATGATTGAGGGACCTTCTGCTTTTTCCTTTTTAATGTTTGCTTGTACACAGAATGTGATATCTGGATTTATTTACATGACATCCTAGCATTATATTTCTGTGCCCAAATGTAAGCCATATGCAGGCTGAAAGTTCTGACAGATTCAACCAAACAATAAAAAAAAATTGAGCCTTGTACACCTTCTGTAGTGCAGATTTAGGGCACGGCCACACTGCAATGCAAACGCAATCGCATGCGATTTCATTTTTTATTTTGTTGCATTTGCGCATGCGTTTTTCCATTAACTATTGAAAAATGCATGCGATTGCGATTTAAAATGCAGAGCGCAAATTGCAATCGCAATGCACCCAAAAATGCGCGTTTTCGGTGCGTTGCTGCATTTTCAATGATATGAAAAACCGCAAGCGCAAAAAAATCGCAGCAGTGTGGCCGTGCCCTTAATCAATTTATGTTCGATAAGCAGCCTGGTATCTAACAGACCAGGTAACATTATCCGACAATTGCACCTGCAGGTGCATAAATTAAGAAAATTTTAAGATGAAATGTTTGTATTTTTTGTGTGTCTAAATATAACCACAATGTCCGCAGATCGTTAGAAATTCGCTTGGGCAAACCACAGACAGGTTTTACTTCTGCTCTGGCTGTTCCACGGCAACATTTTGGAATCACTTTATTGTTCATGAATATTTATAGTGAAGATTCTTGCACAAACCTTTGAAATAACTGGGGGGGTTTCATGCCACGTAGACATCTCGGCATATAATTTTCCTATAAATGCAGGGTGATGGTTTAGACCAATGGTACATTTTTTGGATGTGCTTGTGAATGTTCTCATTCATCCAGGTCATGGTATATCTGTTGTATTCAATTAGATCAACTGGACTTGAAATGTAGTTCTTGAAGACGTTTCACTAGTCATCCGACTGGCTTTCTCAATTCAGAATGACTTGTACAAGAATCTGTGGCAATTATGTACCCTGGAAAATCCCAATTAGCATATCACAGCCAGGTGTTAAGGGTGTGATTAGATAGTGGCTAAGAGGTGTTATAGGAACGCCCAGGGTAAGGTGTTAAAACAGCATTGTACATGGCAGACAGTTGGTGTCGAACCCCCCCACCTCTATTTAGGCTTGGTTTCTTTATTTTCACATAAATGGCCTCCTTAACACCTCTCTTGAACCAGTCACGTTCCTTCGCCAGTATGTTAACATCAAGTCCAGTTGATCTAATTGAATACAACAGATATTTTTTGGATGTGTTTTCAGAAGGGAAATGTAAGGAGCAAAAGATGTAACTACCACAGGAGCAACCCCATGGACCTTCTGACCTTAAAGGACACGTAAACTGGTCATTTTTTTATCTAATCACACAGTAATTAGGATTAATTACCACCAATCTTAAATCTGCTTTTTATTTCCTTCTCTGACTTTCCTATCCCTTGTTTTTAGCTCTGAGAGTTTTATTTTCTAAAGAGGGCGAGGCACAGCTAGTCAGTAAAGAACTGTCAATCACCCAGCCCCTCCCCTTGGCACACTATATGTAGAAACTATCCATTCTATAAAAGTAAAGGTTATTTCTCTATCACTGTATTGAATTGATTCAGCATTAAAGGGCATCTATAGTGAAAAAAACACATTGCCCCTTTGCAAAGTTAAATTCATGTACTCTGTGCTGCCTTAATACTATCTTTGTCAGTGACTTTGTTTAACCATGGTGTCAGATCTGTGTGCAGCACTCCCCCCTTCCCCCTCCCCTCTGTTACCTCCTCCATGTCTCAACACCGGCTAACCGACAAGCTTATCATGTGCAGTAGGTGTTTAAAGTTCAACATCCTGAAAAACACACCCACGCACAGTAGCCAATAGAATGCAAGCTGTCCTGGAGACAGGAAGAAGAAGATCAGTACAGTTTACGATCTCTCACTTTGTGACCCATCATCAATCAGTAAAAGCTATTAAGAAGGGGGGTCAAGTGCAGCCTTATATCTACCATCAAAGCTACCTCTCCCCCTGCTAATGCTCTTATCTCTATGTTTATTACAGAGCAGGGAGGGGGATCACGTCATAGGGATTTGATTGACAGTCCAAGTAGAAGTAGAGGAATGCAATCACGTATTCTTCTAACAGGTGTTAGGACAGAGAGGGAATCTGAAAAAAGTGAAGACACTGGGGGTTGTGGGGAATTATAGAACACATGGAAAGATGCCATTTAAGATCAGGTAAAGGAATAAGCATCATCTGTTTCTCTGTGCTATTTCTGTGCAGATAAACCCAATCCTGCAGTTAGCTGCCTGTCTATGTAAGTCCCAGTGTAGCACTGTGTCTAAAGAAATCAATTACAAAGCCCCACACTACATACACATACCTTCAAACTCAGCACCATAGCAAAGCAGTTTCACTTTCACTATAACACAAATCACTGGGTGATTGCTATTGGCTGTAGGGGGGCCCAGATCATCTCCACCGCACATGCTCCACACTCTAGCTGTGCCTCGGGGTGGATACATAGAGAAGACATGCTTGGGCGTAGCTACCAGGGGTGCAGGGGATGTGACCACATCAGGGCCCTTAGCCAAGAAGGGGGCCCCATTTTGTGCTAAGGTTCCAAAATTAACAGTCTGTGTACCAACTGTTTTACCAGTGGTCTGTGTACATTTTTACCATTGTCTATGTGCCAAGCATTTAACCAGTGTCTGGCTGTGTGCAGTGCCAGTTTCCCAACCAGTTTCAGTGTCTGCCAGCCAAGCATTAAACCAGTCTTTGTGCCAACTATTTTACCAGTGGTTATATACAAAGCATTTTATCACTCTGTGTGCCAAGCATTTTACTAGTGTCAGTTGGTTAGTTATTTTAGAAGGTTTGAGGATATAAGTTTAGAAATACTGTTTGAATCTGATTGAATAGTTTTGCTAGGTATATGGGTAAAGTATGTTTGTCTGTTTTAAAATGAGTGCCTTTAAAAAAAATGTTAATGATGAATTTGGATGGCTTTTATGAAAATGATTAATTAGTTTGAGGTGTCGATCGGTTTGCGTCGGTGTTGGGGGGCCCATGCCCAAATTTTGCATCAGGGCCCATAAGTCTGTAGCTACGCCACTGGAGACATGCACAACTAGGAGTGAGCTGAACAGGACATGAGGAGGTCTAGTGACGGAGCACTGAGCAAAAAGGGATCAAGAGGTATTATGCTGTACCTTCTGCAGACAACAAGATACAAATGAGGAATGTAACAAACATTCAGGGAGATTCAATAAAAGTTCTTATTGTTTAAAATGGTGCTAATTTTGCCCCAACCAATCAGAACTTATTTAACATTTGAAAGCTTATATCTGATTGGTTGTGGCAAAACTAGCACCATTTTAAACATAAACCCTGATTATATACAGACAGGAAACAAGTATCTAGCGCCCTCTAGTGGTAGAGAGCAAGAAACAAAGTATAAGAGTGAACAAAGATACAATATAACAAATCATCTTTTGGTCAAGCAGCAAGTAAATCCAAGATTACAATTTAAGCCCTTGGGTTGAAGGGCTTCTAAGGGGAAGATCCAAGAACTGCAAGTGTGTAGTCACCCGTGTGTCATCTGGGTTGTTTTTAGAGGTAGTTCTCTCCAGGGCCAGCTTAATGTCACTCCTGTGACTGCAATACTCAGTATTTCAGTTAAAATAGCCCTTGATATTAAAGGCTTTGCCTGTGTAAGGGTGGTTAAAGGAAGACCCCACCAGGATGCAGTCATGAAAAATAAATGTTACTTCTTTAGAGACAGGAGAGTGAAATTGGTCACATAGACAGTGGCAGAGGCCTCAGAGTAGCATAAATGGAAACTTATCATCCTTATATCTATTAGTACCAGTATTAGCATAAACAAGGGCAAGGATTTTATATGACATTGTTTTTACTATAATTAGATTAGTACCTGTAAAGGCTCATACACACATGCAATTGTTGGGGCCCACCCACGACACGTGATGTCTACGAGCGCAGATTTCATCTTCCTTGTATGGACACATTGTCGGGTGAAACATTCGGACAGGTCTCGTTTCCCGACCGGCCGGGCAGATTATCACCAACCCCCAACGGAACGGGCGCTCATATACACATCGTGTCACGGGTTGGCCCCCGCGATCTCACATGTTTATGAGCCTTAACAAAGGTTAGAAAAATGTCGAGATTTTGAGATACTAAACTTTTTATTTTTAAGTAAAGGGGAGCATAATTTATGCAGAAAAAGTCTTTACAGGTCCACACGAAGGGACTATTTGTCTCGACCGAGCGCTCGCTACAAGCAAAAGGTGGCAATGGTCCGATCGAGGACAGTCGCCCCACACCAGCAGATACACCAGCAGATATTTTTGGCCGACCAACCGAAAGTGCAGTGGATCGGTCAGTCGGACAAAAATATCTGATGGTGTGTACCCAGCCTAAGGAAACCAACAATTCAAAATATAAATGCATGTAAGATGAACATACATGTTGATTGAAGCAACCCACATACACATGCAGTACACAAGGTTACTATAGGTCAAATGTGTGTTCTACTAAAATGTTTTCAAAACATTCAACTCAAAGCACAGGGAAATGGTGGGCCAGGAATATAAGAGGTATTATTTCCTAGCAATGTGTTATAGGAGTTATAGACGTCTCTTAAGGCTGAGGCCACAGTACAACGCACCAGAAAGGTTGTGCTTGTTCTGCGATTCCCCAGTTTCCGAAAAGCGCATCGCACCTAGTGTGGCTAGGCCAAATGGTCGCAAAACATGATAGTGTGGCCTAGCCAATAACCATGCAAAAATCATTAACATAGCCCTATAACATTTGAATATTGTTTTTTGCAGGATGTTATCTGTGGAGCTGCTGTTGCCCTTTTGTTTCTGGCTGTAACATTCCCAGTATGGGATAAGGCTGATCAGCTGCTTCTAACCCATGGATTCTCTCCAATATTTGCTATCACAGTAGGATTCCTGTTAAGCTACAATTACCCAAAGATGGATCACTATAGCACCACCCGAGCAGACACCACTACCATTCTTGGAGTTGCAGCAGGCACCATTGTGGGGGTCTGGATTACACAATACTTTGGACTGACTCACATGCCGTCAAGGCAATTTCCACTTCCTATCCCCTCAATCACTTTAGCTATGGTGGTTTTGCAAATAGGAAGGTTTCTTCTCGGGGTCATTCTTCTTCTTATCACCAGATTTATTGCAAAAACACTTTCTCTCTGGGCTCTTAGCAAATGGTACAATGTTTGCACTCAGAACTGCATTGTTAGACAATCCCTGGAAATTGAAGTACCCTACAAATTTGTGACTTATACCTCAATAGGTTTTGTTGCTACTGCTGTGGTCCCTTTGCTATGCCAACGGGTAGGAATGTAAGTTTTTCACCTGCAGAAACCAGTAGAGGTTAATATTTCAAAACCAGTTAGTGCATGGTAGCCTTTTTCATATGGAGTGGCTGCTAAAACAACTTATGGACTCTGGTACAAGACATTATTTAGCTACAAGACAATCAATCATGGTGTGGACTATTTTTGAAAATGCACCTAGTGATTAACCAAATTAGACTTTTACCATTATTGCAATGGACAATTTTGTAAGTATTTGGCAGCCAAGAAAACCTCAAGGCTCCATGTGAAATATTCACAAGCTGGCCTGATTTCATTGAAAGTTATTGGCAAGGCATCATACATTAATAGGCAATGATGTATTTGCCTGCTGATACTAGTTAGTTACAGTACTTTTCTGTGCACTGAATTTACAAATATTTTACAATTTATTTAACAGCTTTTATTTCTCCTATTCCAAATAGAGAAGGCCGAAATGAAGACTCGGGTTGGGTTGCCTGTTTGTATTGAAAAGCACTACTAGCAACCCAGCAGGTCTGAATCGGCTTCCAAAAAATTTCTTCATTACCATAAATATGCTGTGAAGTTACAAATAAGATATGATTGTAACCAAACCGCATCAGAATAACATTATTTCTTTAGACAAAGCACTGTATATTTATTCTGCATGTTACAGGTAATACATGGAGCCTTTTAGGAGAATGACTGGAATGTGTTGTTACTTGTGGGGGTTCATTTACAGGTATTAATTTTTACTTGTACTGTTACAACTGGTGAGTTAAGAACTCAGTGGCCATACACTACCTGGATGTTACACAGATTTAGCATTTAACCCTACAGGAATTAATTGCAACATAGACCAGTGCAGCAGTTTTTTCTGCCGATGCTCCTGACCAGATTATTTTTTTTTCCTGATCAATATTAGGATCATAATATTGATCTCATAATGATTGGCCAGGCAGTTGATGTAGAATGACGCAGGAATGTTGGAACTAAGTTCACCCTACTTTTCCTCTGTCATTGGGGAGGCAGGGCTGGACTGCATTTGTAAGCTTCCTGTTGTCTTGTAACCATAGACATGCAGCCCTTACTATGTGCAATTGTGGAAACTGTATTAAAAATAATCCCCCTATAATTTATTATTATTATTGAATAGGTTTATGTCTAAATGTATTTATCGGTTTTGCATATTGTCTATCTTTATCACTGTAGTGCTAAAGCAAACTGAACCTGACTACTGTACTCGTATAGCTGCATGGTTAATTTACTGTTGCACCAAAGGTTCATCACCACTAAAATGTGTTCATTTAATTTATTTTGAACCTCATGATGTAAAAATACAGACATTTGTGATTTGCTAAGCCAGTTCTACGATTGACTTTTCTAACAAATCTTCAGGGCATAAGGCTAAACATATAAGTTACTCAACATACCCAAAGACTTTCCAACAGACAACTGGCTTTAAAATTTTGTACTCTCTTATACTGATGGCCCTAAAACATGTACCAGGTCTCAATAAATCGCACATTGCTATTGTTCCAGTCCTTATCATTAACTTGCATCATATTTGTGCTTTTGGACATACCAGTAAGCACTGTACACTGGAACCTGCCTTTGCTGCTGTGTCTGGATACTGATTATTGTAAGACGAATAAAAACAAATTATGTTGCAGTATTGGGAGGGGGGGGGGTTATTTGTAAACGGGCAAAACAAAAAAGTTTCTTCTTTCAGATGTTTGTTTCTATAAAACTGAGATCAATAGGATAGATCAAGAGTTCTCTACTCTAAACTTTAAGGACCACCAACAGTGCTTGTTTTAATTTCCCTCAGTTGAGCAGTGCACAGGTGGGTCTGCTATAATTGCCTCTCCTACCGATTAATCCACCTCAGCTTATGTGAGATCTAGAAGGAATAAAGCTGTTAGCCATCGGACTAGACCATTGTTTGCATTTTCCCTCAGGGCAACTAGAGATATGGCTCCTTTAGGGGACCCTTTTTTTTTTTCTTCCTGATCGAATACGGATTTTCTTGTTATGGTAGCATGTTAATAAAATGGTTATTTAAATGTCTAATGTAAGCAGGTTCAACTCACTGGCCTGAAACACGGGCTTCATCAGGTCAGCAATGGAACTTGCCTGGACCAGGGCCAACCAGCAAACCTAAGCCAAGGCATCCTCGGTATACTTCATAGCTTATTCAGTGGATGAAGATCCTCCAACTGGAGTCCACAAATAAAGTACGAATTTATACTTATACCTTGATAAACCCTTTAATGCAAACTTTTTTTTTTTATAAGAAACGGGCTGCGTGCTCGAGAGGAGCAGCATTATTCCCTCTCCTTCCTTTTAAAGGTCAAGGCTATAATCTGTCTCAAAACAAAATGGTTTAAAAAATATATGTTAAAAGGGTAAAGGATTAAGCCCAAGTTAGTTTGATGAATTAAAACTGTATATAATTAATAGAACAAGCTGCGGCCTTTCCCTTCAACTCACATGTCTGTAGAAAGTTATTGTGTTTATTATTGACTCGTATTTGCCCCATGGCTTTTAAGGCACAAAACATGTCCAGTTTATCATCACTGGTAGCAAATTGCAGCATTGGAATGTTAACTTACCTGGTATTTGCTGAACTTGATAAAGCAATTTTTTTAACTTTCAGAATTCCCAATGGTACTGTGAACTCACAAAGCTACTTTTACACAAGATGAAAATCGGCAAATAAGATATATATACCCATTGCTCTCCAGATAAGCAACTTAGAATGTCATTGTTTGTTTGTATATTTATTTATTTAATCCGTAAATCTGGGTACACACAGACGCTTCGTCCCAGGCAATGGTGCGGCACTTCCAACCGGCCAGGACAAAGGGCTGTCGTTCAGACAATTCACCGCGATCGGGCGTGATTTTTTTTTTCTCCCAATCAATACACTGGCCTAAAGCTGGGTACACATAGTAACGATAAAGCCCTGATACCGTTGGTATCGGGGCTTTATCGTTACTGTGTGTACCTTCATTTCTCGAACTAGAGCGCGGCCGCCAAACACTCGTTCGGGAAAGACCGAAAATTTCCTCCCTATAGAGGAGTCTAGTGTGGCCGATGGAAACACACAGTCCCGAGAGTTCTCCCTATGATGTTCATAGGGAGAACGCTCGGGACTGTGTATATGCAGATCTTTGAAAGATGGCAGACAGGATCTTGCCGATCCTGTCTGTCATCTTTCAGAAATCTGTACTGTGGTTACCTAGCTTAAAGCTGGGTACTCACAGAACCAATCTTTCAGAGATGACAGACAGAATATGTAAGCTTCTGTCTGTTATTTTGAAAGACTAAGCTACAGACAGTTACAAGCATTCTTCCTATATAAAGTATAGTCCAATAGTTTGTGACTGTCATATACAAAAACAATTGTGACCATCTCCATTTTCTTAGTAAAGGGGTCTGACTGGGGTCGAGGGAAATTTTTCATTTGTAACAAGCAGAAAGTTTGTTGGAATTTGGGAATACTCATTACAGAAATACACATATTAGCAATAAATGTTCCCTTTATTGCTAATGTGTGTACCCAGCTTAACCAACAGGTTTAAGCTCCTCCCACTCTGTTATAAAGATCAGTTTAAATGGCTGTGGTAGGAGCCATAAAGGAGCACGAGTATAATTATATAAGTTTGGTTAAGGTTCAACCTTAACTGCCCTTTTCTGAATTTGCTGTCCAAGTAGAAGATCGAGTTCATCTGCACATTTGTTTCTTGATCATAGTGGACATGTATACACGTACAATCTTAACCCCGCTGAATGACCCCCCCAAACATGTGCACACACAAGATGAACGGACCTTTCTGCCGTTAATCCCATGTATGTGTTCGGTCAGGCGGGCATTGTGGTTATCAATGGATAACAGGAATTAAGTAATTGACAAGTAACAGACATGAGACAATATATCAGTTCTAATTGCATTCACCTCCCCACACCCAAAAAAATATATTGTATAGAAATTAGGTAGCCCCTGTATTTAAAAACATGTCCAGGTTATAAGTACGTTTGTCCTTTTTGGCTGCAGGCCACTGTTCAGATAGAAGTCGCTTTCCCATTCACAAAAAAGCATGAAGGAAGAAGTGGCACAGTGAACGCATTACAGGAACGGCTCTACATTGATTTCAAGAGCAGAGCAGGGTAGAGTCAGGTCAAATTTGGTGATAACATCAGGGTGCAGAACACCCACCTTCCCTATACTGCATCCCTTCACCATAATCTCAGCGCAGCGGCCAGGAAAGAAAGCTGGATCTGCAAGGAGAACATTAGATTATGATTATATATTCACACAACAGTCCAGTTACTGCAAAACAAAATCACATTTGCTATTCAGTCTAAGTAGGTTCCTTATTTAAAGTGTCTACCAGTGAAAAGGCTAATAGAGTGCAATCTCCCACAGGGAAGTCACACTATGAATGGCAGGGATTATTATATTCCCCTTTGTGATGTTTTAAAAGCAAGTATAGGACTATGGTGTACAAACAGCATTGGGAATTTCACCTGAAGGACAGGTTTTGGTTTCTGCTAAATTAAACAGTGACTGTTACTATTATGTGCACAGTTTATCAGAATTCAGTAATATTCATTATAGCTAGACTGTTAGTAATGTAATATACCCAGCATGGCTCTGGTGGTCCCCTACTAGCAGGGCCGGTTCTGGCCATTTTAGAGTCCTTAACAAGTCTCCCTTTGTGCCCTGTTCCCAACTTAAGGTGACCAATCACAGCCAGTGCAAATCACTGCTAATAATCTTTAGCCAGCCATACACGTTGCTGTTGTTCCACTGATACAGTGTTCGAACATCAAATCTGTGGTAACTTCACACCAGGTACCGCTGACTTTCCTTGTTCCTGGCTAGAGAATTCTGAGACATTCTGAAAAATTGGCTGGCCGATTACTATGTGACCGATGTTACAGGTGTAATATTGGTTGCAAAACATTCTTTGTCTGTGAACGTTGCAAGGTAAGTCAGTGGTACCTGGCCCTACATTATCAATGTTTGACCATCTAAATTACACATCCCAAACACAAAGCCGCAGGACAAATCTGGCCTGTGTGGCTGTTTTTCTTGCCCCCATTGACTACAGTATCCAAGACCTACTACACTGCTATCCCTTTGTTCAGTCCCAAGCAACAATATAACTATAGATCTGCCTACTAGATACATGTGAATCAGCAGGCAGATTTATAGTTACGCCGCTGCTTGTGACTGCCCAAATGTATAGCAGCATAGTAAGGCTTGGATGCAGTATGCGCAGTAACAGCTGATCGCGTATCTAGCCTGGGGGAGGGGTGTGACAAAAAGCCTTCCATTCGTTTAGACATTCTGTTACCGTGCCAGAAGAGTAAGGTGAGCATTCCACATTAGCACATGATCCCGCCATAGGCAAAGGACCCAGTTAAAAACAGTGTGCTTCACACGCTTCTCTGCCGAAACCAAGCACTAGAAACAAGCATGACCGTCCCAATCCTGCACCTGCTAATTATCTCATTGGTGGTATATCGTAGTATATAGCTGTCATTTAGGAATCATTAAAGTTATAGAACTCAACAATAGCACATGCACTTTACTTGTCATATTGTAACAAATATATACAGCTTCCAAAGACTGCAACTGCACTCTAATTTAAGGTTCTTAATAGTGCGTATCTCCAAAGGACTCCTTCCTCCTTCTATTATACAAATTATACTAATGAGCCATAAACAATTAGAATGTATCCAAACAGATATATAGTTTATTACATGCTCACAAAATAGCACATTTTTGTGAGCATATATCTGTATATCTGTTTGGATACATTCCAATTGAGTGCCATACGCACCATTAAGAGCCTTAAACTGTAGTGAGGATTCTAGATGACGGGCTGTAGTCAAAATGTGGATGTGGTGTACTTCACCCAATAAATATCAATTGGATAAATCCTGCTGAGTGCTCTTTGGATTATATCCTATCTATCTATTATTCGGAAGCACCAGGGTCCAAAAACCCCAGCACATTTGGATTTAGAAACAACTTTGAAATGGGCTTAGGATCCTCCATAAGTAAAAGTTTAAGGCTACTACTGATCCCTTACCTTGTCTGTTTAAACTGAAATGCTAATTAATCAGTTTATCTCATTAGGGAGAAACTGACCATAAGCGGCTTAAGTGGGTGAGCTCTGCAGTGTTATATCCACACCTAGTACTTTGTTTTAATAATATAACCAGCAAAATTGTTTTCTGATTGTAGAATTGGTTTGGAGCTACAACACATAGCGTAATATGGACATTAATGAAACACTCCTCCTCAATGACACAGTGAAACTGGTAACATAAAAGTAATGCTCTTTCAAGTTATTCAGACAGTAGAATGTTATGCCATTTTGCAGATATACACCCTCTGGTAAATGATAGGGAATGAAATACTTTTAGGCCAAGGAAAGGTAATTACATTTATAAGAGATATACAAAGAGGAAAAAATCAGATACTCTGTAAAATAATTCACAATGTAAATAATGAATGCATATACAAATATAAATGATTGCTCTAGGACTACTTAGTTAATTTAGAGGCATGGTGCATGACCACAAAGGACTTAATGCAGTCTGCAACATGACTCTACAGTAACTAACTATTGGGCAACAATCTTTCACAAGGCCGATCAGGCCATGTATCCTGGTCCAGTTTTGTTTGATGTAATTACTAAGTTTGTTTTATTTTAGAAAATATGAGCATCAATTATTAATGAAAACTGAAAAATGGATCTAAAATATTAAACACCTTCTGGACCGTCTCTTAAAAATTGTATGGTTTATATTATGATTATTAGTTGCTTTTACAGAGAATCTGCAGTAGCTAATAATAACCCAGTGTATTAATATAAAGCTTTTTACTGCTTTTATGGAGATCAAATTAATTGATTTCTACCTGTAGGTCCAGCCCTCCACATCAATCCCAGGTTTTAAAATGACCCCCAGGAAAAAAATATACTTTTCCACCATTGTTTTTGTAATTGCCCTCTAAAGGATGGTACACAAGGAAATTTTCACAGGCAACCATTGGCAAACGAGCAGCTGGCAAACATCCAGATGATTATTGTACGTGTGTCGCAACTCGTCATGCATCGTTCGTTTATCCACCATGTCAGACCACCAATGACACAACGTTTGCTTGTATGTAGTGGCATGAAGAATCGCACCTGTGCTCTTAAGCTTTAGATGTTAAGCATGCCATTCTTAGGGTTGATTTTTAAACCGATTCGTTTGAAAAATAAACGGTCTGTTTAGTGATTTTACATTCAAACCACTTGAATCTATCGAGTGGCCAATAGAAAAAAGGCAATTTCAAGCTGAAATCTACTGAAGAACAAAAGTATGGGATACAAGGGATATTCCCTTCAATATGAGGCAGGCAACCAGGCTTGAGAACAAGGAGTAAAACCATTACTGCTTTATTATATTCACATTAAATTCATTGCACCGCTATAATAGACATACCAACGACCACACACAGTAAGTTCCGCCCCACGCGTTTCGTGGAGTGACTCCACTTCCTCAGCCCCTGAGGAAGTGTAGTCACTCTTCAGTCATTTTAATGTGAATATAATAAAGCGGTATTGGTTTTACTCCTCATTCTCAAGCCTGGTTGCCTGCCTCATATTGAAGGGAATATCCCTTGCATCTCACGTTATTGTGAAGCCGCTGGAGAGACGGAACTTACAGAGAGGCGTGTGGAGCACCGGAGCATTGATGGGGTTGACGCTCTCGGTTTGTGCAGGGGCGTGTTAGAAGTTGAAGAACAAAAGTGCATGATGGTATTTACTGGTTCTTCTGATTATATTGTGAATCAACCTGTATACGGTCTGCTTAACAGTTCTGATACAATAGGTAAAAAAAAAATTAAAATAAAATGTTCCTTAAGTTTTATATATTTGGGCTGACAGTACAGTTCCTGAATCCTACAAGCTACAAACTGCCAGACATTCCTACACATTCAGTTTTCTTAACAGCAACAATGATACTCTGCTCCAAAATGTCATAAATATACCTTTCCCTATTTTACAGATTTACCGGGGTGTAAATAATCATTTAATTACAGATTCCCTAGCCTCTCCCCAGACAACTATAATTGGTGAGACTGTCTCTTTTAACCTTTGTAATGCCAGAGGGATGGCAACATATTGCGAAGCAATACTCTATTCCCACCTCCCTTAGTTGAAATAAGGTTAACATCTGTGGAATTAATTGTTTGGATTGACTAACCTTTATCACATTTTATGGGCAATTAAATATCAAAAAGGAATAACTTTCCTCTGACCCACTTAAGTTTCTTTTTCTTTGAGAATCCACCCTACTGTATTTTAAGGTAACATTATAGGTTTAAACCCTCCATGCCAGCACTATAATTTGATAGGATGTGCGGAAGTAAAAGCTTTACATGCAGCAACCGAGAAGCAGTTTTTAAGGCTGAAATCCTGTCTTCTGATGGCATAAAAGCCCTTTCATCTTTAGCAACATCTAAAAGTGCCATTCTGTGTTTGATCACAAATCACTGTAGGACGCCTGCTAGATATACCAGTAAGCATTACTGTACAGGTCAAATAAGAAAAGGCAAACAGGTGGAACAAAATTTGGAGCTCAGTGCATGGAGTTACAATAAAATGGTACTTGGTAGTTCACTCCCCCTGGAAACACATGATAAACAAAGTAGATAACCAGGGGTATGATAACCCATACACAAAGAAAGCTTCTTATTGGCGACTAATAGTGAGCAATTCCCTTAAAAGAGAACTAAACCCTAGAAACAAAAATAGAAAGACCTCTGGATCCCTCGCCGATTCTTTTGTTTTGTAAGATAGAACACTCAAAAGCGTTATTGTTAGGGAGGAGTCCCTACAATTATAGTTGCACCATTATGGTTAGATTTACCCATCACCTGTCTTTGGCTGGCCACATAAATAGTAGACATTTAATGATGACGATTAATTGTAATTTCTAACAAAATGTCTACAGGCAAAATAAAAAATTCCAATGGTTTATCTTCTGAAGTTCCCACATCCTCGGCCTGGATCATTTATTTTGCAATTGGTCGATAATAAAAAAAAAAAAAAAGAAAACTGGGCCAGGCGGTTATTCTGACACTGAGCAAACAGATTCAATTGTTGTTCAAAGCTTTGTAACCATAATAATTTTATCACTGCACATATAAAGTAAAGACAAATGAACAAGTCAATTGGGGTTGGCACTTAAGGTTAGGTACACACACAGTGTGTGTGTGTATCAGATTTCCCGAACAAGAGCGCGCCGCCAAACGTTCAGGTCGGCCGAGGAGTCATTTGGGAAAGACCGAAAATTTACATTGGCTAAAGAGTCAGCCACGATCGAGGGAAGCGCACAGTCCTGAACATTCTCCCTATGCTGTGTATATGCTGTGCATAGGGAGAACGCTCAGGACTGTGTGTATCCAGATCTTTAAAAAAAAGATCCTGTCTGTCATCTTTGAAAAATCTTTCCTTTACAAGCAGAGAGAATCTGTCCTATTTACACTTGGCCTTAAGCGGGGTACACACAGTACAGACTTATAACAGATGACAGACACATTGGAAGCTACCTACCATTGGTTATAAATAGCTGCCACACACACACAGCCGATAACTGCCGAATTCCACAATACAGTCTCAATACGAGGTACCCAGCTTTTACCCAGATGAGGCATCTACCATCTGGCAAGTGATCGGGCTCTGCACGTATTAATAAAGCCTTTTTAATAAAGCCAAGTATAGTGAAATGTGTATCTGATGGGCTTAACCTGCTGTTAAATGTACGTGGTGATGGTAGACTGGCCTTTAAGGTAAATACACACGTACAACTGTGAAGCCGCTAACAGCCATTGAACGACAGGCTAACAACCCGATTGCCAAACAATCCTTTGTGTGGTCATCATGACTGGCCACACGTGCCATTGACAGACGCACATGGAGACAATAAAAGGTGCAAAAATGTGCAAATAAATAGAACAAGCAATGGTTTATACCTCTTACTGCATTGGCCCCTTATTCTGAAGAGTTGTGGTTACTTTTATTTAAGTTATTGTAAAAACATTTATTCACGTGTATACGTCTATAATAAATAATTTCTTTTTAAAAGATCTCAAAGTTCTTTGCCAGAAGCATTCTGAAAAGAAAATATCACTTACAAAAAATGATCTTATTAGCTAGTAAATGCACTATACTTACAAATAATTATCTAAGGAAATAATGACAGGTGGATTGTCTAGAAGTTTGCAAACAAAGTCACAGCAGGTGAATGGGTGGAGGTTAAATAACACAAAAATGGCTCTTCTGTATGTGGCGGAACAAAGCTCAAGATTACCCAGGATACTTGAGCGGGGTGTTTACAATGGATAATGCAGGTTATGACACCTCATCTTAAATCCTACCAAGAACACTGCTTCATATACTTAGCTCCTACTGTGTCCAACACAAAGAAATATGAATCACCCTTTTAGCTCACAAAGATATTAACTTGTATTTTAATTTGTTTCTTGCTATGTAGGAAGTATTGTACTCAAAAGTTAATTATAATATTACCTCATAACATCTCTCTACCAGCTGGATTACCTTGTCTCTAATTATACTGGAATTCTATTATTAAGCAATACAGATTTTGTCAAGTGCCAGAAGCCCATCCAGCAAGTTCATTTAAATGGGAAATGTCTAAATTCCATCTATATGTATAGATTCTCACTAAGCAGTTATATTAAATGTTTTTATGGAAGATTTAATTAAATACTTAAACAATGTCGGTGATCCAAAATCTTTGTTAGAAAACTCTGTATTCCCAGGCACAGATACATTTAAACTTTTACTAAGAATCTGCAGAAAATTAGGCCGGGTACACACCAGCAGATATTTCCGGCCCTCCGATAGTGACATGTATCGGCCGGTTGGGCGCAAATATCTGATGGGGTGGGGCATCTGGTAGATAGGGACGAACAGGCGATTGGGACTGTCAGTAGATCACAGGCAATCATGCAGTTCCCTATGGGACTGCAAGATAGGTCACGCACACTGTCGGCCATTATTGCCGCGACTAGCAGTCATTTGTCCCAACCGAGCGCTCACAAGTAGCAAACACTCGGTCAGGACAAAAACTCGGCTGGTGTGTACCCAGCCTTAAGCTGGGTACACATAGTGCCAATCTTTATCAGATAAAAACAAACAGGGTTATTCAATAAAAGTTCTTATCGTTTAAAATGCTGCTAATCTTGCCCCAACCAATCAGATTTTAGCTTTCAAATGTTACATAAGATCTGATTGGTTGGGACAAAATTAGCACCATTTTAAACAATAAGAACTTTTTTTAAATCTCCCTGATTATCTGTAAGATTCCATCTGTCAAAGATGTGGGTACTAATAGTCCCGATCGATCTCCCTGTACTGAATTATAGCGAACATCGTTTGGGACTGTACACAACAAAACAACTGCTGGACAACTCCTTATACTACAGTACAGGGAGCCACCTGCAACCAAGGGAAATTTTAGGTATGAATTAACCGTTTCCAAAGCTCTTAGCATCTAGAAATATGTAGACATTATAACAGACAAACTGTAAATGATTTGTGGCAAAAGAGATGATGTTTGCCATATATACCAGCTAAACCATTTTATCCTTTCATCAACTCCATCTTTGCAGAATTTGTGAAAGCCTGGTACACACGCTTCATGTCGTGGTATTGCAGTTTAAACCCTTCTGGTTGTGCTCCCTTGGTTACGGTTATTTAGCTAAACTTGGCCCATCTCGGCTCCTAACAAACAATTTAGACCAGCATGCTTGTTTTGTCTCCTAATGGCTGATAATTTGAGCAATTGTCTAGGTACAATAATTTATCTAGTTGTTTTCCCTTTCATTACTGGGCAGGTCAATTAAATAATTAAACAAGGATAAATCAGTCGCAAAATATTGTCAATTGTGTACCTGCCTTTGTAGAACAGCTTAAACCGGGCTTGGGTTACAATTACCCCTTTGCAAGTTCCAAAAAATCCCAATTTCACTGTGATCATTTTTCACAGCTTCTTCTCCCAGAGGGGATGACTGGTCAGATCACAGGTCAGGTGCATAATCATTAAGGGGTTTTTAGAGACAGAAGGTGCATGAGAAATCACAAATTATCCATATGCTTGCAGACCTACTGTAGTGGACATGTGGTATTGGTTTTCTTAATTAGTGACTTACAAATAGAACAAAACAAGAGCACCCAAAAATAAGAAATGTGCAGTTACTGGTTTTTCCTTATTGAGTTTAATATTATATGCAATAGTGTATTGACAACTAGAGTGAGAAAGCATTACGGTAAACATTTTACGGATATTACACCAATTATGGTTATTTTATTAAAGAGGTTCCTTACAAGAGTTTTAAATAAAATGGACATTAAGGGTAAGGCCCACTATATCACTCAAAAAATCGTGATATGATACACAATTTCTCGCGTTAGCACATGCACTTCCGCCTCACATTTAAATACCGGCAATGCGCACCATAAATGGTAATTTAAAGTGTGTTTCTAAACCAGAACTAATAGTGACAGAGATTTGTCACTGATTAAAGGGTATATAGATGGCAACATAATTTGTGACTTTAGTTTAATAATCTACATATCCAACAAAACTGTATGGGGAAATCTGCAAATAATATTGTTATTATCAGCACTTCTACCTTCCTGTGATTTACAGTAGGGTGTATATTATCCTCTATATTATGGTAGATGCTTTCAAATTACCTGTTTTATTGTAGCAGAGGTACTAAGAGCTTGTACCTTCACTTAATACAGATAAAGGTGACCATACATTAGGCCTTTTTATGTACAATCCAACATTTTCCATTGATTGGCCGAAAAATTTTACATTTACCCAATCTTATTATGCAACATTAGATCGTAATATCAATCGTAATTACAATCTGGAAATTCCTTTTTTTAAGTCGATTGGTAAAATGATTTTTTTTTAGTGTTTTCTGAAATTCCGATTAAATGTAAATGTAATGTAACCTCACAATAGACGACATTCCACATTAATCCCCAAATGGATTGCATGTCAAACAATATGTATGGTACATCTACATACAATTAACATTGGACATTATCAAATTATCAGTCGGTTTAAAATCGCAATTAAGATCGTATTAACCTTTTGTAGTGTATGGCCAACTTTACTGTTCCGTTATGCCCAAGACAGGAATCTGAGTGCATTGAACCCAATGCATTCTGAAGATTAAAAACAACCATAACAATTGTGTGATATACCATCGGCCACAAAGACAACATTGTGTCCACTATTTCATGGTACATTGTCTGTGTAACAATCTGAAGTTTTATGGTACATTGTCTGTATTGCAATCTGATATAATGTGTAAAGAGTTTTATGGTACATAGTCTGTATTGTAGTCTGATATACTGTGTAGAATATTTTATAGTACATTCTCTATATTGCAATCTGATAACATACAGAGTAGAAAGTTTTATGGTACATTGTCTGTATTGCAATCTGATATCATACCTTGTAGAATGTTTTATGGTACATTGTCTATATTGCAAACTGATATCATATTGTGTAGAATGTTTATGGTGTATTGTCATCCGACATCATACAGTGTAAAATGTTTTAATGGTTCATTGTATTGCAATCGGATATCATACTGTGTAGAATGTTTTTTAGTAAATTGTCTGTATTGCAATCTGATGTCATATTGTGTTGAAGGTTTATGGTACATAGTCTGTATTGTAGTCTGATATACTGTATAGAATATTTTATAGTAGATTCTCTATTGCAATCTGATATCATACGAAGTAGAAATTTTTATGGCAAATTGTCTGTATTGTAATCTGATATCATACCTTGTAGAATGTTTTATAGTACATTATCCGTTTCACAATCTGATATCATATTGTGTAGAATGTTTTGTAGAACATTGTCTGTATTGCAATCTGATATGATACTGTGTAGAATGTTTTATGGTACATTGTACTGATATATTGTGTTGAATGCTTTATAGTACATGGTCTGTATTGAAATCTGATGTCATATTGTGTAGAAGGTTTATGGTACATTTGTCTGTATTGCAATCTGGTGTCATACAGTGTAAAATGTTTTATGGTACATTGTCTGTATTGCAATCTGATGTCAAACTGTGGAAGGTTTATAACACACTGCCTGTATTGCAATCTGATGTCATACTGTGTAGAATATTTTATAGTACATTGTCTGTACTGCATTCTGATATACTGAATAGTAGAACGTTTTATGTGACATTGTCTGTATTGCAGTCTGATATACTGCAAAGAGAGAGTTAGCAGACAGGTGACTAACCAGGTCAGCATAGAAATGTCTTTCCAGTAATTTGGGAACAAAAGGAAGAAGGGAGACCGGCCGGTAGCTGGAAAGAGGAGACGGGTCAAGGGAGGTTTTTTTTAGGTATAGGGGGATACAACAGAATAGAATTCTTTATGGTACATTGTCTGTATTTTGAGGTCATACTGTGTAGAATGTTTATGGTACGTTGTCTGTATTGCAATCTAATATACTGAGTAGAATGTTTTATGGTACATGTAATGCAGACAATCTGATATACTGTGTAGGATGTTATATGGTACACTGTATTACAATCTGATATACTGTGTAAAATGTTTTATGGTACATTTTCCTTATTGTAATCTGATATTATACTGTGTAGAATGTTCTATGGTACATTGTCTGTAATTCAAACTGATGCTATACTGTGTAGAATATTGTATAGTACATTGTATGTATTGTAATTTGATGTCATACTGTGTAGAATGTTTTATAAAACATTGTCTGTATTGCAATCTAATATACGGTGTAAACAGTTTTATAGTACATTGTCTTTATTGCAGTCTGATATACTGTGTATAATGTTGTTTATGGTACATTGTCTGTATTGTAATCTGATATCATACTATGTAGAATAATTATGGACCATTGTCTGTACTGCTATCTGATATCATACGGTGTAGAATGTTTATGGTACATTATCTGTATTACAATCTGAGGTCATACAAACATATATTGCCATCTGATATACTGTGTATAATGTTTATGGTACATTGTCTGTATTGTAATCGGATATCACACTATGTAGAATGTTTTATGGTACATTGTATGTATTTTAATCTGATATACAGTGTAGAATGTTTTATGGTACATTGTATTACAACCTGATGTCATTTATAAAGCGCCACTTAGTTATACAAGGGGAACAAATACATAGAAGGTTCAGTACATAAATATATATTATATAAGGTTCAGTACATAAATATATATTATATAAATAGAAGTGCTAGAGCTTTGCCACAAGAGGTAAGGAGGTTCCTGCCCTGAAGAGCGGGGCGAGACGAATGCAGTTCAGATAAAACAACAATTTAATATACTGTGCTGGTTACCAGATAGATAGGATGTAAAGGAGGTCCCTGCCCCGTAGAGTTTACAATCTAGTTAGGTGGGTGAAATACAGATACAAAGGAAAGGGTAGAAGCGCAAGTAAGACTTATGCAGTGCAAATAAAACAATCATATACTATGCTGGTTACCAGATAGGTAGGATGTAAAGATAGATTTAAACCTGCTAATTTAGGGTTTCTTAACATATAGAGAGGGGAATAGAAATCCAGAGAATGGGAGCCACAAGAGAAAAAGGTTTAACATAAGGCGAGAGAAAGCACTACGAGTAGGGGGGTCTGTACAGGAGCTGGTTCTGTGATGAAGGGAGGGTATAGGCAGGAACAATATGGGGAGACTAGAGAGGAAATATAAGGAGGAGAAGCAGAGCGAAGAGATATAAATGTTAGGAGAAGTATTTTGTATGAAATGCGCTGTTTAACGGGGAGCCAGGTCGTTGTCTGGTACAGAGGAGATTTGGAATCCATTTTATTAGAGAGCAAAACAATTTGTGTGGCAGAGTTAAGTATAGACTGAAGGGGAGAAGGGTGTGAAGCAGGAAGACTAGAAAGTAGTAGGTTGCAGTAGTCCAGGCGCAAAAGGATGAGAGCATGCATAAGCATAGCGGTGGTCGGGAGAGAAAGAAACCTGCTGATTTTGGCTATATTGTGATGGAAAAAGCGTCAGGTTTTAGCAACATAGTTAATGTGGTTAAAAAAGGAGAGAGAGAAGCCAATAATTATCCCTAGGCAGCGTGCCGATTGGATAGGGAAAATGGGGGTATTGTCAACAGAGACAGAGAAAGATGGGACAGGGCCAGGTTTAGGTGGAAAAATGATAAGTTCATTTTTAAAAAGATTTAATTTAAGGTAGAGTTGAATCATACAGAAGGAGATGGCAAGTTGGAGACACTTGATTGGATGTCAGTTAGCATAGGTGTGGACAAGTAGATTTGTGTATCGTCTGCATATAAACGATACTTGAGGAGCCAGAGAAGAGGTATTGCTAGCATAAGATACAGAGTAAGTTCGGTCAGAGAAATAGGATAGAAACTAGGATGCCACTTCATTCTGAAGTATCTGCATTAGGAGGGAATGATCGACTGTGCCATTGGCCTTTGCAACTTGCAGATCATTCACAACCTTACAAAGTGCCGTCTTGGTGGAATGCGCAGGACGGAATCCAGATTGCAAAGTATCCAACAGGTTATGAGCATGAAGTTAGTTAGCGATATGAGAGAAGACTTACCGTTCTAGCAGTTTAGAGGCTATCAGTAAGAGACAGGGCAGTAGTTGGCTAAGCAAGAGGGAATTAAAAAAGCAAGGGCTTTTTTAGTATGGGCTTAACATGGGCATGCTTAAAGATGGAAGTGAAAATTCAAGATGTAAGGCATTGAATATGTGGGTGAGTATAGGGGTAAGCACATGATTACAGTGCTTCAGTAATACAGAGGGAATGGGATCATTCTACTGTGTAGAATTTTAATGGTACATTGTATGTATTGTAATCTGATATACTGTGTAAAATGTTTTATGGTAAATTACATGTATTGTAATCTGATATACTGTGTAAAATGTTTTATGATACATTGTCTGTATTACAATCTGATATACTGTGTAGAATGTCACATGGTACACTGCAATCCTGGTCAGGACTCAGCCGTGTACCTGCATCTTAAGGATAAAGGACATACCTTTAAGATTGTATGTTAAGAGGTGTTAAGGAGGCCATTTATGTGAAAATAAAGAACCAAGCCTAAATAGAGGCGGGGGTTCACACCAACTGTCTGCCATGTACAATGCTGTTTTAACACCTTACTCTGGGCGTTCCTATAACACCTCTTAGCCACTATCCAATCACACCCTTAACACCTGGCTGTGATATGCTAATTGGGATTTTCCAGGGTACATAATTGCCACAGATTCTTGTACAAGTCATTCTGAATTGAGAAAGCCAGTAGGATGACTAGCGAAACGTCTTCAACAACTACATTTCAAGTCCAGTTGATCTAATTGAATACAACAGATATACCATGACCTGGATGAATGAGAACATTCACAAGCACAATAGATACAACAGTTATATAAAATAAAAAGGATAAAAATATTCACAGATCCTGCTCACTAGAAGAAGTCCTTGTCCTGGGGCAGGAAGGGGAATATGATCCATACATATTAGCATGTCCCCTCAGTATAACACAGTTAAGGGGCTACAAGGATTTTTAACCCCTTGTTGAACCCCCCCCCTCCTGGGCTATGCATGAGGGGAGTGTCTAGGAATGTCCAGATTTACGACTAGCCAAAAGCATTCATTCCCCCTCAGTTAGGCAGATTCCATATACTTTAGATATGTACATTGTACTGGGAAATAGACCACATATACCTCTCCTAAATTAATTATCAATTCCTACAATACCAAACATGACCTGTGTGTAATACATACTTCCAAATATTAATAACTCGCCTTGGCAAGGGAAAAGGTCTCCATGTTAGGTATCATTTTAATGGGACACCTTCCCATTCACAAATATAATATTGGTTCCCATATTACATATTCCAATACACAAATATATTATTTTTATACATATGGTTGCCCTTAAAGTGACCTCAATGAATTTACCAGACCTATAGCTGTAGTGTCACTAATCCTAACATAAACAATAGGACTTTTCCAGGGTGGAATGGCATTTTTATTGGTCTTTTGCAAGAACAATACCAATAGTTAACCCATTCTTGCCAAGTACTACACACTTTCTGACAGTGTTGTATAATTATATTAATTTATAACAATCACATATTTTAAAAGGGCATGTCCAATCACATAACTAACATTTTACACACAAATGTGCACACTGTGTAGTGTTTCTTACCTATCCTCTCTAGCACACGAATATAACACAAAACTTCATATAGGGTAAATTAAATGCATTAAATTATAAACAGAACACACACGCAAAAAAAATCCCCTCCAAAAAATATTGCACGACAAGTGCACATATATGGCATATAGCAAATACAGGCACAGACTAATCCAGGCATACATGCTAAGAACATGAACACTAACATAGGCATGTAACGAGCAAGTTTAATTACACATGAAGGTTCACTGGAACATTCACACATGCCTGCAAACACGCACATTCAAATGCATTCATGATGAGTCACATTCACACTTCACCATTTATGCACATGCAATGACATTCAAAAGCACACACGTCACCATTCACGCACATGTAAAGACATTCACACGTGCTCACGTCACCATTCATAAATGTAATGGTCTATCATTGGTCTGAGTTTATTATTTTATTACATTGTTAGGAGTGTAAAGCACAATCTCTGTTTTTGTGATATCACAAAGTAGTGTAGGACTGTAGGCTCCAGGGAGGTGCCTCAATCTTTAAAGGAGAACTAAACCAAAACACAATGGTAGCTCCACAGACTGTCACTTAGTAAAACCATTTGCTTTCACCCATGAATCAGCCTCCTAGTGTGAAATCATTTATGAACATTTCAGGATACTGGCAATCATGATGTCATGGCTGGCTTCTAGTGCTGCCTCATCCCGGTTTTCCTGGACCCAAAACTCTTTCTGCTAATTTGTTACCTCAGTTAACCTGAGTCCCCCACCTGCCAGTGTCTCCCAGCCAATCATCAGAGATCAGTGAATATTATAAGCTGGTTTTCTGGCTCAAACAGTTATTTAGAAGCAAAGTGGTTAACCCTTTTTATTTGTTAGCATTCTTCAAACTGTGTTTTTATGTTGTTTATATCTGCACTCTACCATTTATATTAGTGTGGTATTGATGTACAATTAAAGTGTAATGCAAGCTGCATTGAGTGTAGCCTTACAGCATGCATTTAATGCAATAGCAGCAGTCAATTTCATGAGGCTGTGGCCTCACTTGAGCGCATGGAAGAATGCACAATTGCAATGAGTGCTTCCGTGCGCGGGTGTTTGTGCATCCACATTGGACCTTATCGGGTGCATGCGATACAGAATGGTGATTACGTGTGCTGTGATAGTGCACGGAAGTGCAGCGCTGTAGTGAATCTGGTCCCATAAGCTATTACATGCCTGCGCCCCCACTAGCCCAATTGGATTGCAATTTGATGTAAAACTCATTAGTGGGGCCTAGCCCCAGATTTGGGGAACAAACAGAACTGAAAATGAGCTAATAGTGAAAAGGAAGGCACCTGAGTGGGATCTTCCTTATGTTAGAAGGTTGTTGAGGCAAGTACTTTCTAACTCAAGTTTTGATTTTTTTTGAGTTTAGTTCTCCTTTAAATAAACTTGGGCAGTGTTTCAAAAATGGCAAATTTAATTTGTAGATAAACTATTAACTCCTAAGGTGGCCATACATATTGCCGATACTCAATAAATCCCGTTGGATTTGCAAATATCACAAGGCGTGAGGGCAGCAAACGATCAACAATGATGCAGACAAACTACCGCAATTGCAGTTGGTCGTTCCCGACAGAAAATTCCTGTTACAGGTATTGGCTCCTTACTTAGAAAGAACCAATACATTTGGCTGACAATCCACATACAGGGAAACACTCCGGGCTGTGTATGCAGTTACCACCTCATTTTTTAGGTAGATTCTAATGGAATCTGGCATTAAAGGTCATGTCTTCCCATAAAAGAAATTTCATATACAGATTAAGCATGTTCCTGGGCATCTTGGGGAAGGTAAGTAAAACAGAACTGCGGGTGGACATGCCCTTTAAGCATGTAAACATAGTCGAATACACAGGGTTACACTATCAGACATTGTACTATGTGATCTTTTGGACCTTGTCCTGGGTATGTGTAAGGAGACCAGGCCTGTTGATTTCTCTGTTGGATAGATTTTTTTGGGTCCTGTAGTCTGTATTTTTTTTTTTTCCCATCTGAAAATAACTATGTAAAGTTTGAAAACCTAGCAAAAAAAAGATGATTTACACCCAAGCATTGTAAAGTAAATAAAGAACTAGGCACATAAAATGCAAGGTTAAGTCCAAAATTGCTCCTAAACTATACAGAACAATATACCATTCAAAGCTGTCAGCTGTATGATATATGGGTGTTTATTCAGCAAATATGAAGAAAAGAGGTTGTGCACCTCCAGCAAAAATAAAAAAAATTATTTTCTTGTCAAATAATTAAAAAAGTGTATGCATCAGACATTACAGCACCTTTACATAGTTAACCTTTATAGTGCTATATTGCACATGCATAATATAATATAAATTATGAATAAAGCATACAGCATCATTCACTCTTACCAGGTTGGAATGGCTTTGTTCTTCACTGTTTTTCTTGGTGCTTACCGGATTATTCAAAACATAATAAATTCACCAAAATGAGGAGAACTTAACCCAATTTTTTATACTCTGAATCTGAAAATAACCCCCCCCTAAAAACACCTGTAAGCATAAAATACCACTTCAGTAAATTGTATTAAAGTAAATGTAAGCCTTTAGGGTAACTGTGGTCCAAAAATGACTTTAGGTAAATTAACAGGAATTGCTTTCCTAAGGATTTTGCAATTTACTTTCATTGTTTATTTTACATTGTTTTGAAGATATTATATGTGCAAGATGGGGAGCAGCATCACCAGATCCCCTGCACTTCCTGCTTCTGCTCTGAAACATGTGACAACCCCTCTTCCCTGTGTCTCCTTCTCCTTGTTGGGCCCCATGGCCCCTTCCTTTGCAGCCCCCTTGGGCCTTTCTGTTGCAATCTCCTGTGGCCCCTCCCACTCGTGCTCTGTGGCCCTGCCCACTCATGGATCATGTGGTCCCTCCCACTTGTGGGCTATGTGGCCCCTTCCCTTGCAGCCCCTTGATCCTTTACCTTGCAGCCTTCTGTGGCCCCTCTCACTTGTGGGCTCCATGGCCCCTCCCACTCGCTGGCCCCATGGCCCCTCCCACTCGTGGGTTCGGGTGGCCCCTTCCCTTGCAGACCCATCCTGGCTCCTTCCCTTGCAGCCCCCTGTGGCCCCTCCCACCATGGGCACCAATGACCCCTCCCCTTGTGGGCTCCCCATTGCCCCTCCCCCACTTGCACCTCAGACCAATACCTCCCCCCTTACAGAAAACTGTAAAAGCATCCTTTTTAGCAGAGAAAGAATCAGCAGTTTTAAACTTTATTCTTTCTCTGCTTTACACAGTCTTCTGTAGGGGTAGGACTGTATTGGTCTGAGTGCAAGTGGAGGGGCCACAGGACCTGTGCGTGGGCAGTGCTGTGTTGTTGGAGACCACAGTTCCCCTTTAAACCTGGATGAAGTATCTGTGTGTATGTCAGTGTCAGACCACACCTCCTGACCTCAGTCACATGCTTCATTGTTTTATCTGTCCTGTAAAAGGATTTGCTAGAGGGGTCCCCTACACAAAGGCTTGACCACTTACCCTGGGTGTTCCTATAACACCTCTTAGCCACGTGCAATCACGCCTTTCATGCAGAAGGTCATAAAACCTGGCTGTGATATGCTAATGGGACTTTCCAGGGTGATCTTTGCCAACAGATTCTTGTACAAGTCATCCAAATTGAGTCCTGGAGGACTCTGTCATGCGCAGGGTGCCCATCTAACTAAAAAGTTAATATTTTTTACAAGGTTAAGGGAGGGGAGGGATCTGAGGGAGATGGGCTCCCCTGCGCATGACAGATTCCTCCAGGCAGACAGGAAAGGTCCTGGACTTTGAATAGGCACTGCAGACAACCATCTGGAGCAGAGGAGAAGGGTAAGGTAGTATTTAGCACTACACAGTAGGGCGAGCAGCAGTGGGGAAAATTTTAGTTTTGGGGTGGACATGCCCTTTAACATTTTTCTAACACAAAACTAGAGACTACCTCTATTGCTTTAGCTGCTTGTTCTGGGGGTCTCAAACTCTATAAATGCAAATCTCTTAGTATCCCCTAAGGCTTATATCTGGGTATGCTTATATAGACCACGTTGCCACATTCCCAAATACCCAATCAATCCAGCTGTGGGTCACATTTTTAGGTAGCGGTTCCTAGATTTAGGAGAAAGTAAACATATACAGGGTATTCAATAAAAGTTCTTATCGTTTAAAATGATGCTAGTTTAGCCCCAACCAATCAGATGTTGCTTTCAACTGTTAAATAAGGTCTGATTGGTTGGGGAAAAAATTAGCACCATTTTAAATGATAAGAACTTATATTGAATAACCCTGTTAATTGTGTTTAAACATCTTAGGTATTCTAGTGTTTACTATATATATCCTAAATTGGATCCTTAAATTAACTCTCTCATTCATCGAGGTCATGGTATGCCTGTGTAGTCAGTTAGATTAACTGGACTTAAAGGGGAACTGTGGTCCAAAAATGACTTGAGGTAAATTGAGGAATGGCTCCTCTGAAATTTTGCAATATATTTCCATTGTTTATTTTGCATAGTTTTGAAGATATTTAAATGTTTGTGTGTGATATGGCACAGGTCCCCTACCTTCCTGCTTCCTGCTCTAAAACTGTCAGTAAATCTGTCCTTGTCCCCTCCTCCCCTTTGCAGCCCCCTGTCCCTCCCAGTCATGGACCCCATGTCTCCCTCCAGTTGCAGGCCCCTAATGCCCAAGTGGCCCTGCCCACTCGTATGACATGGCCCCGCCCACTCACGGGTGCCTAAGCCCCATCCCCTTGCGGGTGCTATGGGTTACTCAGAACCCCCCCCTATAGAAAACTCTGTGGAAACAGCCTTTTCAGGCAGAATGAGAACAGAGTGTGAACATAGTGGGAGAAAGGGCTGTAGATTCCCTTACCTTCTCTGTCAGGACTTCACACAGCAGAGAGGAGGGGACTTCCTGTCTCCCTCACACACTGAGGGAGTCTGAAGCTGTGCTCCCCACGGCACTGTGCAGGAGAACCTCAGGAATGTAACAAGTCAGCCTCCCACCCATTAACTTTCTGGTCAGTCATTCTGTATACTTGGGCTGTGGAGCACGTAGAGAGATGGTTAATGGTTCGTTTTAAAGGTAAGAAACTGGCCTTTCATTAACTTAACTTGTTTGGGACCACAGTTCCCCTTTAGTTTAGTTCTTGAAGACGTTTCGCTAGTCTCCGACTGGCTTTCTCAATTCGGAATGACTTGTACAAGAATCTGTTGCAATTATGTACCCTGGAAAGTCCCAATTAGCATATCACAGCAAGGTTTTAAGGACCTTCTGCATGAAAGGCGTGATTGCACTGTGACTAAGAGGTGTTATAGGAACACCCAGGGTAAGGTGTCAAGCCTATATTGTGAGGGGACCCCCTCTAGCAAATCCTTTTCCAGGACAGTAAAACATGTAAGCATGTGACTGAGGTCAGAGAGGTGTGGTCTGACACTGCACATACGCACAGATACTTCACCAGTTCTTAAAGGGAACTGTGGTCTCCAAACAAGTTATTTTAATGAAAGGCCAGGTTCCTACCTGATCAGAAGTTAGGGTGGGAAGTTCTGAATCTATGGTCATAAATACTACTTCCTCCTCTAATCTGGTGTTGGCACATGCTCCAGTGCATGACTCAAGGGTAGGAGGGGGTGGGGAGAACAGCACAGCACACAGCACTGTCCACGCACAGGTCCTGTGGCCCCTCCCCACTTGCACCTCAGACCACACAGTCCTACCCCACAAAACTGTGTAAAAGCAGAGAAAGTCTAATCAAAGTTTAAAACTGCTGATTCTTTCTCTGCTAAAAGGATGCTTTTACTTTTCTGTAAGGGGGGAGGTATTGGTCTGAGGTGCAAGTGGGGAGGGCAATGGGGAGCCCACAAGGGGGGGGGTCATTGGTGCCCATGAGTGGGAGGGGCCACAGGGGGCTGCAAGGGAAGGAGCCAGGATGGGTCTGCAAGGGAAGGCCACCGGACTCCCGCTCTTCTGTGCTGGGCCATACGTTGATGCAGTTGCAAACAGCATAATTGCCACAGATTCTTGTACAAGTCATTCTGAATTGAGAAAGCCAGTCGGATGACTAGCGAAACGTCTTCAACAACTACATTTCAAGTCCAGTTGATCTAATTGAATACAACAGATATATGTTGTATCTATTGTATGTCATTTTATTGTAACACCATTTTCTTTTATTTTTGTATTATATGCACTGTCCACCTTTTGGAATATTAAATCTAAAATTTAATAAGTTTGTCTTTGATGCTCTAAAAGAACTCAGTTAGCCTCTGTGTTTGTATGTGTTTGGATGTTGGATGGAGTGCTTTGCTAGTGTAAATGCTAATTAACTAATTAATTAATTCTTGAATGATTTGTTATTAAGCAATTTATGTGTGTATTTATTTGTTTTTATTTTTTTTGTAGGAGATTACTTAAAACAGCCTACCGTTGGTTCACTGTCTGGATTTATGGATATCTTGGAATCAAAAACAAAAAAACAATTCCTGCTTGCGTTGTTAAAAAGATTAGAGATGCATGTCCGGATCCTAACGGACATTACACCAGTTTCATGAGAGCTCGGGTCTATTTTGCAGAGGATATGTTGCTAGATTAAATAATTAAGTTATTAATATTTCATGTATATTCATTTAATAATATATATGTAATGTTATTTAAATAAAATTAAAACTGTTTGCATTTAATACAGTTAATTTATGCTGTAAGATATTTATTGATATGTATGTCGAAAATTGGATATTGAAATACATATTTTTGTATTATTTGAATTAAGAATAATTAGTATTTAACTAGTTTTCTAAAATACTTATTCAAGTTGTATATTTCATATTATTAAACTTTTTTTTTATTTAAACAGCTTTATTGATTGATCTTTATTTAATATGTGTTATATTTCAATGGTGTGAAATTTGTCCCATGAAATAATACTGGAATAGGCGGATTTAACCAGCCAGGCAGGGCATGCATTTGCAGGGTGATTCACCCAGAGCCTTAAAGGACAATTATACTCACCTTCCCTCTGCTCCTCTTCCTTGTTCCTCAGCTTTTACCAAGGGTGAGGACCTGAACCGCTAAGTCCTCACCCCTGGGTTCGCGCAGCCTACAGCAGACTCTCAGAACAATGCTGCTCTGGTAGGCTCCGCCCCCTCCTCCCCGTCTGCAACGAGGCCAACAGGAAGGCACGCTTGTTGCAGAGCATGCCTTCCTATTGGCCCCGTCGCCGATGGGGAGGAGGGGGCGGAGCCTACCAGAGCAGCGTTGCTCTGAAACTCTCTGTAGGCTGCGCGAACTCAGGGTGAGGACTTAGTGGTTCAGGTCCTCACCCTTGGTATAAGCTAAGGAACAAGGAAGAGGAGCGGAGGGAAGGTGAGTATAATTGTCCTTTAATAAAAAGAGGCTGCATCCCAATTAATGAGTTGCAGTTCTGAAATCAACCCAGAAATATTGGGAGCATCAGAGAGAAGCTCCAGCTTAGTGCATACGGGGAAAGGCATCTATGTTGTAGGGACAATCACAAACACCTCTGTAAACACAACAAACTCTCCTTGTGACTGTCAGTTTGTCGAAGAACATTTAGCCCTCGCTTGATTTTTGAAAATGAAAAATTCCTAGCCATGTCCCCGCAAACACGCACGAGGCCCCAACTTCTTTCCTCTAGAAACGAATAGCCACCGCCATCCCTCCCGAAGAAACACTGTAGATGAAAGCAGCTACCCCTGTATCACCTGGGGGCCCCAGGATTCCATTTTGGCCACTGCGATCGCTTTGTGGGGATTTGGGACTAGTTTTTCAAACAATCAGGTTTTGGACACACTCATATTTGCCTGTAGTGTCCGCCCCCTACAAGAGTTGTACAAAGTGTTGATGAGATTTTTGTGTACGCGTCGAATACCGACATTTTACGTGTTCAAGCTGCAATAATATTTCATTACTTGACATTTTATTGTACACACTTCTAAAAGGAAATTCCAAAGAATATGATCTGTTTAAAAAGGGAAGAAACCCAACCAAAACAGTTAAAGCCTATTCGCATGCAAAGTTAAAAAAAAACCTTGATCCCCACTTTCTCTAGCTGCTCAAAAACTATCTTGTTTTTGTATAATAGCAATTTTAGGTTGATTTAAGTAATCTAAAATGAAAATCCTCCCCCCCCCCCCAAAAAAAAACCTCCCAGCAGTAATGAGTGAATAATGGTTTTGTCTTCTGTTTTTGGCTTCTCTGTTGTACACAGGCTTGGAACATTCACTTGCTTGGTTACAGGAATCTTACTCAGACATACACTGAAGCAAACAAGGTGGAAATATTTTTAATTGGAGTAAACATGCTGTGGAGAATGTTTTTACCTTCCTTAGCGATCATAATGCCCGCAATTACTTTAAGGATCTGTGCAGGCCGTGCCACTTGGGAAAAACCCCACATCCGAGTGGCACATATAAGTTGTCCTTTTTTCTCCTTTTCCTTTTAAAGGCATAATATTGATTTAAATGTGTTTATGAATTTTCCTGCAGGAGCAAGTTTAGCCTGCAAAGATAGAAATGCTTTCTCACATTTCTAATCATTTGCATGTGAAAATGCGTTTTCTACTGGATTGTCGACGGTATCCATATAAAACTCAGATCAGCACAAATGTATCGGTTGTCTACAGGAACTCTGCAGATTTCTTCATTTCATATTACTCGGTCCATTTAGCATACCTGCACTATCGTGTCTAGAACTGAAGAAACACACATCAAGCTTAAAGATACACAATACTCTAAAACGTAACAGGGACAACTACACACGCTTTCAGAAAACCCGGAATTGAAATTAGAGCTCAGACATATAAATCGACAGCAGTAACCTGTCCTTACCTCCTCATTTTGACAACATGGGTTTGTGTTTTATTTCCTCAGCATTCCGTTGTGCCACAGTGTCACTATTGGATTTTTCCACATGGCTAACCATAAACATGCAGAAATGTGTCCTCCTAGCCAATCCTGTTAGTCTATATCAGTCAGTGAGACCATGTGACTTTGTTCATCAAGAGGTATCCCCATGTCAACTGTTACTCCCCCCCTTAATTCCAGTTCATCCAGGGGAGTTTCATTTTCTTTAACATGGTACTTCTACGGCGTGGGGTAATTTAACAGTTTTTTTTCGGTGCTTTCTGCGAGGATGCTTTAAAAGGCCATGTCCACCCCTAAACAAATTTAACTGTTTAGTACAAGGTAGGTACCCCGCCACCCCCAACGCCTATTTGCTGTCTTTAACACTAGGATTAAAATCGTCACTTACAGCCCCCTTCTGCTACTGATAGTTTTTCGATTGCGCCCGTGTACAGGTGCCCCCTTTTCCATTTAGTACTTCAGGACTTCTCGAAAGACTTTTGGCTCCGGACACTGGAAGACTAACAATCTAGCATATAGAGTCCAGTGGCCGAGGGCCTGCCAGAAAAGGGCCCATGGCAATAGGCGGAAAAAAAACACATCTACCCTGCCTGTTCTTTAACACCTTTAAATGCCCGAGAATGTACGGATACGTCTGCACGACCACGATACTTTTTTTTTTTCATATGGTCCACGGTTGTGTCAGCCAACGGGCGGACCCATTCAAGTTCCCCAACCCCCCTTTGATCCCCCATCGGTTTTGTTCAACCGATGTGGGGATCAGGACGCTTTAACACCCCTCCAATGCCTTGACACTTGTGACATCGAGTATTTCCCCTCTCTGCACACATGTCTTTCCCTTTGGCTTTCCCCCTTGCTGTCTAATGGTGGTACATAGTGAAGGCACTGCAATGTGATTTCTATTCAGCATCGCAATTCATTACCCTGCTATCATAATAAGCTTGTGACCGCTAGCTATAGTATTTGTGAATGGTGCTCCAAGTTCCATATAACAAATATACTTTTTTTCTTCTTTGCGACTAACGTGTAAAAGATAAGGGTGAAGCGTGGCAGAGATCAATATTAGGTCGATCTACGTTACCTAAACACTAATTTTTGCATCTATGCAAATAACTGAAAAGGGTTAAAGGTAATCTCTGTGGAAAGTGGCTGGCGCCACCAGGGAAGAAAAAGATTTTCTGTGAAGGTGATTTTTCAGACTCCGGACTTTTTTGAAACAACAGCTTTTCAATCTGTGGGAATGATCAAAACTAATTAAAGTGATACCCACAACAAAATATTTATGATACACACACTTTAATTTTTTTTTATTACAATAAAACAGAATATTGATATCACAGAAAACAATGGTCCTTCGTCAATCTGCCCAAAAGTCCCCCAGGAAATATACACAGTACGATATGTTAGTTCGCCAATTTTTCACAGGGAACACCAGCCCCACATCACACACACTACAGAAAATTCTTGCTCAGTAACTCAACAAGAGCCAAACTGATTTTTAGTATCCGTAAAGTGTGCAACAACCGAAATAGGACCTAAAAGGGTTTGTGGAGCAGTCATTACCAAGTTCACCCCCAAAAGTAACAGTGAGAAAAACTAGTCTCCTGACATTCTCGTAAACCAATAGTAAATATTCCGTAAGGACAACGGCCACGCTGGCAAATCGCACTGTGAAGCGCTCACCCGCAAGCACACCAGCGCCCCGATTTCATTAGCGATTCCGGTTGATTTGCATGTGCGAATCTTTGCTATACTCCTGGGGGTTATATCAACTAAAAGTTCTTATCATTTACAAATGGTGCTACTTTTGCCCCAACCAATCATGATAGCTTTCAAATGTTAAAATATCTGATTGGTTGGGGCAAAATTAGCACCATTTTAACTGAAAGAACTTTTATTGATCTCCCCGCCTATTTATAAAAGCCCGACCACAATGTAGGTCAAGAAAGATATTCCCTCCTCCCCTTACGAGGTTATTATTCTGCACAAATGATTCTACTAAAACTGATCAGCCACTACTGATGCTTAACTACGGGCTCTCTGTGTGTGGATTCTGCTGAAAAATTACACCCTTGTACTCGGCTATAACGTATTGTCACTGTCAAAGAATCCCTTTAAATAAAACCCACTCAGCTAATCCAAGTCTTTGCGCATTTACAGACTGTCCCATGGCGACCTCTTATACCGCAAAACAGAATCGAATAATATAATTTTTACAGGACCAACAGGGCATATTTTTACTACTACGGAGGCGGTATCGCAATTCCGCGACCACTACGCACCTTTAAAGGTCGGTATTGTTACGCCACTCACCATATACAAATACCCCATTAGCGGTAGTCACTCTCCATTGCACTTTAATTTAAAGGAAACTAATCCCAGGACAACTAGAGCTAAAGCACTACCTTAACTGACAGAGGGCCATATTCATAAAGGTATCTGTATCGTCCAATTGTTGCTGTGCATCGTAACATCTATTACTTGCGTTTGTAGAATACGATCTCAATCGAGATCATGAATGCAATCGTAGAATTTACAAATCGCCCACCATAAAATACCATTGCGGTATTTTACTACCGCATGTATTGTAAAAACAAATGTTTTCTACATCCTGCTAACCAATATCGTTGCTAGTCTATCCACCGGCTGAATACGGCCGTTTTGGGGAACATGTCCCAGAGATCTCATAATGCGATTTTCTGCAGCCCCCACATCAGTCTCCCTGCTAAGCGGTAAAATCATCTCTTCTATACTTTTTAACTTCCTCCTTAATTCCCCCCCAATGTGCTTCTTGTGCAGCATACTCCTCCCCTTTTGCCTTTGGCAGCACATATAAAGCACATTTTCCTGTGTCTTCTTGCTGAGGCTAGTCACTCACAGCATAAATAGCCACCTGGTGGCAGTAAGTATATAGATTCCACAATAACCGATACGTTTGCAGTATTTACGTCCATGTCAAGTAGTCCCAAGAACTACTGCGTGAACACCCACTGCATTGTAAAATACCAATACTCGCGTACGTATTTTCTCTGTGCACTCACTGCCTCATAAACACCCCCACACAGATTTTTCCTTCACATTGTTACCAGTGGTATAACATAGCAGTATGGCGCACTTTTCCCATTACCCCATACGATTTGTAAACTATGCCCCAAAGGCAGCAAACAATAAAGTAAGAGATTTATAAACACAACAAATATTTCTGGGGACCTTGTTTTCTCCTCTTAGGCTGGTGGCACACGAGGGACCTGTTTGTCCAGCACCAGAGCTGCTCGCTACTATGTGAGCCGCTCGCCGGGACAACACTGTCTACGGTCCCACAGGCAAATTTCAGCCACTGCAAATTCACCTACGGACAAATTCCAACAAACGTGAATCACGTGTCACATAGGGCACCGAGTGACATTGAATTTACTGCGACCACGTTCCGACTTTCGTACACCCTCCGATCCGCAGTTCGGTAGCTCCGATCCGACTATCGAGGTCGGATTGTGCTGGACCGCCCCCAAACCACAGATATTCTATCAACCACCGAAAGTGCCCTTGAATTCTGCCTCGCTCCAATTCGGCCCAAAGACCTGCTTGTGTGGGTACCCCCACCTTACGCTGGACATAAGCTTTCGCAGATTTTCCCAGGACACCCCACTACGGGAACCTGTAAGGCAACAGCTTCAACAGACCAACGGCAGGGATTGAGCTCACCAGCTAGCTTTGCAACCGATCTGTTCTCTTCAAAACACTATAAAATTAGTGAGAAGTAGGGCTAGGTAGGTTCACACTGCTCCATTTTATCACACTATAATTGTGATCCATTTAGCATGTGAGATTTTTAGAGCGGTGACATGTCAATGTGGGTGAGCCACTTCCCTCAGGTCGCTGCATATTTTCCCCTGCAAGTGCAACTATCGAACTCCCCCCCTTTTTTTTTTATAGATTCCCTTGATTGGTGCAACAGCAGCGTGCATCCCAGGTGCAACGGGACAGTATCGTCATATCACTTTCACACTCTAGTTCTGCTCATCCTGCGAATGCTGGCCCCCCTACGATCAGCCATATTTAGATTAGTGGGTGCCTAGTTCTTTGCTACAGCTAGCAGACATACTTTGCTTTTGTGGCAAGGGCATACTTTGCAGAAAGGAATCTGCTTAGGATTTCTGATTAGGCAGCCTTTACTCTGAAGTCCACTCTACTTATTCTTGTTAACTACAAAATACTATATTAGTTTTCAGGGACCCGCTCCTACCCATTGAAGCACCATGAACAAAATGGTGCATGGCGCCCTCTGTAGAGCTAACAAAGGCGGGCAGTCTCCTCCAAGAGTATCCCTCCCGCGCTTCCCCAGGCAACCAAACAGGAAATGCACTGGACTCCCCTCCCCGCGCCACAGGCACCTGGTCTCACAGCAGACTTTTAAGCAACCCCCACGGCACTTCTCCGCGCGGTGGCCCATGCGTATTCCCTCCCTAATGCCCACCTCACCAGCACAAGAGCCGTTCAAGAAGGGCAACATTTTTAAAAAGTTTCAAGAGTGCCCTTATTGAAAACCGGGCTGGCCAAACATGCGGCGGGTCTGGTGGCCTCTCATTTCGCTACATAGCACTGCGTCCCTAACCCCTTTTGTCCATGGTTGGACCATAGGGAAGTCTCCAGATTCACGATGGGATGTTCACTTCTCTTGCTGATACACTAAACACTCAGAACGTGGCACACACTCAAGATGTCTGTGCCAAGGCCAACCCACCGAACCCCCACCACACTACCCCCCAAAAATGTTACTCAAATGTCATGTACAAGCATTACACATCCAGTATCTATGCCACCATGTTTTCAATGCCACTTGCTAGAGTATATTCCAGTGTCTGTGCCACTACTGTTATCTGGCCATGCGCCAACCATATCAAGCAAATTACCATTTATACTGTGCCACCCTGTTTATCCACCATTCCCAGAAGCAAAGCATATTTCCAGCTGTCTTGCAACGCCATATCAACGTGCCCCGGCCAAGCATATTTACCAGTGTCTGTTCCATCTCATGTTCATTTCCAGTGCCAACTATATATACCCATAACCCAGTGTCTTGCCACCCATGTTATCAGTGCCAATGTGTGCCAAAATACATTACCAATGTCTGTTCCAACCATGGTATCTTGTGCATATGCCAGCAAATCGCAGTGTCTGTGCTTATCAATGCCAATTACCAACCCATTACCCACCTATTACGTCAGCCTTTCAGTTCACATTACCACCCACTGTTAGTCACGCCCTCCATTACAGTTACCAGTGTTAGTCCGTCCTCCATTTCTTACGCCATTTTCTGATCCATGCCTCCAGTTTCATTACCCAGTGTTTAGTCCAGCCCCATTTTCAACACACCGAACCCACGACCACACAACAAAGCCACACACACTTTGCCACCAGCGTTGGCCACACATTCACTTAATGCTGCATATCCCAAAGTTGTTTTTCCGGTGGCCACAAAAATCCTAGGACACCCTGAGATATCTCACGGTCTAATGTCATACAAACAGTTTGGTTTTTGTTTGTTGAGTTTGAATGTCTAAATTTCTCTTTCACGATAAATACCCTGCAATCAGGGCCACCGCGCTTATAGTGGAATAGACCAGGAAAAGTTTGGAATTTGCAGTCATAGTGGCACAACTATCTTAACCTTCGTCCCTGGCTCCTGCTCATTTGGATTTGAAGAATGGGAGGTAAGTTAACATAACATTAGGAAAAGTTCACTTTCATCAAGTGAACATAGTTTTTATTGCCCTCTTAAGCCGTTGATTTCAACATGTCATAAACTCTTACAGGGCATGTCCACCCTTTATCGAAACATTGAATATATTATAGCCCTGTGCCGCCCAGCCCCAACCCCTATACATCTATATTCTCAGAAAGTCCCCAATCATTACTACCTTGCACAGAGAAGAGAGGTACGTAGTAATGATCGGGGACTTTCTGAGACTTACAGTTATATCGCGGTTGGGCTGGGGACATGGCATAACATAAATACAAAAAATTTTGGCTCACAATGTGTCGGATTTGACCCGATAGGGGGAGGGTAGACGCAAAGCGGTGGGCGGGAGGGCTAGTGAAGGGGGAAAGGGCTGTAGTGCGTGCATGCCAAACTTCTCACCATAGGGGAGACAAGGATGGCAGATCCTCATGCGGAACCCGTTTTGGGACCCTTATTTGGGGGACATTCACAGAGAACATTTGTAGCTGCGATGTAAGGTAGGATTTTATTACACTACAGAGTGGGGCCAGTATGGGCCTGATTATACTTTTGGGGGTGGACATCCCTTTTATAGGCTGTAAACCCACAGATTTTTAAGTCTATCTGCCCTCCATTCGGTAATATTCACCGAGGGATGATGACTCTTTTCTCACCTCCCTGTGAATAACTTTGCTCAGGTACCACTGGAAACTTACCTTCCGCTCCGCTCTGCTCTCGCACCCCGCTCCTGCTCTCACAAAGCGCACTGTCCCGACCGCCACACATCGAGCATGCTCTCTTAGGCGTGCGCGCCCATATCAATACAAAGAGATAGGGCGTGCGTCGGGACAGAACAGCTGGTCTGTGAGAAGCGCGCGAGTGGAATCGGAGCGAAGGTAGTTCCCCCGGTCCCCTGAGCAAAATATTATTCAAAGTGGAGGTGAGAATAAGCGTTCTCAACTCCCTGTGATAATCAAACTGACTGGGCACTAACTTCTACATCTGGAGTTTACAGTTCCTTTAAATCATTTGAGTTTGGGCACCACTGCCTTGATACTGCACATTTGGCCTAACATTGGAGTTTGGGAATGTCTTCATAACAAAGACCCCTCCCCGGTGCTTTAACTGTCCTCTTGTGCGTTCTCAATGTTTTTAGCAATGGAATTGCAACATTTACACATGCAGCTAACACATGCTATCCTAGTAGTTTCAATAATAATTTCTTTACCGAGCTTTTCGAGTGGTCGTTTCTCTCGTGTCCTAGGAAATACCCTTTTCTATTAAAAAACAATTTATAATTTATACAAAAAACCCATTGCGATTCATTTCTGAAGGAGACTTCTCTTCTTCACAGTGCTTGATTCAGGCTCTGAATCTCCAGGTCTGACCATGCACCGGGTGTCGGATTAGGAAGAATTGTGTTAATTTTTTTTGGTTCCCCCCCCCGGGTTCCCCAGCCTTGCACATACATTAAATGTTACCAGCAATCATATGGCACGACTGAACGAATACAACAGAAAGGCCCAGTTCCCCCGATCTTTTATATGTAAAAAACATCCCAACACACCATTTAGGGATACAGATGTATTTGAACCCCGCAAAATAGTTTTGATTGGGTTAGCAGTAAGATGGCGAACTATCAAAAGTTTGGTCCGTTTTTTAACTTTTGAACTATATAGGGCAAGTTGGAGAGTTCTAAAATGGACCCATGAAAGTCAATGGGATTCAAATATTTGAAAGTTTCGAATGAAATACAATTAAATCTCAATATTAACTTAATGTAATGGCGTGGAAGCTGGGAAATGGGTCTGGGACATGATATCCAGGACTTTCGTTTTAACTACTAGCACAACTTGTTCCTTTTTTGAGCCTCTCGTGTTTGGAACATTCGATATATCCCACTGAACGACTCACATATCTTCGAATAATTCGATATTTAACTCGCGTATGATATAATATGACTTTTACTATACTCCGTCGATACGATGCTCGCATATTTGGTAACGACACTTTTACTTGTGGATTCGATGCTCGCGTCTCAGGTATACATGGACATTTTACTTGCGGATTCTGATGCTCGCGTCTAGGTATAAGACATTTTACTCCACCTGATGTAACTGCTCGCGCTTAGGTATAATAGACATTTTACAACTCGCTGATTCGATGCTCGCACTATCGGTATACAGCACATTTTACTCGCGGATCTCACTGCTCTCCCGACTTTCGATTTTACTCCTCTCACGCACATTACTTTCAAGCGTCTTCCGACCGTGTTGAGAACTTCGATACTTATCCCATGAACGACTCCACAGATTTGATAATTAGTATTTACTCGCGTATTGTGATAATAGTACATTTTAACTCGCAGTATTTGATGCGCGCGTATTGGTATAGCATTTAACTTGCGATCGCATCAAGCGTATAATGGACATAATCAGCATGGATAGTTCAAGAATTCGAGTCCGCTGACCGTGGTTCACGAGTTCTGTCCATCTCTAGTTTAGCAGTAGCAAAATTCTGCTACTGCGTTTAATTAGAGATGGGCTGGATTGCAATATACGTGATTTTCCCAGAAGTCTGCTTTTCTGGATTTTTCCAAATCGTGTTTTAGAAATATTCAAAAAATTCAGGTATTTCTCTTCTGGAATTTTTAAATGTACTTTTTTTCCTTGTAGTTTTCATATATTTCATTTGAGCTGTTCGTCGTGTCATTTCTCTGTTACTATAGGACCTGGATAACTTCTATAAAAACTATTTCTATTTATAAAAATCTATTTTCGCATGGATGCGCTGGAATGCGGACTTGTGGTTTTTTCTACATTTTTTTGGGGCTTTTTCTGAACCACCGGAAATATTTAAGCACGAACATTTCAGAGAATTTTCTAAAAATTTTTATTCGTAAATTCGAAAATTTAGAACATTTCTTGAAAATAACTGACTGTGCAGAATGCCCAAGACAGGCGCTCTGAGCTGGTACTGGCCGTGTTTTCTTTTAAAAGATTGTGTACATTGACATTGGCTTAACTGCAAACAATGGGCCCTCCAGAAAAAACTATCATGGGGCCCATATCTGTGCTTAATCCACTTTCTTTGGCAAAGGTAACTTCTTAGCCGCAATTACAAACAGCGGCGATAACCAGTGGGGAAATGTCATACTACCACCTTTCTCATACGTGCTGCGGTAACGCTCAATCACTTTATAAATGGCGAAAGGTGTTTTAATGGCATAGTTCAGGCATTCAAAATCGCCAAGTCTGAGGTGCCCACAAAACGCATGGGACATTTTCCTAGCCTGCCCAATCGGGTTCATGAAGTGTCAGTACTTGTGGCAATACTAATAAGTACCCAGCGGGTGCTAGACTATTTTTCTCAGTCATTTACGTAATACGATCTGCGATTCCAATTTTCCCAAAGATTGTTTTTTTATTTCAACCATAAATTAAGGGTCTCAGGGCGACATATTTATAAGGGGCCTCTCAATTTATCGCAATTTTTTTCCTCCAGAAAACCTTTTCTTTTCAGCGTTCGAAAACTAAAAAGCAATTTTCATCAAAGCGAAAATTAAGTGGCAAAAATAGCACTAATAATGTTTACATATGGCAAAAAGTTGAGTTAAGAGCATATGAATTTGGTGCATAGTGCACCATCTAAATTTTGGGGGCCTAGGCACACCAGAGTGGCACTTGCAAAAAAAGTAGTAGTGCATATAACCCATATAAACGCCCACCATAAGTTGAGAGATGCACCTAGCTAGCATGCTTACTACATTTATTTAGCTGAAATCACACAACACAACAATGTTGTGGGATCACCCCCTTTGTCCCCTTTTATCAGAACACCTGCTAGCAAAAATGTCAAACCAACATAACATAGATTTTTTATAAATATGCCCCTTAACTGTTTCTTGTTTGAAGGGCATGTCACCCCTCAAATTAAAAATCATATATGGTCATCATACTAATTTTGATAAATTAAAACCCCTTTCTAAATTACTTACAAAAAGACTGTTTCTTTTCAAAATTAAACTACATACAGTAAAGTGAAAGTTTACTGATCATCACACAACACTCCGATGATCATTCAGACTCTGCGAATGGGATAAAACAAGCTGGGAATCCCTATTTTTTCACTCCGTTAAATTATAGCCCTTGCTTCCATGTTTATGATATTCCAGTTACCCAGTATGAATGTCCCTAACTAGGCATGATGGACCATTTTACTTTGTTATTATATCCCCCCATTTGTTTGCCGCATTTTCTAGAAAAGCCGTCTTTTCTGACCTTGGTAACAGCCCACCCACCTTGATTTTGTAAGGAGTCTCCATTCATGGACTTTCAAAGCTAAGACTTTTTAAAAGGTACTGTGCTTTCTGCCAATGGATCGCTCACAGACTAATTTTTTTAGCCCCCCCTGTTTGCCACATGAACGATTGGATGGCGTTACCCCCACAGCAGAATAGCTTGAAAAGGAGAAGAACTCAATTACAAAATTACAACACAAAACCCACCATTTTTTCTTTCTTTAACAAATAGCATCCACAAGCTAATACACACACGGCCAACTATAGCCAATTTTTAGCCACCAACTCGCCGCTCAGATTTTTTTAAAAGGGTCACTACTCCCTACTGAAACAATTTTACATTTTTTGGAATACTCATTTGAGGCAAATAAAAAATTTGGTGGTGCTTGCTTTGGCATTAAATTATTAATTGTTAAGAGTGTCCTAAGTTTCCCCCACCCTCCCCTTACTCACTGCCTTTTTGGTGTTTCTGAGACCTTATAAGTTCTGCACAGCCTCACCTGTACACTGCTTCTGAGTACACCACAGCCTCCCCCTCCCTCCCCCCCTCCTGTCTTTCCCTCTGCTGATTCTCTTACGTTGCAGAAGTGGTCTGGAAGCCAGGCAAGAGGTCAAGCTGGGCACATAGTTATATTCTACAATTTCTTCTCTTCTGCTTCTGGCGTGACAGGTCCTTTTTTCCCGGTATTTGATGTGATTTCCAACGATGATTTCTCAAAACCTATAGCTCAGATGTAAAAATCTGAAAAAAGTGTTGGAAGAGTGGGATATTGTACTCTACAATGTACTATTTTTAAAATTCGAATGTTTTTAGAGTAAAGATACCCTTTAACCGACGGATAATATTTATTGATCGTAAGCCTGTTTGGTATGTGTACAAAATGTTTTTAAGCATGAATCTGTTTTTTTCTTTGGCCTTCCTCTGGATCAACTTTATGTTATGTTTCATGAGTAGGACCATATGTATGTTGCTCTATACACCTACATACTATGTAACTATTGTAACTGTTTTATGACATTATGCATAGAAGTATAAAGTTGGCTAGATGGATGTATGTCTTTTAATTATCGCCATAACTAACAGGCATTATGGGTATGGTATAAAGTTGGGACTAGGACATATGATTTATACCAACTTCAATACTATGTTACTATGTAAACTGTTAAATAGACATTATGGGTCGTGGTTAATAAAAGTTGGGCTACGATGTATGATTTTTTCTTCAACTTCCCTTCAGAGGTCTAAATAGGGATATGCACTTAAGATTTAGGAAGAAGCATTCAATATAGGCAACAAAAATGCTATAGTAGCTCTTTCTGTTCAGTTTTTGTATGGACATCAGTAATAATTGGTCCAAAACCCACATATATCTCGGTCATTACCGCTGTTTTATTTTTCAACCACACCTGCGTAAAAATTTCAATTGTATTTTCTGGTTCTTTTTCAAATATTATCTTTAAGGTCCCATACATTGAACGCCATCTTCCGACCAATCCCAAGACATTCTATCAATTCTTTCCGGCACACTTTTTCCCTTCTTTCTTTCCCGCTTGGTCCAGTTTATGTTTGCGTTGCATGTTGGCCACAAGAGAATGGGATATGCGTTCAGTCGTTGGACCAGTTGGGATGTAAGTCTAATGCATGGGCAGCTCCTTTATTTCTCTAGCAGTCCAAGATGCTACTGGCTAGATCGCCAATCCCCAGGCTCGAAGGATGTTTGCACGGAGATACACTTTTATTAAAACTTTTACCATATGGTTGCTCTAAACAAATAGATCGACAATCAGCAGAACAAGCATATGAGAGAATTTTACCTGCATGATTATTCTTTTGCTCCAGTGTTCTGAGTGCGACGGATACATATATTTTATGCATCTAAATTTGTAAAAACAGCAATCCTTATCGTTTGGATCTTATCTCCTCTTCAAACTAGGTGTGAACTGAACAAATATTAACCAGTCAACATGTATTATTCAGCAGTCAATGGCTGTCAGGATCAATAGTCCACTCAGCCGACAGCTGCAATTTGTACTCTGCATTTTAAATATCATCACGCTGGTAAAATACTGACGCTATTGGTATTAGATGACTGTTTACTTTGTAATTGCCTGAAAAATACCACTAGGTACTGTGTGTTAGCAAAATAATTTGTAGGTCATATTTTGGAAAGTAGTTGGCGATCAAATACTAATGCATGAAAGGTAACAATAACACAATGGTAGTTTTTTGATTGTGGTAAAGGTTTCGGCCTAATCTCGCACTCATTGTGCCACTTTATCTAGTTGCAAAATAGATAATCATCAATGTGCTGCAGCCTACACTACTCATCTTGACATTGAAAACAGTTGCTGAAGTTCATCTCTCTAGGGTTTACAGTCGCAAACGGGTCCAAAAAAGAAAATATCCGGGTAGTTGCCAGTATTAACATTCCTTGTTGAGATCATAGGATATGGCTCAAGAAGATTAAAGGGCATCTATATGAAAAAACACATTGCCCCTTTGCAAAGGTTCAATTCATTACTCTGTGGCTGCCTTAATCTATACTGATCTTCAACCTGACTTCTGTTTAAAACGCACGGTGTCAATCTATGTGCAGATTTCCCCCTTCTCCCTCCCCTCTGTTACCCCATTACCTCCTCCATAGTCTCAGCTCCGGCTAACCCCCGACCCCCAAAAAGCTTTTTATTGACAGTAGGAGTTAAAAATTTCCCATATCCTTAAAAACACAACCACGCACAGTGCCAATAGAAAGTAACTGTCCTGGAGAACCGGAAGAAGAGATCAGTCCAGTTTAACGATCTCTCACTTCTTGAACCCATCATCAATCATTGAAGTCTATCAAGATGGGGATCAGTGCAGCTTAATCCTAAACAAATCAAAGCTACCTTTCTCCCCCTGCGAATCTGTTTCTCTATGTTTAATTACAGACGGGAGGGGGATCAAGTCACAGGTATTTGAATTACAGTCCAATTAGGAGTAGAGGAATGCAATCACGTCTTCCTCTAACTGTTGTATCTCATACAAGAGGGAATCTGAAAAGAAGTGATGACCCTCTGGGGGTTGTGGGGATTATAGAACCCCTGGAAGAAAGAAAAAAAAGTCATTTTTCCCACTATAGATGCCCTTTAACCAACAATAGTGACTTGTGGCAATAAGGCAAACAGCGGCAATAAAGGAGCTTTATTCTCAGCACAACATATCCTATCAACCAGTACTGTCCTTGGATTGCTTCTTCCTAGGATCTCTCTCTCTGTGCTCGCCATGCCTGGGCTCTGCTGGCATGCTGTTGGATTTGACCTGGTTTTGTCTTCTCCTGGTCTCCCGGTCCCTTGTCTCATAGCTAATGGGCGCAGGGAAATGTTTTACAGCTTGAGTTTACGAGACCTGCCCTAAGCTGTGTCCTAGCTCTGTTCTGCCTTGGCAAGCTGTCATCCCTTCTTGGAAGCCCTAGGTCCTTCAACTATTTCAATGGAGTAGAAGACATCTGGGTAGTTCCATGTGTACCATACAGTAATTCTCCTAACTATCTAAGGGCTTTAGAAGTTTGCTTCTTTGCTTCAGTTTGCTTTGTGGTAGGGGTCTTCTGCTCATACAGACCTCGCACACCCTTACACAAACAATCACTCCACACTACCTCCAGACGACATCACCACACCAGGCACTCTGTCATGGTACTTACTCACAGTCACAAACAGGCAATCACACCACACACACACACACCCGCACACTCAAGCACTCACTAACAACCACTCACAACTGGCACTTACACGCACTCCACACAGGTGACATGGTCTCACACAGACAGACATCGCCCATGACATACAGCCTCTCATCTACACACACCAACAGACAGGCTAAGCAAACACACTGATTGGCAAACATTACGACCAACAAGCACACTCACACAGACAAAAGCACGCAAGCACACAGACAAATCAGTCCACACAGACAGGTAAACATACACTGGACCAGGCACTCACACAACAGCCCAGTCCCCCTCTTTAACATCAGGACAATAGGGGTTGCAGAAGCCATGTAAACAAAAACAAAACCTTTTGTACAAGCAATATATAACACACAATCCACTGTCTCTTTGCACAATCCATGTACAGTGGCACACAGCCTATAGACCTACATGGCTAGGTACACACAATCACATATACACTTGGCCCCAAAAAAAAAACTAGTGCCCCAGCCTATAACCTGTATGGCTACAACCTGCAATCCCATTGTACAGTGCAACCCAGCCTAAAGACCTAATACCTGGCTATCACAGAAATTCATGGACAGTACAACCCAGCCTATAGACCTATTGTACATAGCTATACCACATACACATCTACTGTGGTGACTTGGTAGCTGTTCGTGAAGCGTCGTCGGTTCTGGCAATGTAAACAGTCAATCTGATATAGTGTCACCCCCTTTTAAGAGACGTCTTGTAATTCCCATCATTTTATAATATTTCATTATATTCTCGAAAATTCATGTATCTTATGTATTATATCAGGGCCCACAATGCAAACAACAGTGCCTGTGGCCTGACTTCAAAAGACATGCACACTGACTCAGCAGTGGCAAGCTCGGTTAGGGGGGGGGGGGAATTAAAGGAGAGACTGCAATCACGGGTGTTTGTGGGTGGGCTGTGACCAATTCATCCACTTGTTTTGCCCCCGATCCGATGATCGAGGTATACGTAAGTAACACTGTCGTTGACAGTCAGTGGAATTGTCCACTCTGTAGTGTGAACGTCGTCCGGGACAAAATTTTATGACTTAGTATTCTGTGTATCAGATCATCAGTCATTTTTAATTAAACCCTTGTACCATTACGTGAATAAATCAAGTAAACACTCCAGACAGCAACCTTTCTGGTCCAGATAAGGCCACCTGAAGGAGAAGATAGAACGCAGCTGTACTGTTTTATAGGGACTGTGTATTTATTTAGTGCTGTCCTCCATCCATAATCAGCCCCCCAATAAAACTACTCAGTGTGCGGACCCTAAGATGCGTGTCCTCACCCATGGGTTTACCCTTATACAGCTGCATCTGTCACTGAACATCCCCATTGCTGGACATTTAAAACCTGTTTTATAAACTTGTGACCTAGCAAATGAACTCAACAAGCATCCAAATTACAAAGAAAAAAAAAAAAAAAAAAATTTGATTCAAAAAAAATTTTGGTCGGATGAAGGAGTGAAGAAACAAATCCAGACACCAATCTTATTTAATAACAACCTTTTATTAAATTACACAAAAATCTACACAAAACACCTATTCAATTCTAATCTATCTGATCTAATCTTCTAAACCCTATTCCAAAGTATATTCCGAGGAGGAGAAAAACCCTGTTTTGAACTCAGTACCCATTTGCTCCATACAGGAAAAAAATCCTTGTTCCTGTCTACATGTGGCAGTTGATGGATCCTGGATAACAATTGGTAACTAGTTATTTTATCTTAAAGGAGAACAAAAAACCCTACTTCTAAGGCCCATACACTCGTGCGATACTCGAGGGCCAACCTTCAATGCATGATGTTACGAACAGCTTGTTTTCAACTATCGGGGTAAGTTGTATGGGCGTTTGGGTCAGGCATCCCTCAACTTTTTGATAAAGTTGAGTTTTCTGCGAGGGACAATTACTCCTATACACAAACTTTTTTTTTGGGGGGTGGGACATACCCCTTATCTCTCCTTATATTACTTTGGCAATCCATTAGTGATGACTATTTAAATATGGACCAGAAGACCTTGTATAAATTCCAAGATCCGTTCATTGGAACTTTTTATGCCCTCTTACTAAAGCAAACACAAACCATTCCCTCAGTCTTGCCACCCTGTGTCTTAATGCATCATACACATGAACACAAAAAGTATAGTAAGTTCCTTCATACTTTTATACTCTGACCCACTCTATCTGCTGCCTTTTTGCCATTGCATTCAGCATTTAAAGACTCTGTAAAACCCTACATACGGCTGTGCAGAATTGCTCAAATTGCTTCTTTTTATGCATTTCGGTCATTCTCTATTGTGCATTCGACGGATGCTCATTGTGCATTCGTCAGGCTCGTTCATGTTTCAGTGCATTTTAGGCAAGCAAATTAGAGTATGCGATAATCTGACCAGCAGCAAATAGTGCCAGCCATGTTCTTCTTGCATTCGGTTTAAGTGGTTTTGAATAATGACCCTCACACCCATGTCTTTATCCATTACGTAGACGTTGGACACTCAAGCTCAGAAAAAACAGATAAAACACATTGCAGTAAAATGCAAGTGCAAGTGAACATATATAAAGTGCAACACAAACGTTCTAAAATAGATGCAATTATAACGGTATGTTTTTCAATACATGTTACAGCAAGATAAAGTCTGTGAACACGCCCTTCAATTCTAAACACCCAAGCCCCAAAGCCCCTCCCACTCATACAAAAGGCTTTACTGGCACCCAAGAGTACCCAGGAATATAATTCATGGGTGATGGTATGTATTCATTATATAATTTGTACACTTTGCATTTCCCCATTATTTCTATCCACCTCCCCCACCAGTGTTTACCACAATTCTAAGGAATTCTATTATGGTTTCATATCGCATCACCCCAAAACCTACCCCCCCTGTCCCCCTACCCAGGCTAAACCCATCTTTTATCTATGCTCTGTATTTTCTAACTATTCATTGTAAAGTTTCAAATATTCCATCCCCCCCCCACTCATTCTACCTTTTTATCCAGCTCTATTTAGCCCACGCCCATGCTACACATTTTAATTTTGTTTTATGCTTTATTTTAATAAAGCACTAACATATCTTCCCAGCACTACGCCAACAATGAGGTGACCCATAACCCGCAGAACACCGTGACCTTTACTCGCTCTACATCAAAGTCAACCTACTGGTGACCCTTTTAGGTTGTAGAGGGAAACTTCATATGATCAAAAGATCACGGTGGGATCTCCTTTACATTCCACCCGACCTGCATTAAGTGGAGTCTATGCTAAACACAGTCCCCAGCCAGGACCCCGAATATATTGTATGAGGACTGCATTACTGAACATCTCTCCAAAATAGTTTTTGCTGTAAATCTGACACCCAGGCATAAGTGTGTGTCAAGGCCACTTCGAATAAAAACGTGACTAAGGGCCTAGCTCGGCGGCTTTAAGAGCCAAGCCCCCCAAAATCTGAGTGGTCTTGATCTCAGCATTTTGGGTTAGGCGGCATTGCTGCGTGTTGAGCATTGACTCCAGGGGGGGAAGAAAGGGCCGGAGGCGGGATGAGCAGGCCGGGGGGGGGGGGGGGGGGGGGGGACCACACCCCCACCGACACCCCCACCACCCACCCCTCCCCCCCCGGCACACGGCGTCAGGGCCTATCCCCCCTCCCTTTTGATTTTCCCACTGTGTTTTGTGATTTACCCACCAGCGGGGGCACTGAGAAGTGCTTTTGGAGCATGGTGGTCCTGTAGCTTGAACCAGGATCCCCTTTCTCAGCACTTATAAAGTGTCTTTGCCGCCATTGGAAGGGGTCCCTTTGCTGTCCTGGAGAAGAGCCCTTTGCGCTTAGGGTCGCGCTTGAACCGGGATCCCTCCCCAGCCGTTGCGGAACTCAGAATTGCCCTTGACGGAAGTGCCTTTTGGGGCGTAAGGGTCCCGCAGCCCGTAACTTGACCCTCCTCCCTGGCACTGACAAGTGCCTTTGTTGGGAGTCCTGCAGCTCAACAGGACCCCCCATTGCTCTTAGAAGAGTCATTGGACGTGTCTTCTTTCTTCCATCTAACCGATGATTTTTAACAACGGGCATGTACCCTGCAGCCGCCAGGGAAACCTCCGGCCTGTGCCACATCATAACTGATGTTGCCGGCATCTTGATCCAACGTTGATCAATTTTTTAAATGCTTGCGATCACATGATTATATAGTACCAATCATATTTCTGAAATATGCTTAGTTACTGTATAATCATTTGATTTGCAAGCATTGAAAATCGACCAGTCAGAATTTGATTAGGTCCTTCACAACCTATATAAAGAGGTGCAAACCTGTGGAGCTCAGAATTCATTGTAGTTGATGGCAGAAAAAAAAAGGGTTGGCCACAATGGGCTTCCGTTGTAGTCCATAGTGCCCTCTGGTGGCCGGGTGATACAACCTGCGGCAGGGTAGGTGTACACCCCCGTCCTCTATGGCACGAGCTCGACCGTTTTCGCCAACTCAAGTTGGTTATTTGAAATGGCCGAGGTTCGGCATCTCTACCTGCTGTTGACATTAGTGAGATGACTTTCAGGTTCTTTAATGGTCCTCTTCCCAGAACCGCACACAAATGTGGACTTCTCGAACTATTCCGGACCCGGATTTCTGGACTTTCCTGACTGTGGCTGTACTTTTTTTACGGGTCGTTCGCTAACCCTAGAATGTATTGTTCTCTACACCCTCGATCTATTGTTTGTTTTCGGTAACCCTCGAATGTACGGGATCATTTTTGCTAACCCTAGAATGTATATTCGCCAACCCTCGAATGTTAGCCTTCGAAACTCAGAGTCGCTCAAACTCAAGGTTCGATTTCTGTCCATCTTTAACAGCAAAATAGCAAGGGGTATGAATTCAAATGATTTTTAAAATGGATGTCATAGAATAATTTGAAGAGATTCAGAGATAAGATTCCGATTCTTGAATTTCTGGGATATTATCGATTCTGGAATGCGGATGCTCGAAATAGCATGTGTGTGAAAGAAGTGACTTTATTTTAATTCTGCATATTTGATGGTGTTTACCCAGACCATTTCCCAGGTCCCAGTCATGTACAGTAAGTTCCCATTGCTACAGTATTTTAAGATTATTTTAGCCAAACTTTTCAAACTATTTATCCCCTTGACCTTATTGGGTCCATCTCTATTCTCCAGATGTCATTAAAAATCTGTTTTTATAAACAAAGTGAAACCAGTAATGAAACTTCATCTTAACCTTGAGTTTTTGTGAATGAGATGATTTACAAAAACTTTAACAAGGAAGGGTGGAATATGTATATCCATATAGCACAGAAATGGAAGAATAGAATCTATTTCATATTCAATAAGATCATTGCTTTTTAATGAGTTACTGCGTTAGATAACTTCTGATTGGCTGCTGGCAGATTTAGGCAAGGACAACATTGCACTTTTATTACCTAATCCCCTTAATTCAGTTTAAGGTGGCTACAACATGTGTGCTGACCTCACATTGTTATCCATCAGCACACATGCTATGGGGAGGCGATACTGACCCACAGAAATTTTTCCGTTGTTTCCCATTGACCGTAATGCAAACTACCGCACTACGATTCGTCGCCACACTGCCTGACGATAATCGGTAAACCCTGTTGTTCCCTGAAGGGATTTGACCCATTATCGTTATGTGTATGGCCCCCTTAAGGCCATTTTATAACAACAACAAAAAAATTGTCACGAAACCCCAGTCCTGTCTCTTATCGCCATTCAGTTATCGAATGTACTCCAAGTACCAACAAGTCGAAAACAAGCGGGACGATGACGTGGTATTGAACAAACTGAATAACACACACCTTTCTTAAAGGGCATCTATACGGAAAAAAGGTTTTTTAAATTGACCATAACTGGACACTTAATTCTTCCCAACCACCACTGCATCTTTGTGAAGGTCTCATTCATCCAGGTCAGGTATATCTGTTGTATTAAATTAGATCAACTGGACTTGATTTAGTTCTTGAAGACGTTTCGCTAGTCATCCACTGGCTTCTCAATTCAGATGAGAATAGGTGACCATGGGTTAAAACAGAATACTTTATTGAAAAATGTATAAAAATGGCATAGAGGCAGTATGTCAAGACTACAGCTTGATGTGTTTTGTGGCAACAGCCACTTCCCAAAGCTTGAAGTTGCATTTTCAAATCAGTATATAAGAAAACTTTTGTCAGGGATTTCTCAATACACACACAGTTCAATACACGTGCACTTGCCACAGACAGGTTACATGAATTTAAGAATGGGTTTGTTTTACATGCAGGGGTCTTCAACTTTGCACATTTACATAGTAGACAAACGAAAAGATCAACCCCCAAACCAGCTTCACTGGTTTAACATATGTTATTTCCTTTGAACCATGAGTTTCTTTCTACTATTGTAACTAGAGTTTGATATTAGTCTATATTATTCTGTTCCACAGTTTAAAACCCTAACCGAACTGGGATCACTTCACCATTCAGAGCCTTCCTCAAATTAGCAATTATGTTAATTTATACTACCTATGTAGCTTCTTCCTGATTTCAAAGTTCCCATTCAGTGGTATATAGTATAACAATTATAGATTTTTCTCGTTTAAAATACATTTGCTTTAATTATGTCAACTACTACTTAAAGCTTCATTCATTGGTCACCACTAAACAATCCAAATATAGTGGCAATAACTGAATATAATACAACTCTGAAGTTAATTAATTTTTTTTACACAATTTTTGCTCCCATGCACATACACTTACCCAAATATACCGCTTTCCCAAATTATATATATATATGCTCTCTCTTTCACCACACTTTTTTGTACAATATGTTAGCACTGGTGCTTTGCAGCGCTGAAGTCCTGAGTTCAAATCCACCCTTGGACATATCTGCAAGGGTTTGTATGTTCCCCATGCTGCGTGGGTTTCCTCCGGGCACCTCCGGTTTCCCCCACAATAATCAAGACATATTGATAGGTTGTATGTGTCAAATAAATGTGACTTAGATTGTAAGCTCTTCGGTGCAGGCTTGATGTGTATGATCCTTGTAATTGTAAAGTGCTACGAAAGATGTTGGTGGTATATAAATTCACAATTATTATAATAATAATACGTTATTTTATTCCTCTACATCTCACAGACACTCACACACTACCACTCTCACAAGCTGTCACTCACAAAAGAACTTTCTCAAAGACACTCAACCCTTAATGTCTAATGCACAGTCACTTAATACATCTATCTGTCTGGCACGTACTGCTGGGCAGACAGTCTCAGGACACTTATATCCTGCAACAGACTTCGCATATCCCTAATTGAGCCAAGCATGATTTTACAATGTACTCTTTCACAGACCTTGACATGGTTGAAAGACTTTTTATTTTTTATAATCAGAAACATGTAACTAAAACCCCAGTGTTTTCTATTATATGCACTAGCATAGATCTATGATACTAAAGGGACCCCAGAAATGTTCTGATGTAGGCCAAGCTTCCATTGGTAGTAACACTTCCAACCTGGCCTTTAATTGGATGTCTTATCCTTTGATAAGCACTGAACCTAATGACCTGCTGCTGAAATACCTCGCTGCTTAAACATAACTTAACCCTTTTTACCCTTTTTGATGAAATGAGCAAGCAGACAAACAATCCTTTGGGTGAAACAAATGGCCACGCTTTATTGAAACATTATAACATAATGTGATCAATTAATTACCAAATTTTAATTTATGCATCCTTGCATATTAATCAGATGTAAAACCCAACTAGCCGTAGCCTATTTAAATGCCAAGCCTCTGGATCCCCAGAGGGCATGTACGGCTCCACCATAACCTCTGCAAGGATCCCCCGACGCGGTGACTCCACACAACATTTTTTACACAATAAAACAATATCCTCTCATAAATATAGGGAGGGAGGGAGATCCTCCTCCTGCTAGCAATTCAACAAAATGCGCCTGCTGCCTTCGTGGCCCCGCCCCTTTTTATTCCAGCGGTGACATCACCACTGACCTCACCACTCACGTACCCCTCCTGGCCTCGCGAGCCCCGCCGTGGCCAATCCGTGACCAGAATTCCAACTTGCCCGGAAAGGGTGGAGCCAGGTGCTGGACTACAACTCCCGACCTTGCGGGAGTGCCGCTGCAGGTCAGACTCTCTGGCCCCTAACCCGGGTCGGAGCAACCAAACAGCATTTTTCATATCAAATGTTTAGAAAGAAAATGCATCCATGCAGGGGGGTGAAACCCCAGAAAAAAAGATAAAGAGAAAAAAGATAAACAGTTAGAACTTCATATGAAGTTTCCTTGCATGGTTGGAAGTCTTTTTTTATGATCAGAACATTAACTAAAAACACCAGCGCAGATACTATAATACTATTGATTATTGAATGTAATAACATTATATATGTAGAATAAGAAAATGAGATATATACTCCACCGCAGAGGTCAACTAGGACCAAGTTAATTACATACAAAAATTGAAGCTAGTGCACATCCAATTAATTTGCTTACATTTTACTTTACCATTGTAACCGACTTAAAAAGCCTGCCATTCTCTCTGGATAATTAAGCAATTACAGTAGCTCAATAACTTGGCCAATTATTTTAATCCAGCAACCACTTCACGGATTGCTTTATTCTGCTGGGTCCTAATTTTTCACCTTTTTTTACCTTAGTAACATTTTTCCCCTTCTTAGGATTCTAATTCTCAAACTTTATCTTTATATAAACAGTACCTGCCTTTTATGAGATGGAAGTCCCTGCTGCTCTTTCGCTTGCTTTCTTGGGACTAACTCTCCAGCTTTCAGTACTTGAACACATGACCCACTGTGGGGGAGTACACACATTCCTAAGGCTTGGTCAAACCTGATAACAAGATAAAGTTTGAAGATAGTTTTAAGCTCACGTTGAAAACATAGTCATCAATTCCAAATTTCCATTGTAAAATTCTGATTCAGTTGGGTTTTGAATTGGATTTTTGGAACTTTCAATAAATTCCTCGAACCGATGGTGGAAATGGAACTTGCCTGTTTTAATTAATATCTATTCAGGAGTAAAATAGTCTGTTGACTTATTTAGTTTTACTGAAATATTTGTCTTAAGCAGATAGACACCTTTTCCACTGATTTATTTATTTGACATTCCTCCATCTATCTATTATGCATTTGAGAAGTGTATCATAAACGATATGAATCACATGAATTTCGGCTAAAAGAAAGCAAGAACCTAGTAGGAACAGAACAAAAAGGAAGTGTAGAAGATCTATTAATAGCTAAAAAAATAACAACCATCCACAGGCCACTGTGAGCCTTGAACATTTTTATAATGGGAATTAAATGTTATGTCCACCCTTAAAACAAAAAACTGTTCACATGTCCGTTACCTGACCCCACCCCCAAATGATATTCAGCACATTAAATAGATATATTATTAATTAGATATTTAAAGGATCAATATTTCCTTAATTCTCGCAAGTATATGGCTCCTCCCTATTTGCAGTCATCACAGGCTGTGACAGCTGACATCACACCAATGATTGACCCCTGATCCCATTCTGCCTCTTCTGCCTGCTCAAAGCTTATAAAATCTCATTAAGCATATAAGGAAGATTTTTCATTTGTGTACTTGCCAGCCTAGCAGAACAGAGTACAGGACTTATATTGCATGTACGTTGTGTGAATACATTTCATGCACTATGTACACACTTATATTTGAAAAGTCTCTATAGATGAATAGATTGTATGGTTAAATGTAACATAACTTTTTAGACAAAGTTAAACCCTGAAAATGGCTACGTTCACACTAGAAACAGAAGAAAACGGACCAATGGACAGCCCTGTTTTTTGTCTGTTTTTGGGTCCGTTTTAGGTGCTTTGTTTTTGCTTATTTTTAATCAAACACTGCGTCCGTTTCCCGGGCAGAAATACAGATTACTTTTTTTTAAACTGACCAGGTCAATCCGATCCGTTTAAAAATGGACCGCAACACAGGTTTCTGTCTGGAAATGGACAGAACTGATCTAGTGTCCGAACCCTTTAGACTTAGCTTTACAAAAGAATGCAAGAACAATTTGATTCCAACAAATAACACACATATAATGTAAATTATTGCTGACCTTATGTTCTCACCCGCAGCGCTGTCTGGATATTTAATTTAACCGTTTTTTTTCTTTTCATTTCATTGTTTCCTTTAATTGTTCCTCATTACTTAGTTATGCAGAAAAAGTTGGTGCTTTTTAAATAGTCAATCATAATAATAGTACTCTACAATAGTCTAGTTATTCACTGTATCCCCAGTGAGTAAACAAAAGCACAAGATAGAAACAGTTTCTCTTTTTTCTTTACCAGATCTATTTCAGGAAACACGATTAATGACTTTTATATGGTCTGAGTTTCCGCTTGTGAGTGAGTGATGTAAAGCTGATCTGCAATACTGGCTGGGTGATTTCTCTGTGTTCTCACCATATGATTAGAAATGGATGGAACCAGGGCTGTAATGAATTGAAACAGGCTGTAAACTACACAAATTGGCCCCTACAACACATGGAAGCTGGCCCCCCTCTCATTTGCAACTGGATCACAGGACGGGACAAACAGAGATTTCCTTATGCCCACAAGGCATATGCCTAGTGGTACCTGTGGAAACTTGCAGGGGCACCTGTCATTTTGTCCACCTTTTTGATATTGGCTCTTTTATTGCAACACTTCAAGTTTTAAATGCATCTTTAAGGTTATATAAACAGTCTGTGGCTCTTGCAATCCACAGATTGTCCACATTATAGTCCATTTTCTTCCAAAACACAGACATGTTGTTTGGGGAGTGTGCGCCCTAAGGTTAGGGGTAGGGTAAAGGGTGCCAGCTTTTGAGCCTACAGGCTCCTGAATGTAAATCCCAGCATTGGTCACAGGTAAAGTATATCACAATCCCCCACTCCAGTCCGTCTACCCGCTTATTAGTTATCAGAAAATGTATTATGTTGAATAAAAAAATATAAAAGGGGGGGGTACTGAACATATATACACTCCAACAAACCATATATACTCATAGGTTTTAAGGGTGTTTGTTTAAGGATTTATACACACCCCTAGCTCTGAAGATCCTGTAAGAAAAAGGTTATCCACACCTATAACTTCTATACACACTTATATATATATCTCAGGGTGCCCAACCCAGCCGACACTTGCAGCACTGAGCACGGGAGTACTTCATCACCCCCACCCCGCCCGGTTATGCCCCTGGATATGCCACACCCCTTTCCACGCCCACTCTTGGCCCACGCGGGCCGTGCAAAATGCAGCTGGGCCGTGGGTTGGGCATCACTGATAATCTAAACAATACTTCCTATACATTAGCATAATTTTGAGACACAGATTCGCTTGTGGGATATACTCAGAGTAGGGCATAGGGGTAATTATTGAGCATAAAAGGTAGCACACAGTTGAGAGTAAATACATATGGTTTTGTTTTTTTTCTTCAAGAAGCCTCTCATATCCTAACCTTTCCCCCCTTGAAAGTTTGTCGTCTTCCCCCTCTGTCTCTTACCTTGAGATTGACCCTTTAAATTTTGGGATCTCAAATTGATTGTATGAAAGAATGGGCTAGGCATTCTAAATAGATTTGACATTTATTTATTAGAGATTTGAACATCTGGTCTAGTGTCTTAAGTAGTGAATGGCACCTTAACTCCCTCTTCATAAAAACCAAGCAAGTTAGTCTGGCAAGATAAGGAACAGTGGTCTAGATAAACTGGACTAGTTCTCTTTACAATCCAAAGATGTGTTCCCTTGGGCTTAAATGATATACTTTGTCTAATTGGCTTTATTGATATTAACTTTGTCTAATTGATTCCGTACCATCCCTCGGTCAGTCAAAGTGAATATTTCTCATTTATTCCCTTCATATTATTACAGTCCCCTGCGATAAGGACTAGGATTCCTACTGTCTACAGAGGAAAAAACTTAAAAAAAATTTTAGGGTTTGTCTTGCTTTGTTTCGCTATCTGTATTTCCTTTTCTACTTAGCAGTTTAATTACTTTCTTGCACTCCATATTACAGCTTTTATACTTCATGTACGCTTGTTCCTGTTTCCCCCTCTATTTAAAAATGTAAAAACCTTTTTTGTTCTTTCTATTTACATTTCCTGAGCATTAACTCCTGCAAAGAGGGCGGTGTTCACAGGTGGTCCGCGCGGAACCTCCACATCGCTGGACGCAGGCCAGGTCCGGAAGGTCATTTCAATTCGAAAGGGTTTTTCACTGTGAGAACGGTTAAGCCATGGAACTGTCTTCCAGTGGACGTTGTTATGGCAAGTTCATTGGTCATTTTCAATAAAAAGCTGGATGAGTTTCTGCAAACAAGGAATGTTCAAGTTACTGGTATTAATTCATAAAGAAGAGTTGATCCAGGGAAATTTCCGATTTGCCACTTCAGTCAGGAAGGAATTTTTTTTTTCCCCTGGGTTTTTTTTTTTTTTGCCTTCCTCTGGATCACATTTAGGCAGGAAATTAGGATATTGCTAGAGGGTTGGACTGGATGGACATATGTCTTTATCCAACCTCAATACTCTACTATACTAATTTGCTGTGAAAGAAATCGAAAAGTAAATGGAATCAACATTCTTAACAACAGACACTATGGGGTGAGCCGAGAGCTGCAAGTGCTCATGTAATTTTAAACCCATGTAACCTTTAGCCAAGGTGAACCGACGATAATTGTTTCTATACTTCGTATTTGTCTCCTATATTACTGACAAAATAGGAAGGATAATTTCTAGATATGTTAATAAAAAAACATATTGGTTGTTTTTTATTCAATTATGGGATTTTTGGGTATAGCTAATATGGTATATTTATACCATATACAGTATTTAATATATTAAATTTATACTATACTATTAATACTGATTGTGCCAGATTATTATCCAAACATAGAGACACCTGCTTTGACTGACTAAATAACGAGGTACTTATTATTAACTGATAACCAGGAAAACTGTGTGACTTGATTAAGATCGAGGGTGACTTTCTCTCATAGAACCCCATAGAAAGTCCCATAGAAGTCCCATACACAGCTCCTTAGAAAGTCCAATACACAGCCCCATAGAAAGTCCCATACACAAGTCCCATAGAAATCCCATACACAGCCCCATAGAAAGTCCCATACACAGCCCCATAGAAAGTCCATACCAGCCCATAGAAAGTCCCATACACAGCCCCATAGAAAGTCCCATACACAGCCCATAGAAAGTCCCTTACACAGTCCCATAGAAAGTCCCATACACAGCCCCATAGAAAGTCCCATACACAGCCCCATAGAAAGTCCATGCACAGCCCCATAAAGTCCCATACAACAGCCCATAGAAATCCCATACCAGCCCATAAAAGTCCCATACACAGCCCCATAAAAGTCCCATACACCTATAAGCCAATGCAGCCCCCATAGAAAGTCCCATACACAGCCCTATCCCAGATGTGCCCTGTATACCTTTCTGTGCACCCTGTTTGTTGAATCATGTTTACTTGATTGCTTTTTCCCTCCCCTTTCCCTTGAAGTCTGGGCTGATCTCAGTGCATAGTACAACAATTACCTAACCCACTAAATCAAGAGGATTCTGTGTGTTACTTAGTATAGTTTTGTTTTCCCAGGGCTATGGGATTTTGTCTACCTGCTCCTTCAAGCTTCCAGATCAACCCAGACCCGAGTATAAACCAGGGGAGACTTTCAGGATGACTTTAAAGGTAAAATTTCTCAGTTTATACTCAAATTATACGGTATATAATTTGCAAATATGAGCAATATATAATTTTTTTGTGAACCCCTCCTTAATTTTGGCCTGTTTACCATAAAGGAAATGTACAAAATTACAGATATTATAAGTATAATAATAATATTATTTGTGTAAAATAATAATGTTCCTATGTATATTATATTTACTTAGCACAAGTGATTCTGTATGTACTTTTAAACTGTACCTCTGCCTGGAGTATAAATTCCTGATGTCTATGATGTAAGCCTCACATAGAATCTTCTGTCCAGTTGGATAATTAATTTGAACTCAGTGAAACGTTTTGGTCTTAATTGCAAGTGTTTAAATATATTTGCATTATCATCCTAATGCATCATTTCTTAAAATTTAAAAAAGATGTATATGAATATTAAAGAGAATGTGACGATTATAAATATCCACTCTATATCTGCCAGACAATATTCACTCTATGCTCAGATGTACTTTCTTGTTAAACGTATACTATATCTGCCCTTTTCATTTGACAGCGTAGTCAAAATGATCTCTCCAAGAATAACAAATAGAAACGCTTCATGGATTTTAATCTCTTGAGAGACATGGAAAAATTCCTCCTTTTGTTATTCATATTTCCATCTTATTAAACTGTCAAGGATTGTTCATTATACCACCTTTAAAACTACTGATTTATAAACTAAAGACTGTTGGCCTTGAAAAAAACAAGATAGAGAATTGTGATATCATGTACACATGTAGTTTGTTAATGAAGCTTTTGCTATGTGGACTAAAATTCTAAGTAGTGTGCCACAAGGTTCTGTATTGATGCTTTCTATTTAAGGTACTTATCAATGATTAGAAGTAGGTATTCAAACCAAAGTCTTTGCTTTTATTGAAGATACTAAACTATGCTATTTGTTGAAACTACTGATGTGCATTGCTGCAGGCAGATTTATACAGTATGTCAGTTTATCAAAATAGGCAGCAAAATGGCAGAAGATATAAATTGTTGATAAATTAATTGATAGGTGATTAATTTGGAGTTTTAAAATCTACATACCCCTTATACGTACAATAAATAGGTCTGAACTGATTCACTGCTGATAAAGGATCTAGAAGTTTTAGTGCACAACAGTCCTAGTTGTAACCAAGAATCCAGTGACAACAGCTAAAGCTACCGAGATTTTCTTTTAGTACTGTATATGAGAATGAAATTTCTGGCACTGCCATCCATCTTGCAGATTCATTAGAATGTATTTGTTGATTAATCTGTAACACCACTATTTTGCACTTGATCGTCCTCCATAATGAATTTGATCAGATTGCCCTGGATTAAAGGATGGTCCACAGCTGACTGTTTGTTCCCAAATATTTCTATTATCATGGTCATGCTGGTTAGTGAAATCCCAGAATAGGACATCTGCACACCTTATCATAATTTTCACCGCCGGGTGCTTAGTGGTAGCCACGGCTGTAATGGCGCTTCATATCAAATGAAAAGGTCCAACGAACACCAGTTTGTAAGTGATGGATATAAACTACCCCTGTAGTGGATTTCTATGGGAGGAACTGTAAGATTATAGCCTTATAATCTTACAGTTCCAGGAGAGAAGGAACCAGAACCACAAAGGGGTAGATTATAATAAATAATGGCACCCAAATTGTAAATTAAAGGGATATTAGAAGTCACCTTGGAGTTTCCTCTCACTGTATAAAAGGTACTCAGCCTGCGGTTTGGAATTTTATATATGGTCACGGAACTCCTCGGTTACTTCTATATCCTTATAATTTACAGTTGGGGTGCATTATCCACTATATTATCAACGTTTCGGTGCTGATATAGCCCTTTTTCAGACACACAATCATAATAGGGAAGTGAACACATATAAACACATATAAATAGGCCAAGTTGTGACCTCACCAAGTCCCACCCCAATAAAACAACTTCATCCACCATTATTGGTATGCTAAAACATTTCCATAGATACCCATTCAAAATTGGACCATATGCAGAAAGTGCAAAATAGCAGATAAAAATAAGTTAAGTGCTTAAATAGTAAAGTGCTAAAATAGTGCTTAAATAGTTATAATACATTATAATTCAATAGATTTGTGTAGGAATAAATATGGTGTCAAAGTATAAATACAATATAAAGTTAACAATAATATATAAAGTTAAACAATAATATTCATTCTAAGATGGAGCAAGGATAATGTCATAAAACAGGAATTTAATATTAAGAAACCGGCCAGTGACCATTAGCATTAAATCCTTTTTGGGGCTAAAGCTTCTAACGTGTGAATCCAGTATGCCTCCCTGCATAACAATAGTGTCTCCCGTTACCTCCCCTTACCTCCCCTTAGCTACCGGGAAATTTTTTCAAGTGGTACATTCTCTTTTCCCTGGTTTTATCTCTTCATATGCACTTTTTATAGTACTCCTATGCTTCTGGAATCTCACTTTAAATTTGGCAAGTGATCGTCCCCACAATAGATATAGATTAGGGAGCAAGGACACATATACGCAAATTCAGTGTTGCACCTATAAAACAGTGTTGCACCATAAAAAAAATGTTTTATATTTCTTTCCACTATAGGATATGGAAAACGTCACCCTGTATGATAGAGTTACACACGTTACAGTTATGGCATTTGTAACAGCCCTTTTATGAGATAATACATGCCCTTTTTGCGCATATTTCCCTATTGGGTCAGCTTGTACCAGCTTTGCACGTAAAGAATTACCCCTTCTGTACACACAGCGGCGTTTTGGTTTTTTTTTTTTCGTGTTTCCATTGCTAGCGTGGAATCCAAACTAATAATATTCCATATTTATTTAGGTTTTTTCGTACAATTCTTAACAAGTGGAATATCATCACCAAATGTTGATAATAAACTCATCACTTACAGACTGGTGTGCGGTGGACATTATTATTTGGACTGCTGGTCATAATCTTTCTATGCATCTTGATTGTAGGAGTTATAAGTGTGTTAGTGAACTAACATTCTGACCAATTGAGTGAGGAGCCAAAACTAGAATAGGATCTGATTGTGCATAAAAGCCATAAAATACTTAAAACAAACATAGCAGAAGTTCTTTAAGGATTGTACACTGAAAAAATTACTATTTGGGGCATATTATAAGGGGGCGAAAATACGCCCAAAAACTCCTGCCGCACATTCCAGCGGCAAAAATAGCGCTATTGTCGTATTTATAACGTATTTATTATGTTTCGCAGCCGTGATGTCCTGCGGTTTTAATGTCCTTTGCGGCGATACTGCGCAATTTGCTAAGTACAATATCACCGCGAAGGGACTTAAATACCCTTCCGGTGCCTCCGCTACAGGGTGGGGCATAAGCCCACCTTGCCCCTCGCCCCCTGCGGCGACATCGGCCACCACCCACAGCGGCTGCCCCTTCCCAGCCCCCCTCCCAACCCCATCCCCGCTCGCAGCGAACATATGGACAGAGAGGCTAGAGGGGCTGCTGGGAGGGGCCCGCAGAAGGTGTTCGACCACCCCACGCACCCCCTCCCCAGCAGCCCCTCCAACCCCCTGCCCCACAGCTGGCAGGGCGGAGAAGGGTACCCCTGGCGGGCGCCGGCGACCTCAGCGAGGCCGATGTTGCCGGCATCTTTGATCTGTCGCGACGTCTTCGGGCTGGCACACCAACTCCACTGAGGTCGCCGATGCCAGGCAGGCTCACCGTGGCTGCCAATGAGCCCGCTGGCACCGCTGGCCTCAGCGGAGCCGATGTTGCCAGCCGTTTCTTTCTTCAACCATCTATTGCGATGAAGATGAAATCTGATTGGTTAATGTAAAGCATGTAAACCAAGCATTAAAAAATTGACCAATCAGAAACGGATGGTTTTTTGCAAACCTATTAAAGATGTGCACTCCCCGCGGAACTCAGATGCCATCACAGTAGATGGCTGAATAAAGAAGCGGCAGGCACATCGGCTCCGCTGAGGCCGGCGGTGCCAGCAGGCTCACTGGCAGCCGCTGTGAGCCTACCTGCATCGGCGACCTCAGTGGGGTTGGTGTCGCCAGCCCGAAGACGTCGCGACGGATCAAGATGCCGGCAACATCAGCCTCATTGAGGTCGCCGGCGCCCACCGGGGTACCCCTGGCGGCCGCAGGGGTACCTCTCGTGGGTCGGCGGCCTCAGCGGAGCTGTGTCCGCGGGGACTGGAAGAAGAACACGCCGCCCAAGGGCTCTTTTAAGAGCCGCTCACTGGGGTCCCGCAGTGAGCCCGCAAGGGCACTTACAAGGGCCGGGAGGGGGTCCCAGTTCGAGCTGCGGGACCCGCCGCAAAGGACCTTGATAGGGCCGGGAGGGGGACCCGGTTTGAGCTGCGGGACCCCTGAAGACCACAAGGCCCTTCTCAGGGCCCCCGCTGGAGGGTGCCTCCACCCCGCCCAGCAGGCCCTTCCCCCCCCGCCATCAACGGGGCAGGGGCTTGGAGTGGCTCTGGGAGGGGGTGCGCGGCGACCACCACGGCGAGGTGGGCGTGCCTCCCGGGGCGGGTGGTGACCACCCGCCGCGATCCAGGGGGAATCTCGTCCGTTTTCGCCACCTTCAAGGTGGCGAAGTAATACAGCCGAGATTGAGCGGTGCGTAACAGTTACCCGCCGCTTTATAAATAGAAGCCCGTTTACCGCCCATTTATATAATCGCAGAAAACGCGATTTTTGCGAAAATGGCTGGAAAAACGGCCATGAAAGTTAACAAACTTTATAAATAGTCCCATAAGAGTCCTTTTTTTAGTTTTAGTAAGTTATAACCGCAAGTTATAAAATTGTAATTTTCAGGATAATCATGTGTATTGTATTACTATAATGGCAGTATATATTATATTATATGTATTAAGCACCAAGCAACTTCACTGAAGTATTTTACATTTAGGCCACTTTCTCATCTTACAATGATTCCCCCGATCTGCACTGACTGACTCAGTATGCATCCATGGTTGGCTACCTTAATCTCTAGCAACCAAAACAACACTTCTAAAGACTGGATAAGTATTCCTGTCAGCTCCTCATGTAATTTTATCCTAACCAAATTTTAGCAAGTGACCATCTGGAAGTTTGACAGTTTGTAAGAAGGAGTATTTATATGATTGCTATTTTTTTCTGCCATTTTGAAAAGGCATCATTTAAAAGCTGTAAAACTCCATTTTATATAATACAGCATGTACGAATAAAGTCTACAATACAGTAAATACATTTTAGTGTAATATAGATCTGGACCACTATATATCCAAATCCTTTAAATGCTCTCAGGAGACTCAGGTTGAGCCCTATCTCTTCTTCGTTGAATTTTGCTTGGAAGTGCACATACGTGCACATAAGTGTTTTATTTTAATGACAACAGTTGCTCCTTGTTTTGGACATTGTTTGTTTAAGTGAATAACCTATGCTCCCTTGGATTACAATTGTTCTGTTGAGAAAATCTGGTCTCCTGGCACCACACGTAATGTGTGGGAGCTCAAGTTAACAGTGGCCAAAACTCACATATGCTGTAAAATTGAATCTGTGACACCTGCCCCTGTGTGGCCCACATCAATCCGTTAACCTATAGTTTATTGTGACAACTGCTTGGAAGAACTTCCTCAGAACTTCCTGTTTACACTAAAAAATAAAGAAAGAAAAAACCTAATCAGATGAAATTACCTTTAAACTAACTGAAGGAAAGTAGATAGAGAATCCCCCTGAAGCAGCTGGCCTATGAAAATAAACAGAAGGTAGATTATGGTAGCCATTAGGTTATGTCATCTACAGACAAACAGCTTGATGAACTCAATAAGTTTAGGCCATTAGAGTTGCACTTTATAAAAGACTGGTCTTAGTGGCTCTACTGAAATTGTTTTTTTTTTGTTTGTTTGTTTCAAAACCTGGTTTTGATTCAAACGGCATCATAAATCTACAGATCAGACATAATTTTCAATATGTTCTGTGGACCTGCTGTCCAAACAAACACTCGCCAGTTTCTTTCCTCTCTAATGGCCATTTGCATGTTTTGTCAAGTTCTTCTTTGTACTATGTAAATGGTGAAAATTACTTGCGAGTCAATATAATTGGTTGAGCACAATCAAATATATTGAGACCCAATAAACTGAAACAGGACAGGGATCCCTAGTGTGCCTTTATAATTGTTGGGAATACACAGATTTCGCATAAATATACTGCACCCAAGGACTTTGAAGTACTAATGAAGTTCTTGTAAATATTTGTAGTGTGTCAGTGTTATTTACTGTATATTTTGTTTGCAACTTGGGCAACTGCATTGTGTTTGTCACTAAATACTGTGAAGATCTCTACGTGTATATGCAAGGTAGCTATTTTGAGTGAAGTATATTTGATGTTGGGCTGTCCCATGTGGTGTCCAGGGTACCAGTGTGTAATTAGCAATTAGCAGTATAAGGAAGGGGTAAATTATATAAACACATTCTCCAATGGGACAAAATAAACACAATCTCAGGGACAAAGGCCAAAAGGAACTGGCAAAAAGTGAAAGATGCTTTCAGCAGCAGTATATGTTCAGGACCTTAGTTTTTGCGAATCCCCAAAATGAAAAAAATGATGTCCTTATGTTTTCCCTTAATGTAACATAACCATAAAGTAGAAAAACGTAGGAAATGAAAATTGTTATGATATATATATGAGATGTATCATAAATGTATTAGAGTTTATAATAGCATTAATATTAAAGGATATGCAGGCTTCTAATTTGAAATGGCATTGAAACATTCTGATATTCTGCCTCCCTCCCATTTCCGCCCCTCAACAAAATGTTATACTTACCTTCCCCACCTTTAAAATCTTACTTATTTCCCGGACACTCATAAACTAAGATACTTAACCTATTCACAAATACCGAGGGGATTAAAGAGTCCCCTCAAAAAAAAGACCCCCGAAAAGGCACTTTTTGGGGGTCTTTTTTTGAGGGGACCCCTCGCATTTGTTGAATGGATTATTTTTTTCCCCATGTCGTACCACTTTAAGTAGTGTATTACGTGGCTTTTGGTAGTATTAAGCTGTGCACCTGTCCACCAGTAATTTAAGATACTAAACTGCAATCCGCTATCCTCTTTCCTGGTCTTCCAGCTTTCTCCAAATTCTCCCTGTTGCAGCAGTCTATTCATTTTCAGACACGGAAAAGCTTTTTAATCGTAAGAACAGTAAAACCATGGAGCTGTGAGAATATTGTGGTATTGGCAGGTTAATTTGGATAGAGGGCTGATGTATATTTAAAAAGAACATTAAATGTTACTTGTATTAATATACAATATCTTGTTGATCTGGAAATCCTCCAAATGGCTTTTGAAGCAAGGACCTTATTTACAAAAAAATGTTTGCCTTGCTCTGGATTGTTGTTATTGCAGGTAGGCATCATTGTAGGTTTAATGCTAATCTAGATGGACACATGTCTTTATGCAATCTCAGCTATGCTACTACTGTAGTACTACTACTCTGAAAAATATTTTTTTTAGTATAAGACTGTCAAACAAATTAAAGTAAACCAATGGTTTGCACTAGGAACCCACTTCTCCCAGGTACCAATTGAATACAAGTGTCACAGTATTTGTTTTGCACAAAAATATGTTAAATAATACCATAAGCAAACAATAAAAGTGTGTTGCACTTACAAGGAAAACATGATATTGCCCCTTTAACTTCCAACACACCAACTAACCAGTTCAGTCTGATTATAAAGGAAAGGGAGAACAAAGCTGAAGTGATCCGTGCTTGTGATTTTCAGGCAATAGACTTTCTCGATGCAAGCAGAAAAGTAACATTTTCTTACATAGAAACTTCCCCATATCGCAGATGCTTTCTTAAAATTTATATTTGCTTTTAATTGTAACAGAATGTGCACATAGCTCTAGACATTTCTATATTTTTGTGCCTACATTTCTTTTCTGTAAAAGAATCAACAGTACACAGTATATACCTCATTTTGGTTAAAATGACTTAACCGGCTCTGGTGAATTACTGTAATAGCATTATAGGTGGACTACACATTAACTCTCATACCTCTAAAATTGTTAATAAGGATGTAAGATATACTTCAAAAAAAACCTTATTGTAATATTTCTTGTTTGTTAATATATTACTACATTACTATAACATAGTAATCTGCACTTGGCGCCCTACAGTAATAACAAAGCACAGAGAACCTGATTAAGGTCTAAACTACTGTGTATTATTAGGATTAGAATTATTTAATTTTTAAAAAAGTTTTCCAGCCCTCTGTTAGACTGGGTACACATGGGGGGACTTTTTGTCCCGACCAAGCATTTGTTACTAGCGAGCGCTCGGCCAGGACAAATGACTGTCAGTTTGCGGCAATAGTGCCCACGGCCGACAGTTCGCACGAACAATCATGCGGCCCCATAGTCCCAATCGTCTGATGTGGACAAACGAGCTCGGTCTCAGCCACCCAAACCAACCCACACCATGCAAGTTTCCGGATGACTGACCGATACCACGTCACGGTTGGTCGGTCGAAAATATATTTTGGTATGTACCCAGCATTAACGTGTCCATAAACCCTAGCAAGTAGTATGTTTTCTGGAGGACAGATCCATATTTCCAGTTATGGTATAGAAACTTTTCCTCAGTTATAGACTAGACTATTACCGTTTATTATTGTGCAACAGATTGTTATGTCACACGATCACTGCTTCCTGCCCCACCATAACCCCTGCTAGGAGAAACCCCTGCATTAGCACAAACCTGCACAGTGGTATGGGCTGCTATCAGACTTCTCCAGGCCCCATACAAGTTACATTTCTGCCCCCCCCCCCACCATAATTTTATCACCCACCTTGTTATGAGTCAAGTAAACTGTTGGAAGCTAAGCTGTTGGAAAGAGGACTAGTTGTTGGAAGCTAAGCTGTTGGAAAGAGGACTAGTTGGCTGGTGGATTGGCTAGTGGACTAAATTTCAGTAGAACTACCTGGCTGGTCTGTCTATATTAATGACTGTCTGACTTATGAACTAAATGGCAAAATGACTAGCTGGTTGGTGCATGCACTGAATGGCTGGTGAACTGTTTGGCAGGAGTAAAAAATGAATGGCGGACTGGCTGTCAGAAGTAGAGGATTGATTAACTGGGTAACTGACTGGTAAGTGGACTGGGAGGCCAATGGACTGGACTGCCTAGTGAAGTGGCTGGATAGGGGAATGGATGAAGGAATTGCTTGATGGTAGATGGGATGATTAATTAACTAGCTGTTAAGTGGTTTATGGAATTGTTATCTGGTATTTTTTAAGGTGAAAAGAGGATAGGGAAATTTGAATAAAATCTCTGTCCAATTGGGGGTAGCAGTAGGGACCACATATGACAAAAGACCCTATGCTGACATTGACCTACTGTAACTGTTAAGATACAGCTTATAATTGGTGGGCTGCATAGAGCCATGTAGTGTGAAAATAGAGGGAGGGAGGTTGTGGTGCTGCACCAAACATGTAAGAAGGGGTTCTTACATGTGCCAAAACCTAAGAAGAGGTGGTGTTGGGGCTTTAGAGGCCACAAAAACCTGTTAAAGAAAAAGTATGAATGGGGGTTGTAACAGGACACACAATTCTGTATGAAATGGTAAGAATATCTTTAAATGAGAGGGAAGGGGTGTGTTAAAATGGATAATGTACCCTACACATACTGTGGGTAATGTACCCCTACTGTAAATACTGTAATAAGCATATTAGAAGTCATCTTGTAGCAAAGCCATGTGCTTCTATATGGTCAGAGAACTCCTTGGTGACTTTTAATATCCTTATAATTTATAGTAGGGTTCATTTTCCACTATATATTGGATAATGCACTGCAGGAATTAAATATGCAAGAAGTTTCACAACTATACGAAAAGAAAAAGGCCGCAGCTGATTGCTTTATTACTGTTATGATACTCCAAGGTAACATTTTCTATCTATCTAATTATCTATCTATCTATCTATATAAAAGAGTAAAATATTTGTCATTTGACATGGCTAAGCACTGATTACAACTGATGACATAGCTATGTCATCAAGCTATATAAGAATATAATTAACAGGATATTTATGCTTGTGTATTATATATATTGTGTTATTTGTGTCTGTGCATGTTTCTGTACTTGCACAGCTGTGGCAGCCAAATTTGGATCTGTGATCTCCATTGATGCCGGTAAGGACCTTGACTCGAGTATAAACCGAGGTAAGTTTTCAGGTTTATATTAAAACCTGGTTTATACTCAGTATATACGGTAATAAAAAGTGTGCATTAAATATATTAATATATTTGCATAATCACAAAATAAACATCCATTATGTTAATTAAAGGGTATGTCCACCCTAAAATCGATTTTTTAATATTGACTCCCCCTGTCCCCCAGCCCCAACCACTCTATTTATACTTTTAGAAAGTTCCCCAAACTTTACTTACCTCCCCTCTTTCCTCCGCCGCGCTGCCGGCCCTCTGCTTCGAGAAAATGCAAGCAGAGGGGCGGGACCGCAGTCGCGCCTGTGATTGGCTGAGCGGCAGCCAATCACGGACGAGGCTGCCGGAGTTGATTTCGTTGAGGAAAGAGGGAAGGTAAGTAAAGTTTGGGGCTTTCTAAGAATGTTAATAGAGCAGTTGGGCTGGGGGGACAGGGGGAATCATATGGATAAAGGGTTTTACCTAGGGGGAGGAATCCTGAGAGGGGGGGAGAGGGAGGGAAAGGGAGGGGGAGGGAGGGGGAGAAGGGCTGCAGTACGCATGCCAAACTTCTCCCCGAGGCCAGGTAGAGGCAAGTTCTATATGGACTCTGATATCCTCCTGGTGGGCAGTTTTTGGGACTTTGGGGGGGACTACAGGAGAACCTTATGGAGCTGGGATGTGAGGGTAAGGATTAAACTACACTACATGATGGGGCCAGTAGTTGGGGGGATTATAGTTTTGGGGGTGGACATGCCCTTTAAACTATGGCTTAAACATACAGGCTGATTTTCAAACCAAAAAAGACATGTCGATCACATCAATATGACTAAAGCTGGGATCCGACCGTATCGCCCAAGTTTTGTACTGTGTAACGATTGTTTCTAACGCCAACGAACATTCACCATTGGCATTGGGATCCATTCTTACACTCCCCCCCAAAAAAAAAGTTATAGAGCCGCCACAGTCGTAGGAAATGTGGCAGTCATGAATGATCTCCCTAACTTTATATAGGGAGAACGCATGGCAACTGTGGTGTAGCCACATCTTTGAAAAATGGCAGGCAGAATCATAGTTTTTGTCTCATTTTTCAAACATTGGTACAGTGTGGACTGCACTTAATAGACTAGGAGAGTCAGCCCAGGTACCAGGCTTAATGCTAGCCACACACTGGCCTGTATGTTTGACTTTATATAACATCAAAATGTTTTTTCTAGACTGTTTAATTGTGGTCAATATTAACCCTTGAAGTGTCACAGACATATAGATACGTTCTGGATAAAAGGCTCAAACTGCCACAGAACGTTATATACAGTCTGTGGCTGTCTCTTAAACAAAAAATTTTTTGTGTGCCCCCTAGATCCCCCATCAGTTTTGAATGAAACCGATGGGGGGATTGGGTTTAAAACAGCCTCAAAATGCGTGATTGTATAGGGATTCCCTTCCCCCTTTCTGACACTTACATTCTGGCAGAGGCGCAGCGGAAAGGGACCCTGTGACGTCATCGGACATCCTGGGCTTCCCTTTATTCTTCCACCAGTTCCTCCCAGGTGGTCCAGTGCAGTAGTAATCTGCAACTGGTTCCGATCGTGGATTACTACTAAGAGGTTTTTTTCTAAGTCTTTGCTACTTACATGCTACACGGTGGGAGATTGCGGGTTTTTTTTACTTGTCAAGTGGGTTTAGGTAGTATTTCAACCTTCTTCAAGGTTGAAATCATCTTATTTGATTTTATCAAAAATCTCCTAAAAGCACTAGTTCTATGGATGACAGCGTCTGGAATTCTTATGTATGTTTTGAAAGCATGGTACCGTTACATAGCTGAAGGTGTGTAGATTCCAAAAATATAAAGTTCATGTGGGATATTTCCAACTTTCAAGGCTGTTTTCTTTGAAAAAGTGTAGGCTGTTCAAATTACAGAGTACTTTGATTTTTTTTCTTGTAATTGCACTTGTGCGCTTTGAGTTATTTGGTGGCCACATTTCTCTGTGCACCCACGCATATGTATAATCGTTGATTCAGTACATGTGGGAGATTGACATTTAGTGTTTTTTTTTTTTATTTGTGGGGGCATTTCCAAGGTGGGGCTGTTTCCTTTGAAAAAGAGTACACTATTAAATTAAGAGCACTTTGATTTTTTCTTGTAATTCCACTTGTGCATGAATGAGTTAGTTGGTGACCATGTCTCTCTGTACACCCATGCATATGGCATACGTTTGATTCAGGACTTGTGAGATTGACATTTTGTTTCAACCTTTGAATCATCTTATTTTATTTTTCTACAAATCTTCTAAAAGCACAGAGTTCTTTGGATTTGCATCTGGAATTCTTCCTGCATGTGTGAAAGTATGGCACTGTTACGTAGCTAAAGGTATGTACATTCCAAAATATATGGTTTGTGGGGGGTATTTTCAAGTTTCAGGCTGTTTCCTTTGAAAACCTGTATGCTGTTCAAATAACAGAGCAGTTTGGTTTTTTCTTGTAATTGCACTTGTGCATACTTCCCATTTGAATTAGTTGGTGGCCATGTCTCTGTCTGCACCCACACTATGGCATACCGGTTGATTCAGGACATGTGGGAGATTGACATTTAGTGGGTTTTTTTGTTTGTCAAGTGGGTTTAGGTAGGATTTCAACCTTTGAACTGTTGTATTATATCATCACAATCTAAAAGCATGGTGTTCTTATGGGTTACTGTTTCTGGAATTCTTCATTTATGTTTTGAAAGTACAGCACCGTTATGTAGCTAAAGATGTGTAGATTCCAAAAATATATAGTTTGTGGGGGGTATTTCCAAGTTTCGGAGCTGTTTCCTTTGAAAAGGTGTAGGCTGTTCAAATTACAGAGCCACTTGGATTTTTTTCTTATAATTGCACATGTGCATGCGTCCCATTTGAGGTAGTTGGTGGCCACGTCTCTGAGTGCATCCACGCATATAGTATACCTGTTTGATTCAGGACATTTGGGAGATTGATATTTGTTAACTTTTTTTTTTATTACTTAGGGTTTGGCAGGATTTTTAACTTTGAAACTTGTTTTTTCTTTATTTTTTTCCGAAAATCTGCTAAAAGAGCAAAATTCTACGAGATCTGCACACACACACCATTGATGGTATCAATGAAAAAATGACACAGTTGATTAGCTGAAGGTGTGTAGAATATGTAGTTTGGGGGGTATTTATGAGTTAGAGGGGTGTTTAGATCTGGAAAGTTGCTATTATTGGGCCACTTCACATTGGCTCACTTTGTGAATAGAGGCTTCCATGTCTGTGTGTGTAATCATCATATGGCATACCGTTTAATTCAGGACATTTGGGGGATTTATATTTGGTAACTTTTTTTTACTTTCCATGGGGTTTTTGCATGATTTCTACCTCGAAATTTGATTTTTGTTAATTTTTTCAGAAAATCTGCGAAAAGTGCAAACTTCTATGAAGAACTGTGGCCACACCATTATTGGTATTAATGAAAAAACTACAGCATTCCATAGATGAAGGTGGGTATAATCGAGCAATTATAGTTTGTGGGGAGTTTTTGCGGGGAAAACTGCAACTGTTCAAATTCAGATTGGCTGAATATTTTTGCTGTTTTTGAGCCATCGGGCATTGTCTCACTCTCGTGGCTTTTTGCTTTCACGTCTGCATGTGTAACCACACATATGGCATACAGTTTGATTCAGGAAATTTGGGAGATTGATATTTGGTACCTTTTTTACATTCCATGGGGTTTTTGGCATGATTTCTACCTTCAAAAGTGGGTTTTTGTTAATTTTTCAGAAAATCTGCAAAAAGTGCGAAATTCTACACGAAGAGCTGCGCCCACACAATTGATGGTATGAATGAACAAACTACAGCGTTAGAATAATATTTTGAGCCAAAACAAATTTAAATTCTGCTGGCACTGAAAGGGTTAAAGCATATATCAAACATAAAATGTTTGGCCCAGGTCGCTTGTTAGTTGTGAAACATGTAATAGTGTATGGTTCCTTTTCTATAATCGGATTCTTTTCCTGCATATTCAACGCTAATACCATTTTATATTGAATAACCTACTAAGTTGTCAGTTTTTACATGAATTCCTGGGTAAAAAGCCTTTCCTTGTGATTTGTCACAGAATAGTCATGTGTAAAGGAAACTTTATTATAAACAGCTCTCACTGCTTACTTACCAGAATATTTCCTCGTGATCACAAAGTACCAAGCATTTCACAATGATTCCGGTGATTGCTGCTTTAAACATCTCACAATATTTATGAGTCAAGACCATTAAAAAAGGTGTGAATGTTGTGAGAAACCAGGATATTGTAACTTTGTGAACTGATCTATTCAGGGCTTGTCTCTTTAGAAGGAATGTCTGGGTGGGCCAATACTATCTGGAACGGTATCTTCAGAAATTTACTTCACCACATTTAATTACCTTTTCAGCTATTTCTGGCCTTTAATGCCCATACACATGTGATCTAGGTTGCAAATTCATAGTCAGATTTCGAGAGAATTTGATTGTGAGTTTGACCGAGTGTGGCATAAACAGGAACGATCTTTTATTTTAGATTGAACAATCATTTGTTGCTGTTGCCCACATATACGAAAATTATGCCGTGTATGTTATAAGGAGCCAATAATAATCCAATGGAGAATTTCTTTCCAACATCATAGGTTACAATGCTGGTGGCGTAGCAGGGGCATGCCTCAGGGCCATCACCCACCCACCCCCGCGCGATTAGCGCCCAGGCCCTCCTTCCTCCAAGATCTCTTGCAACTATCTACACCACAAATAGATTCACTTAATCACCTAATTGCTTAAGTTTGGGCAAAAGAGCCACATATATATTTATTTAAACCAGACCTCCTTAATGCTATTTCGCTAAAAGAAGAGTTAATCCTTCAGTCCTTCAGCTAAAACTCCAGAAACCTACAGTTCTAAATTTAAAATAACACAACGTGTAGTTCTAAGTTTAAAACATCATTAGCTATTTACAAATGTACATTATTATTCTGTATAATAACCTAAAAATGTATATTTTGAGGCTGCTGTATATCACTGTTGCTTGTAACACTTTTTGGATGGCCAGATTTTCCATTTGGCTGACATTTGACCAGGGGGCTAAAGAAACAGCGTGAGGCAGCATCAAAGGTATAGCCCCTTCTCCTATGCAGGCCCATCCTTGGGTCGTCGTGCCAGTGGATGTGCTGTCTGGGGAGGGCACGCACATTGGAATGCACGCCTTTACATTTTCCTAATTGGGGTTTCCCACTGACAATTCAAGAAATAACCCAGAGAAGATTGGGGAGCTGCAACTTTTGCTACATGCTGTGGCACTAAGGTAAACCTTTTAGGTACTTTTTCTGGGTACTTTAAAAGGAAAGGGTTGGAATTGGGACTACCGTAGTACACACCCAGGCCAATATTTTAGTTGGATTGGCTGTATGATTGTGTGATTGACTGTGACTTAGGACCCTTGATTTTAGAGCAAAAACCTTTCAATAAATTACTGATGGGACAATTGACCCTCATTACTTAAAGGACAAGCTTCAGAACAACAATCTTTCAGAAGGAAGAGCAACTTATTAGGAAAGCAGTAATGTGTGCCTGACCTCTTATTTTGATATGGTTGTTGGGATTTTATAACATTTCAATTTGTGTTTTTAATTTCCAACTCCCAGTATCCACAGTGTGGTCACTGCCATTCTGTTCTTTACACATGTTCAGTCCTAAGATACTGCAGGAACCTATTACAGTTGGTCACACCCACTAGTAGCCTCTAGCGGATCCTTTTACAGGCCAGATTAGGCAAGGAGCAGTGGACTGAGGTCAGGGGTGTGGCCAGACACTGCACATATACAAAATTATTTCATTCAGTTTGTTCAGGGGGTTACATTTACTGTAGTGGTAATTTACAGTTTATAATGTTTCTAGAGGGCATATTTTCAATTTTTTTCAGTGTACAAATTGGGTTTAGTTCTCTCTTTTATTGCAGAGATTGCAGAGAAGTTGGGGCAAGAGCTATATTGGTGCCCCCAACTGCAAGTGACTATATGGCCTAGATATATGGCAGAATTTTAATTAAAAAGCAAAGGTACGTCAAAATGTCTTTAGTATTTAGTTGGATCATGAGCTTTTAGGGGCATATTTATAAAGGTCCGTAATTTTTCGCCAATGTTATCGCCAAAATCAGACTATTTATAACATCCATTTCCATTTACCAAGTCTGAAGTGCAGCACGCTGTTTCTCAGTGCGAAGGCTCCCCCATTTCACAGGCAGGGACCCTGCAGCTCAAAACCTGGACCCCTCCTCCCCGGCACTTTAAATTGCCCTTGTTGCACTTACAAGTGCCTTTGGGGCTTTAGGGCCGCTTGAAACAGGACCCCCCTCCTAGGCACTTATAAGTTTCCTTGTGGCACTTTATGTGCCTTTGTGAAAATGAATACACTATAGCCGCTCATTGCTGCAAAAATTGGCTTTATATATACTTCCAAAATAATGATCGCTTTGTGGTAATGTGCGGCAATAGCAAAACAGTGATTTTAGCCATTGTTTCAAAATATGCCTTTTGAAGACATTTCACCAGTCATCCGACTTGCTTTCTCAATTCAAAATGCTAAAACTTGTTGGAAGTAATTTTATGTTGACATACTTCCCTTGGCCCCAACCGTAATATTTTAATATGAAACTAGTTATTTAATCAGATTTTTCTTAAGTATCATTATTCCAGCCTATATAGTGACGATTGAAAGAGAATCCCAATGACACATTAGGATTGAGTAATGCACCCACGACTTAAACAAAAAAGTAAAAGGCAAGGCAGTCTTATGACTTATTATCATGAATTATCATCTGACTCATTTCATGAAAACTGGAAGCATTCAAAAAAAGTTAACAGTGTTTGGTATTTGCTGAAATTATACAGGCAAATTATAACGGCAAGGAACAGCTGTTGGTAATAGCAGCTTGGCTTTATATTTATTTTAAAGGACAACTATAGCCCCAGATCAACACCTTTCAGTTGGAAAGGCACCTTAATATAAAAGCATTAATGATTTACTCAGTTTGATAGGGTTTTGGAAATTTACTTTTCTAACATGGGTTTTTTTATTTTATTTCCAGCATTCCAGTATCACACAGTGTGGTCACTGACCATTATGTTCTTTACACATGTTCATCCTAAGATACTGCAGGAACCTGTTACAGATGGCACACCAACTAGTAGCCTCTAGCCAATGCTTTTACAGGACAGGTTAAGCAGGGACCATGTGACTGAGGTCAGGGGTGTGGCCAGTCACTGTACATACAAGCCCACGCACCCCTTTAATTGGAAGAAAGAAGATTAATCTGCTTCTGCGCACACAGTCCTGCACACACAGTCCTTAACACAGCACAAACAATCCTTATTTTCAAACTTTCACACACACCATACAACCATCAAATGATTAAATGTCCTTCTTTTCTATGTCCTTGAGATCAAGGTCCTTTAGAGCAAGGGACTTATCGTTCCACTCTAGTTCGTTTCACTCACAGGAACCTTCCTTTTTTAGGTCCAAACCACAGGCCCAACCAATTTGAATCCTATTAACTATAGCCCCAGCCCCCACACCAATTAGTGCAAGAGCCAGAACAGAGGGAAAAAAACAAACACTTATTAACCCTTTCACAACTTGTTTGTGATTACAACAGGTGCAATACTAGAAATAGAAGCCCAGCACATCTTTTTAACTGGAGAAGGAACGATTAATCTGCTTACTGCACACACAACCTCACATACAGTCCTTAACACACACAAACATCCTTATTTTAAACTTTCACACACACCATACTTTAATGCCATTTACTGTAGTGGGATTTACAGTTTATTGGTATTTAAAGAGGATATTTTCAGATTCTGGAGTGTAAAAATTTGGGTTGTTTGTCCTTAAAGATTTTTAAGTGAAAAAAACCCAGAAAATCTGATAGAAAAAACAAAATCTCATATCTGTTTTTCTTTTCTAAAGGTGTATTAAATAGCAGCTAACATATAGTTATATTAATAACAAGCCCACACTACTTTTAAAATTAATTTGTATTAAATTAAGTATACTAAAAAGTAGTTCACAGGCTAAACACCATAAGTTGCTAAGCCAAAAGGAGTATTCAAAATTATTGGAACCAATGTTCCTCTAATTTTTAATTGGCTGTGTGCACAGATACATATTTTCTGCATGCATGGAATTTTGTGTGCTACAGACTCCCCTGCATCACTTGTTTTCCAGCAGATTATTGTGTACGCATCACTTTAACCCATGTGAGTAGGCCTTTAGAGTTTGTGTTGTGTGTGTACACAAGTGTACAGCTTAGAGTGAACACTGATTGGAATGATATAGCAAATCAGAGAGATGTTTTTAGTGGCTGTAATAAAACGTGTCGAAAGTAGCCCTAGTTTGCATTTTTTTCAGAAAATAGTCCAAGGTGCCTCCAGTCTTTAGGGATGCTTATGGGATTTATTAATAAACATTCCTAAAATGAAGATATTTGCCTTATGTCAATAGATGCAAAATCCTTGATAATACATTTTTAAAAAGGCCTTTTGGGACTTATCTTTCATGACATTACAATTATAATTTTTTACCCTAATTTTGTGCTCTATTATGATGGCAGATTAACTAGGGACTGCAGTAGAACCGTATAACAGAATTTAAACATTGTTTGTGTGTAGATAAGATATTCTTATCTCTCGGGTGCAGCTGTGTAACAAATAGTTGGGAGTAGTTGTACTTTTGGTTGTTCATTACAACAGCCTTTTTCCTCCTCAACATGCAACATATGAATTTAAACATTAACAGGGCTATGTATCAAAGGGCGCTATTGAGAAACTTTAGTGTATAGTGTTGGTTTTCACGTTAATGTGGTAACAGGATAATACATTCATTTATTGTATGTTAGTTTTTGGATACATGTGTGTTATGGAAGTGTTTAACCATCTATTGCACGATAGCACGTGTACTGCTGTACCTATTGCAGTGTCCTGCCTATTATAGCCCCCAGATGTGAAAAAAATGTGATAACATTTCTATATTTGTCCAATAAGACCAAAAACATCATAGGGTAGAAAATCATCATTTTTTTAATGACGATTTTCTACACTGCTTGCAGCTCTTAGGCAAAAATGGAATTACAGTCTAATCCTCATGCAACAATTGATAAATTGCTTTGCACAACTTTTAAGACAGAAATCATACTTAGCACCCGTTGATAGATGACCTCTTAAAGTTTAAAGGGCATTCCACCCCAAAACTGAATTTAACCCACTCTATTCCCAGTGTGTAGTGTTAAAAATCTTACCTTACATATCTGCTCTTATGGTTCTCCCGCGTGTGTCTGCACAAAGTCCAGGAAACTCAACAGTAGGAGCTGTCTTCATGCCAAAAGAATTTTGCCTCTAATCTGTCCTCCTGGAAGTGACATACACAGGGGAGCCCTCCCCCTCCATCCATGGTGCCCTACCTTTAAACACTTTTCATACATTTGTAGGTGACCCTAGACCACCTTCAAACCATTTTGTTGTTAAAAAAGCAGCAGAACTCTACTTACAGTCCTTCGTTCAACTGCATTCTGTATTACCGGCAGCCACGTCTGTGATTGGCTGAGTGGCTGCCAGTCTGGCCCCCTGCTTGCAGTTCAGGCAAGCAGAGGGCCTGGATCAGAATGCTGGTGGATCGAAGGATTGTAAGTTCTGCAGCTTTTTCAACAAACATATCTAGTGGTTGGGGGTGGGCTAGGGTCACTACAATATGGACATACTGTTTAAAGGAAATCTCTCATATACTGTTTGCTGACTGAATTGATCCTAAAGAAAAGTTCTTATTTATTTTTCTCACACCCCCGCTACAAATGGAATGACCATATTTTTCTACTGTCTTGCTTTCACCTTCACTGGTAGTATTTGGTTCTTTTTCTTCCTCTTTCTTCCATTTTGACAAAGCTCAAACGATATTCACAAGCAAACAATAACAGCAGCAGCTCATGTGAATTTAGTAGAATAACTGTTTAGTAAAATATTTGTACTATATAGTTATTCTAGATTTATACAAGTGTGAATATTGCTGTTGGTGTTTCCATATGTACAGGGATTTCAATAAAGCTCTTGTCATTAAAATGGTGCTAATTTTGCCCCAACCAATCAGATATTATTTAACATTTGAAAGCATCTGATTGGTTGGGCAAAATTAGCACCATTTTCAATGATAAGAACTTTTATTGATTAACCCTGGTTATGTTTTACATGTTTGCCTTCACCTCTTTTATTAAAGGACACCCTCCATATTGACTTTCATTTATATGGTAAGGAATACCTTCCCACCTCCAACCACTAAGTTAGATATTAAAAAACGCTCCCAAACTGTACTTACATCTCCTGGTTCCAACGTCGCTCGGTCTGGCTCCCCTGCCTGTCGAAATAAAACAGAGGGCCGGACAGCAGCTGCGGCTGTGATTGGCTGAGAGGCAGCCAATCACCCCGCATTGCCAGCAATGGAGGAGACGCTGGCAGCCGGGAGCTGTAAATACAGTTTGAGAAAGATTTTTTACTTTAACTTAACGTTTGGGGGTGGGAGGTTTGCCCTACAATTCTATGAGTGTTTTCATGCTAGGGATTTTTGCAGAAGGGATTGGGAGGGAGGGGGTGAAAGTGCTCCTGTGCGCCTGTCAGCATCCCTCCCGAGGAGAAGCAGAAGGCAGCAACGTTTTGGACAGGAAGATAGACACTACTCTGCACTTTTCTGGACTTTGGACATGGATTGCAAAGAACCATAAGGAGCAGGATTGTTTTTAAACTGTATATTGGGGCTAGTATGGGGTTAAAATTTAGTTAGGGATGGACATGCCCTTTAAAGCACTGTGTGGTTCTGTAAAACTTTGAATTGGGCTTGAGAGGCCACATTTGGAGGGAATGTGTGTCTCTGTGATGCAGGTTGTAACGTAATAATCTTGCTATGGCAGTTAAGGGTATCTTCACCTTCAGTAAAAAACTTTTTCTGTATTGTAGGGGACCCTAGTCCCCCCCCCCCAACCCCCATGTTCGTTTGCTAAAAACTCATTGGAATGTACTTAAAGAGCTTCAATTCCCTGATGTTCTGATCCGGCTCTCTGCTTGCAGGAAATTGCAAGCAGGGGCCCGGACTGGCAGCCATGTCTGTGATTGGCTGAGAGGCAGACAATCACAGATGCAGCTGCCAGCCGTGCTGTGGGAAGTGCAGGGGAACGAGAGATGTACATTTCTGATGAATATTTTGGAAAATAACATGGCGGTTGGGGGTGGGTTAGGGTCCCCTACACTACAGAAAAAGGGTTTTAAGGTAGGGCACCAGGCAGCAAAGGGACCAGCGGGAGGGAGGAAAGGTAAGAGGCAGATACCTTTTTACACACAGACGCTCCTGCCCTTCACTTTCTGGGACTTTGACACTGCTGAGAACCATCTGGAGCAAGGAGTAAGGTATTTTTTTAACACTATCATTGGGGCCTGCATTAGGGAAAATTTAATTCTGGGGGTGGACATGCCCTTTAAAGAGGGCATTTAAACTTGATATAAATTCTGATTAAATACATTTATTTTTATAATATAAACTTGTGTATGTGCACAGAGACCACCTGAAAACAGGTGGGAAATTGTTTGGGTTATGACTGTGTGAGAAAGCAGGACCGAAAGTGTACAGAGCAAAAATTTCAGCATATAATGGTGCAGTAAGGGCAAGGCCACACTGCAACGCAAGCGCAATCGCAATGGCGATTTCTTCAATAGGTATAGGAAAGCAAAGCATAGCATGCGATTGCGATTAAAAATGCAGAATCGCATCGCAACGCACCCAAAAACGTGCGTTTTTTTTTTCCGTTGCCGTGTTTTCAATATTTTTAAAAGCGCAAGCACAAAACAAAAAAAACGCAGCAGTGTGGCCTAGCCCTAAATGAGTGTGTTTTAAGGTGTGGGCTGTATTTAGGGGTGTGGTTACTTTGCTTTTATTTTGTTATTTTAAGACTTTTATTTTCAAATTGTATATGTTTATCAGAAACAAATAGAGAGATGCAATAAAAGTTCTTAACGTTAAAAATTTACTAATTTTGCCCCACCAATCAGATCCAGGTAATGAACCCTAATTATGTCTGCAATACAGCTTGAATGCAATCAAGAGACAGCTAATTGGTAAGGTCTGTGACACAGCTGAATGCATTAAAAGACAAATAATCAGCACAGATTAGGACTGTGACACAGCTGAATATACGATAGTGTTGATTATGCCTTTCAACATAGCCCATTATAGAGTTCAGCATTGAGTCAGGTACCCACGGTTTTCCGATCCATGAGTGAGTTTGAATGAATTGCGGTTTAGGTTGATGTAGAATGCTGTGGGTGTGGGTCAGTTAGCAAGTGTGGGTCGGTTTTTTGGGTGTGGTCTGGTTTGCAGGTATGAGAACCCCCACCCCCAGAAGCAAAGAGTGTTGGGTGTGGGTAGTAATTTTGCAGGACCACACGACTCTAATGTGAGTGCCTGCATATGCTGTAAATTTTAAAGGGCTGTCACCCCCAAAACTAGAATTAACCCACTACTGGCCCTTCTTTATAGTGTTAAAACATTCCTTACCTTACTCCTTTGTTCCTTATGGTTCTCCTGCAGTGGCTGTTCAAGTCCCAGAAAGGGAAGAGTAGGAGCTGTCTGTGTGTCATCCGGTCCCTGCTTTATCCTTCTTCTCCCTGAGGACTCTGGCATGCACAAAAACAAGCATTCCAACTCAACAACAAGTACAACCCGAACAATGAAGCTGAACAAGGACCAACCAATCACAAACAATGGATACAGTCACCAGCTGTAACCCTGGATAGTCTGTGTGTTCAAAAAGACACCTGCTTTGCATGTGTTTAGAGATTCAACACAAACACTTAAGGCATTCCACACCCTTATTGCGCTCACAGTGAAGGGCATGTCCACCTGCAAAATAAACTTTTAACATAATGTAGATAACCCTAGCCCACCCCCAACCACTGTGTTTGTTTGTTAAAAAAGTGTGCAGACTCTACTTACAATCCTTCGATTCCCCCCCCCCCCCGGACTCTGATCTCGGCCCTATGCTTACCGGAACTGCAAGTAGGGGCCAGACCAGCAGTCACATTTTGATTGTTGAGAGGCAGCCATCAGAGACTTGGCTTCCACAATACAGAACACGGGGGAACGAAGTATTGTGAATAGAATTCTGCAACTTTTTTTAACAAATGGGCTAGGGTGCCCTACAATGTGTGACCAGTTTTTAAGGTAGGGCACCTGGCAGCAAAAAGGGCTCAAGAAGAATGGAGGAGTGGTGGAAAGGGCTCCCCTGCACATGCTTACTGTCCTCTCAGAGGACAGGAGGAGGCAGAAACCTTTCACACAGAAGACACGAATCATAAGGAGCAGAGATGTAAGTAAGTTTTTTTTTTAAACACTAACAGTGGGTCAGTATGGGGTTAAATTTTAGTTTTGGGGGTGGACATGCCCTTTAAGTACCATTTAACAGTCTTAAGCTGAAATAGTGTTTTCTTTGTTCCTGAGAAACATTTATTTTTTACAAATCATAGACGTGGTATTGGAAGTGGTATCGCATGAACGAATATATCAAGCTCATTTATGCTATAGCAATTCTATATCTTGTGTTGGCTACTAATCAAACTTATCTTTCTGCTATGCTTTGCCCATCCTAACTTGTATGCTGTTTGGATTTGATGTAGTGTAAGCATTAACCTCTCTGGGAGACTATACAGTGCTTAAACCGACCCTATTTAATACATGCTAGAAGTGGGTTGCATGGAGGGGCACCTGTTTTATCTCTTTTAAAGGGTATCTCCACTGCTAAAAGTCACTTGGGTTGTAAGGATAGATATGTGGATGGTGGAAATGTACCTGCAGTATCCTGTGTCTTTGAGCAGTATTTAGAAGAAATCCAATGAGTTTGTCCCAGAACGCTGTGGATGGTGGCAGGTCCGCCCACTTTCATTGACTGCCTCATGTAAAATGTCCGACGCCGTTTTCCTTTAGTGCATCGCAGAAGTGAGAGGATTCCGTCGGGACTGCTGTCTGGTCAAACACGCCGCAGCACGCACGCACACACACACTACCCAGCTACACTGATTAATGGAGGATAATCACATGACCATCACAGCAGCACACACACACACACACTCCAAGTTCACTGATTAATGAGGAATAATCACATGACCATCACACAGCTTGCTGACTTCACAAATTAATGGAGGAGTAATCAGGTACTACTCCTTTTTCTCTCTCCCACTCCCTCCCATACCAGATTGCCTCATATTCCAGCATCCCCTATGAAATCATCTTAGAGTTAGACCACAACAAATCTTTATTAAAAACAACACAGTTCCCCTGTATTTGTTTACAGTAGTGTGGGAAGAGGGTTAACTTTTCCTCCCCTGTCTCTCTCTGCATAATCAGCTGTAAAATGAACTTAGAGAGTCAGGGAGGAAAGGATTGCTTATGCCAGCAAGTGGTGTGTCTGCTACCATGATGATGCACATTGAGTGACAGCACTCCCAGCACAGGGGAAGACACACCCCAGGAACCTGCACAACTTCCCATGCTGCTGCAATCAAACGAAAGGGAATTCTGGGGAAAAAAGGGTAGGGGGAGGGTGGGGGATGGTGTACTTTAAAATAAACCAAAAAAAAAATGCTTTTTCCTCAGTGGAGATACCCTTTAATGACTAAAGCTAGTACACACCTAGCGATTTTTCCTCCTGACCGACCTCTCAATACTTTCGAACGGTCGGCCAGAGGAAGGACTGTCGATCGCGGCAAAAGCAGCCGCGTCCGATAGTCACCGCGACCGATCGTGCGGTCCCAAGAGGACCGCACGATCAACGAGTTTTCCACCCTGTCCGATCGTCCTTTCGTGCGATTCGGACGAACGGTCGATCGGACATGGGCACATTCGAATGCGATAATTCATCTCCGATCGACCGATACACTGAACTATCGGTCGATCGGACCGAAATATCTAATCGTGTGTACCCAGCTTATGACTCTATATCTGCTTTTTCTGCTTTTCAGCTACCAGCTATCTAGTTTTGATTCTGGGGATGCCCATTTAGGTGTTTGATATTGGCTAGGGTTAACTATTTATAGTTATATTTGTTCTTGTTTTTATGTGGATTGCTAATCCTATATAATAAAAGCGTAGATGTGCGTCCCTGAGTCTGTGTGTGTGTCTTTTCATTCTGCGCATGTGCGTGAGCATCAATGAACGTCCACATCAATGGGATCAGAAATGGTGACTCATTGAAGAAAGAAGCACAGGCGAGGAGAGGATCTAGCACCTGTTTTATATACGGGCTTAACTGTCTATAAAGTATAATGGTTTTTGGTGAACTTGTTTGGTTAAAGTTTATTTGCCCATTATCCATTTGTATCTATGGAGAGAGGTATATAGAGATAGTTCTGTTTGAGAGCCTCCTAGGAGTAAGTGCAAGAAACATGTCAGTTACATTTTTTTTAATAACATCCTCATATTATTACACACTTATTTAGGAACATTATTAGTGCTAACATAAACATATCTGTTATTGTAGATTGACTGTTCAATTTCTGTAGATGTTTTTTAGATTGTTTCAATCTAACTAAAAAAAATTTTTGGGGCATATTTTAAAGGATTGTTCTTTTTCGCCAAATAATTAGCGCAGCACATAGCAGCGAAAATAGCGCCATTTGGGGCTTCGTTTCGCCATATTTAATAAAACGCGAAAAAAACACACTTCGCAGCTGAAAAAGGCGAACGGGCGCGATAAAGAGCGAAAATTATCGCAGCGAAAAACTTAACGCCTCTAAGAGACTGCTTGTGAAAGCCATTCGAACCAGAAAGCCCACTATAGAAATGATGTCATGTTCAAAATGGCCACCTCACATTGACCAAGAAGTCAGCCATGTCTTATAATTGTATTTCTCAATTGGAATACAATTTTCTTTTGCACTGCAACATTCGCCTTTCTAATGCGCGTTCGCCTTTCTAATGTGTGTTTCGCTTTTCTAATGCGCGTTCGCTTTTCCAAGGCATATTCCACTTATATGTGCGTTCGCCTTTCTAATGTGCGTTCGCCTTTCTAATGTGCGTTCGCCTTTCTAATGCGCGTTTCGCTTTCCAAACAATATTACATTCTAATGCGCGTTCGCCTTTCTAATGTTCGCTTTTTCAAAGGCATATTACACTCTAATAATGCGCGATCGCCCTTCTACGGCGCTTCGCTTTTCAAGGCATATTACCCATTAGAATGCCTTTTCGCTCAAACATGTACTTTTCACAACCACCTTCAGGTCGCGCTACTCTTTCGTCTCTTTTTAAACGCAAAAACCACCTTTCTGCTCTTTTATAAATCGCTGTTATGCCTTTTGCTCCTTTTTCGCTAAAATTAACCCTTGCGAAGTTAGGCGAAAAGGGTTTAGCGTAGCCGCGGAAACGGTTTCGCATTCGTTAACGCTACCTTATAAATAGCGTTAAACTGTCTTTGGCGAAAACCCATGCGAAAAGCGAATGCGAAAACATTTCGCTACTTTTCGCTCTTTTATAAATATGCCCCTTTGAGTAAATTGTGTTTTCAATAGCTTTCCCTGATTGACAGATATCGGAGTTGGTTATGACACTTCTCAAAAAATTGAATTCACACAAAAACCCAAGCTCTTTCTCATCTGTTTTTATTTATGGTTGTAACATAGTACTATACTTTTTTATTTAAACGCATAATGGTAATTAAGAAGGCATACATAGCCTTTGTTTGCAGATTGACTGTAACTTAATATTTCATGCATTCTCCCATAAGAGAGACCTACAGAGCAGACTGCATGTTTTCTTGCATGAGTAAAAGTGATTTATTTTTTAACTTGATCTTTCATATTCTAAGTAGCTTGTGGATTCACAAAATAATGAGATATGCCATTGTAAATTTCCACTGTTTTATATCGTAGATATGGTACCATGTACAGTTATTTTAAGGAATTAGAAGTCACAAGGGAGTTCTTTTATACAGGACACAAACTTCAAGGTGACTTCTAATATCTTAATTACATAAGGGGTACACTAATCTCTATATAAAACAGTGGCAAAATTTACATGTGCCGTATAATTAGAGATTTATCTGTTTTTATAATTTTAAGGCATGATTTGCTCACCACCTGTCTTTTATAAGCTCTGCACTATCTGTCCCCCCTGCTGCTCTTGGTGCTCTTAACACACAACTCCCTCCGTCTTTTCTATCACACCCACCCTCTATCACCCCCTCCCCTCCTGCATAAACAACTATGTAAATTGTCTCTTCCATCAACCTCGTCCTGCACAAACAAACTTTTTTTACTCTACTCACCCTGCACTTGTAACCTTCTGTTACATTGGTCGAATATTCCCTTCCCCCGCGCTAATACATTCTTACCTGATCTTCCAGCCAGGAAGTTGTTTATGATGCAGATGATTTTCCAGCGTGGCTGTTTTGCAGAGTTAAATGAAAGTGCACTGTAAAACACCAGTTTAGTTTAATCGTAAGATGTCGCTTTAAAAAAATTACAAGCACGTTTTGGAGGCTAAGGAAAGAGGCTAAGCAAGCAACTCTCAGAGGGAAGGAGCTCAACCAGCCTTACCTTCACTCCAAGATGTCACAAACTTTACAGCCATACAGGTAGGCTCAGGAGGGACCTAGGGGGAATAAAAAGGGGTGAAAACATTTTAAAAAGCGGCATCTTACTATTACTAAACTTGATTTACAGTGCACTTCTCCTTCTTCCTACCGGCTCACTACGGTGTGTCCTTAGTTCCTGGTTATAATCATGCTACTACGTAGTAGACGCCGATTGACCTTTTATTTTTAGTTTGACCCATCAGAGGGGTATATTATACTTTAAACGTGTATATCTGTACAATTATAATTCTAGAAAACTTTTTAATAATTCCTTTTAACCTTAGAGGGTATCTCCACTCATAATATGAACTTTGGGAACCAGATTCTGTATTGAAGAACGGGAAGGTAAGGAGCTGGTGCCTTATACCTTCCGTTCTTCAATAGAACAAACTGAGCAAGGGAGAATCGTACCTGCACGTTCGCTCCCGCCGCAGCGTTAGTCTGACAGGGTCCCGATGGACCTTGTCTTCTATGTGCATAGATCGCGCCATGCGCATAGAAGGCAAGGTCCGTCGGAACCTGTCAGACTAAGCACCGGGGGAGTGGAGCGAGCGGGTAATTTTCTTAGCTCTTCTCTCCTGGCTCTGTTTTTTTCTATTGAAGAAACGGAAAGGTAAGGCACAGCTCCTTTACCTCCCGTTCTTCAAAGAACTGGATTCCCAAAGTCAATATTATGAGTGGAGATACCCTTGTAAATAACCTGAACATTTTAAATGTCAAGGTACCACAACTTTTTAGAGTATTTTCTGTTTGCTTGCAGATCATATACAAGTAAATAGCCTATGTGATCTTTGCCAACCTGTGGTAATGCAAATAGCTGCCTAATCATGTGTCCATGGAACCATTCATGTCAAACATTATTTCAGTTGACTGTCAACCCCTCCAATCCTCTCAACATATACAAGCTTTTTGAAAACCTATTTAAGGTGTGTATTTGCACATATTTTTACTATATACAGTATTCTATACCTTATGTTTCCACAAGAAATAATTATAATTACAATAATATTGTTTCAACTAAGCAATTAATTAAGGAATAGTCACTGCAATAGTGAACTACCCTTTTTCTACATTGATTGAGCCCAGGAGGTTTAAGGAGCTATCCCTTACCTCCTGTTCTTTATCAATATTTAGATAGCCAGACGATTTTCAGAAGATCTTACCTTTCACACACAATCCACCAGCGTGGCCACTGTGAAATTAACTGACTGCTTCCTGCTTCTGTACACTATAACGCGCATTATCGGTCATGAGCGTTATAGCTAACAGAAGCAGGACGAAGTCGGGATCTGTCAGAGCGGCCCCGCTGGATCGCGTGAAAGTAAGATTTTCGTAATGTTTTGCTATTTCATTCACCAATAATGTGACTAAATGTCCTATAAGTCTAAATTGGGTTTTAGAGCCATCAATTACACAGCATGGTGGCTCACTTGGTTAGCTTTAAGCCTTGTCTTGCAGCATCACTATCATATGATTCAAAGTTATATTTGCAACCAATTAATAAATTTTAATTTCCTCTTATTGGTGGGTTTGTACTGGGTGCTTCGATTCTCCAACAATATTGTGTGTTTGTAAAAGGAGATTGTCCCATTGAGAAAATCGCTTTATAAATGTTATTGCTCACTGGGGCAGACCTGATTTAAATCAATAAAAAATTTGTTAAGCCACTGTGTGTGTAATGTTCTTGTTATATATATAATCCAACACAATTCTGGCAAATAATTACACCCTACTTTTACTTTAACAGAACATTGCAACCCTGTATTATTGTAAAGGTTCTCATTAATCCAGGACATGTGGATCTGGGTATTTCGTTAGATCACTTCTTTTCATATTGTCATACACGTTGTTATTTTTGTGAATGTCCTCATACATGCAGACATGATATATAGGTATTCAGTATAGGAATTGTGACTTGGCCTTATTTCAATCTATAAATTGTGAGGGCAAGCATGCTCATAATCTCTATGAGGCAGCATTTGGAGAGGGAATTTCCAAAATGCAGTTCACATACCAACTGTCACCATTTCAGCAACAGCATACTTATATAACAGAAAACTTTCTGAAATTAAGGCACTTGATTGACAGCTGAAATGGGGCTTTTTCAGACTGGATATAGTCTGAAAAAATAGGGGACAGATCAACACAAAAATAGTACATTGATACTATGAGAATAATTATAGTTTTTGAAGCAATAATGTGCAATAAAAAAAAAACCAAATTTCCGGAGTGTACATATCCTTTAAAGGGCGTCCAGCCCGCAAATTGAAAACTTTCATACACGGTAAATCACCTCTCAAAACCCTAAACGTAATAGTTTAAAAATCTTGAAATATATGAAGTCTAACCTGACAATCCTGCACATGTCCTGTTTTCCCCTATTTTTTGCTAGGGAATTCCGTGGGGAGTCGGAAAGGGGGGTTCCAGTGGGGGGGGCTTACAACTGTCCAATTATGGCTTTAATGACATGTGACGGTCACAGAGCCAAATACTAAATTTGGGTTAATCTCCCTATCTGACTCTCTGAAAGGAAGGGCATGCCCACGTCAGTCAGGCGCTAGTACAAGTGGTGGTCACTAATTGGTGCTCATGGGGTTTCATGATGCAATCCATACATAGCGCGAGCATACAGTACTGAATTCAGAGACAAACATGATTATAAAGCATATTTATAGGAGCGTCATTCTTGGTGGGGGGGTAAGATGATGTTATTGAGGGGGGGGTTGAGGTTGCGGGTATTGTCCTTTACAGTCAGGAATAGGTCGACAAAACCAGCAGGTGGATTTTCTAGCCAACAAGAACTATTTCCGTGTATCAGTCACCATGGGAAATGGGGAATGTGGATTTTTTATGCACATTAAAGCACCAGTGACTGATATTGATTGATTGCCCCATTCTCTTTTCACGGAGTTGGACACCGGAATTCACGACATTGAGTCCAACAGTGCGTCACGGGGGGCGGCGCAGGACAGGGGTCGTGATAAGGGGGGGGGGGGGTTCCTTTTTTTGGCCTTGTATGCCTAGTGGGGGGGGTGGGAGTGGGGGGGACAACAAAGGTGGGGGGGGGTGGGACGTATATTACGGTAGATAGGGAATGCTCCCTGTAGCATTCGAATGACAGAAGGAACAGCAAAAAAAATTATAGGAAGATCTCTGGAGAGAAGGACATTCAATGATGTAGATTTGCCCCGAAAGCGATTAGGCTTTTTCTGTATAATAGCTTTTGTGAAGTCATTGACAGTCGAGGCCTGGCACATTTAAACGAGGTTGTGCGTAATTTCAACCAAGCCAACTCGGGGTAAAGCTAATTAAACCACGTTGTATGTTGGTAAGGACGACAGTATATCACAGTATTCTTCTATTTAATGTGGTTTTTTTTTTTTTATTACAGGATGACCTCTCAGGGGGGACACTGTATAATCGATTCTCACAAATCGTAATCTTGAGTAGTTTATGATAACAGATCAGTGTCTTGCAATTGCTTAAATAGGGGGAATAGCTTCTAGGGAAAAAAAAATATTCGCAACCTCTTTATAAAGCACTGAAAGGCTCACCAGTTAATATGCGGTGCAATTTGGAATCCCTAGGGTACAAAAGGGAAACTCTTGGAAATGAAAATTTAGTCATGAAGAAGGCAACGCAATATAAGATGGGATGGAGGGACTTGCTAAGCAGCCGAGTTAGACAAATTAATGCTGTCTACCTGAGTCGCCTTGCTTGTTGGTGGGTATATTATCACTTTCATACGTATTTTAAATCGGCCATATATACTCAACTCCTGGTGCATTTCACCAAAGGTCCTTTCAGAGGACTGGTGGACTCCTAAAAGTGTAGAAAGAAAAGAAGGTTCATTTTCTTGGAATGCCCAGAATTGATTTCGCCCCCACCGTTTTCAGGGCGATGGTGTTTGTTATGTGGCCTTCCTCTGGATAACTGTTAGTAGGCTTTAAATGTTGGACTAAGGCATGTCATGGAGGAGCATTTGGATTTTTTAGTATGTATGTAATACCATAATGTTAATGGGTAGATGATAACTAAATCCTTTTGAAGCAAGCAAGCTCGTAATCAAATCATAGTTTGTTCCCCTCATGCATATGCGAAAATGTCTCTCATTCCCCTGAGTAGTTTGTACAATTGCACATACATAAACTCATGACAAATTTCTAAACCTCATAGGAGTTAATCAGGGTTTATTCAATAAACAATTCTTATCGTTTAAAATGGTGCTAATTGGCCCCAACCATCAAATGTTAACTTCAAGTGTTAAATAAAGATTTTGATTGTTTGGGCTAATTAGGCACCATTTTAAACGATAAGAACTTAATTGAATCTCCCTTAATGTGATTTAATGTAAATGATTAAAATGGAAGATTTAGAAGTTTCAATTCATTTTCTCACCTCAACCCTATTTACTAAAAATTTGAGTGAGCTAATATTTTGGGGGGGGGGGGGGCTTTTTTCCATTATACTAAAAATTATTTGCCTATAATTTAAAAATGAAAGAATCCCAACCAGGAACCAAATTACCTTAAAACTGTGTTTGTATTTCTGTTAAACAGATTATATTGCCTTCTTAACAGCATTCTCCAAACAAAATAACACCTAAACATAAATACAATTTTAGTTTGTCTCTAAAGCTGGGTACAAACAGTACCAATCTGGAAGATTCTGTCACATCTTTGAAAGATCTGGCCCACAATCACACACTTCTCCCTATATAAATGTAATAAACAAGGAGATTATTGGTGATGGCCACACGCTCGGCAACAACTCCCTATACTTTAGTGCAGGGGGCACCCATGAACGAAGAGAAATTTTTCCCGACTACCTTTTTTGGCATATCAAACCGGTTGTTTTACGATGTATGTCACATAACTGAAATGCAGGGCTGATTCGCGATACTTGGCCCTTTATATTAATGTTTGTAACCCACTCCTCTCAAAAGGCCTTGATGCGGATACACTTGGGTACTGTGAGAGACCATGCTAACAAAATTTTTGGTACATTAATTATACCTTGTCAACATATTTTTTTCATACATTGCTTAAAATAATATTTGTTGCTGAGTTTAAATGTATCATTGTACAGTAAAGTAATATAATATTTAATTTGATTTTTACATTCTATTACATGTAACTGAAAAGGCATAAAATAATTTTTCTGGGAGTCCAGATTATGAATAGTAATGAGCTGTGATAAAATGTGCATTGCCAATATTGTAGAAAAGGTTGTAAGGTGGCCATAGCCTGTTGAAATATTTTTAGCCATACTCAGTATTGCCCCATAAAAGTCAATGTTTCTGGGGGTGTCCATAACCAAAATTGGACCACTTTTTATTAACCCACCAAACTGGCCAATATATTGATGGTGTGCATGGCACCGTTTATTTTTAAATGGATTCAAACTAACTCATTACAGAAACAAAAACAAACTTGTGGTTTTAACATAATACATTATGGGTATGAAATATGGTAAAATAAAGGGTCCTGTCGCCACCCAGCAAAAAAAAATATATACTAACCCCCCATATTTACTTACCTCCCTCCCGCAATGCTCTGAAGCTCCATTTACATCTACTTCTCTCCTCCCGCGGCCAGTTTTCCATGTCCTTACCAGGCATGGTTGTAAGGCCCGTGGCTGACAGCTGCAACCCCCGGGAAAAAGCTGGAATCAGGATGATGCTGGCTTTACAAGCAGAAGAGAGAATGTGTGTCACATTTCTTTTGGCGTGGTCTATCACAGATCCATCAACTACAAATGAAGATTTTCAGCCGAACTTTTTTTGTTGTCCAATTCTTTATATGTAAGCACAAAAAATTTTATAAATGTACTGCCCTTTTTCAGTCGTGTCCTGAACAAGTATTGATCGTCGGGCACAAATACACAGGGGATTCAATATAGTTTTATCGATAAAATAGTGCTAATTTTTTCCCCAACCAAAGCATCAGATCCTATTTAACATTTGAAAAGCTTAACACTTATTGGTTGGGGGAAAATTAGCACAATTTTTAACAATAAGACTTTATTGAATCCCTGAAAGTGGTTTAGCTTAAGATGTTTACAATCTCATTGAAAATGTAAAAATTATTTATGTATTATCTTGCCTACAGGTTCACTCAGTCCTCATTGAGAGTAGTCAAAGAATGTCACTGTAAGATCTCTTTGAGGCCCTAGATGTTGGAAACGACTCGTGTAGATTAGTTTCGTTTGTTTTTTCTCATTTGACCCACAAATCTTGGTCATAACAATGCCTATCCTCAATGGTAATTATCATAACTTGACATGGACATTTGCTATGAGTAAATTGTTTATTAGCATTTTTATAAACATTTTCATTTGAATAAGACATAAACAATATACAATTTCTGATTTTCCTATGACCCTTTAACTAAATACAGTGAGCTTCAAGCTTAAAGGGCATCTATGAGTGAAAAACACAAATTCCCCAATTGAAACGTTAAATTCATGTACTCTGCTGCCTTTCTCTATCTCTGTCAGCGAGAGAGTTAAGTTGGTAACACATGATGGCAATATTCATTCCGATTGACTGATAGTTTTCAGTGTATGGCGATCGGGCCAAATTATTGGCATGCGTTTTCGGCCGTGTCCGCCGTTCGACTCGACATCGGCATGGTGGAAAACCACGTCCGATTATATCGGTCCTCTATGGACCCACATGATTTATCGTGGTAAAACTGTTGGCCGCGCCACTGTTGCCGCGACCTACAGTCCTTCCTCCTGCCGACCGGTCGAAGAAGTGCAAACGGTCAGATCAGGAAGGAAGAATGTAACATGAATTGTAAATCTCTCTGCAGCACTCCTTATCCCCTTTCCCCCTCCCCTCTGTTACCCGCCTCCTCCATGTCTTAAACATGCCCGACAAGGTAGCTGTGTGAAGGCAGGCAGTTAAAATTCAACATCTGAACAACACCCATGCACAGTGGCCAATAGAAAGCATGCTTCCCCTGAGACCAAGAAGAGAAGGAGAACAATAGTTTTACTGCTTTGCAATAGATCTCTCTCTTTGTGACCCATTATCACTCATGAAAGCTATAAAAAGGGGGGTCACGTCAGCCTTATCTCTGTAGTTCAAAGCTACCTCTCTCCCCCGCTAATGCTGTTTATCTCATGTTTTGTTTAAGAGCAGACTCGGAGGGGACTTAAGCAGGGAAGAGGGTTCCAAACTCACAGCGATAGAGGAGTAGAGGAATGCACTCGCGTCTTCTTCTACTTTGTATATCCGGGACAGATGGGAAACTGTAAGAAATTGAAGACATCTGGGGGTTGGGTGGGAATTATAGAATACATGGAAGAAGAAAAAAAAAGTTTATTTTCCCACTATAGATTGCCCTTTAACCTAAACCTTTGGATCTCCTTTAACTAGCTCCATATAAGATGTTTTTATCAGAAGCAATCTTGTACATTAAAACTGTTTTGTGTATATGATACTACCTGTGTATCTGTACTACCTTGATGTCATTGAAAATTAAAGGAGGCCAAAAAGGTAGGGATTGCTAAAAAAAAATATCGATTGTCACTCTTATACAATTTATATATATATATATATATATAAGATATATATTATATATAATATACATTCGATCAGCCCGCACTCAAAGATATATTGCACTTCACTTTTATTGATAATACATCAGGTCAATCTGTCAGCAACGTTTCGGAATGTTTATCCCTGTCCAAGCTAAACAACAGCCATGTTAATCACATATTACATCATATCCTTTGATACATATGGAGTCCCCAATAAGCCACTTGAGTGCGGCTGTCAATTGGATGAAATATTTGGTGCTAACCACACCACACAGACATGCACCGATAAAAATTGAAGGTGGAGTGCTGCTACTATATACAACAGATATTATCTATATATAGATATTTGTATGAATTAGTCTGTTTGTTTTTATCTGAGACGTGGACAATTTAATATGCACCATCACCCGGAGAACTTTTTTCCCCAATACAACAGATAGCTTACCCACTACAATATTTTTACATATGAATTTATCTGCACTCACGAGGTTACGGTAATAGGTTTGATTGCTTAAAGGGCAAGTCCAGCCAAATGAAACTTACATCCTGAAATTACCCCCCAAAACCCGAACGGTATATTTTGAAATCTGAAAATGTATAGAGGTCCTATAACCTGAAATCCTGCACAATATCCTGTGCCCCTGTTTTCTGTTTCCTGGTTCTTCCAGTTTAGCAACTGTCAATTGATGATTGGACAGTTGACATCATAGCCATGACTGATGTTAAATCTCCCTCTGCCTCTTCTAGCATGCCCAGGCTCAGTAAGGCGCAGTACAAGTTTCTAATTGCTCATTTCCATGACACATCCAGAGCATAGCAGCCATACAGTAATGAATTCATAGGACAAAGTATAATATATTAAACATATTTTAAGAGGCCATTCTTTCTCAAAAGATGTTCTTATGAGGGTGGGTTTGTGCCATTAAAGGGCATCTATACCGAAAATAGTATTTTTAAATTGACCATAACTGGAAACTCATAATTCTTCCCAACCACCACGGTATCATTTTTTGCTGATCTGCCCCCTTTCTTTAGATATCCAATCTAAAACTTATATTTCAGCTGTCAATCAATCGATTCCTTGCTCTTAAAAAGGGCATCTATTTTCCCGAAAAATAGGTTATATTAAATTGACCCATACTGGAAACTTAATCTTCCCAACAACCACTTGTATATTTTTTTTGTGATCTGCCCCCTATTTCTTTAAATTCCCATCTAAAACTCTTATATTTACGGCTGGGCTCTCAAAAACTATTCTTCTGAGTAGTTTTTAATGCTGGAGATGGTGTCAAAAAAATGCTGGAGTTTTTGACAGTTGGAAAGCTTTAATGCGTGTGATGGTTTAACAATTGTTTTGTTGTGGGGAAATAGTCAGGTTGGTGAAAGTGGAGTGGTTAAATAGGGATGGGGGATACTGCTCCTAAACAAAAATTTGTGCTTGATTGAAGCATGCAGCAACACACGCAAATCAGAGTAGTGCTACTTACATGTACTCAAATACAGAATCAAGATGAGGCAAAGTCATTCATTTTTTCAGTAGAGTGTCCTTTAAAAAGTATTCTTTGTTTTTATTATTTTTTTCATTTTTTTTTTTTTTCTATTTATAAAAAAAACTTCTGTTGAGCAGTTTTTACTGTAGCTGGACTTGTGACAGAGTTTTGACAGTTGGAAATGCTGTATGCAAGTGTGCAGGCTTTGACAGTTGGTTGCAAGGGGAAAGTCAGGTTGGATGAAGTGGGAGTGGTTAAAAGAGGAGAGGGGGATACTTTTCAAATAAAATGTGTGCTTGATTGAAGGCATGCAGCAAACAACAATCACATTAAATGTATTCAATTATAGATTCAGTGAGGCAATAAATTTTTTCGTATAGTGCCCCTTTAAAAGGTTCTTTAATAGATGATGCTTTAAGATGGGATTGTTTTAATTTATCACAGGCAAACCGTGCCCATAAAATTGAATTTAAATGAAAGGATGTTAGGGCTAGGTTGACCTGCTGCATTTTTTTGTGCGTTTTGCCTTGCGTTTTTTTTTCAGATCATGAAAACGCGGGCACGCACCGCAAATGCCGCGTTGTCCTATACCTAATGAAAAAACACATGCGTCAAACGAACGAAATCAGAATGTGATTCCGTGTGCGATATTGCGCTTGCAGCGCCAGTGTGGCATTGCCCTAATTGTTTCCTTGTGCAAAGGAATAGGAGAGGATGCTTGTTAATGAACAGAGCTTACTATTTTTTCTTTGAAGCAGAGTTGAAAACCTGTCTGTCCTTTTCCCTGCCCCCAAGGAAAGATAATGCCGCCCCCAAGAAAGATATTTTCACACAGTATTTGCAGGCAGATTAGTGTTTTATTCTTTCTATTCTCCGTTTGTATTGCTATGGGGGATCCCAAAATATCCCCTGAAGGTAGTTCAAACACTTAATTGTAAAACCTGCTCTGTGAACCAATCAGAGTTTTCTAAATACTAAAATTAGAATCTTCACATTCCCTCCCCTTAATGTTGTGGTGCAGACTGCAGGTGGATAATAAAGTATTGACATGATTCAGGACAGCTCTGTGCAATTAATGTCTCAACAGTGTACCTACTTAAGATTAATGTTGGAGTTTAGGTGAAATTAGACATTGGGATGTGAATCCCAAACTCTTAAATAAATATAACCCCCCTTTATTTAAGTTTGTAACATACGCAATCGCTTTAGGCTCTACTGTTGAGTAAGGCACACTCGAGTAGCGGGCGCTTCCGATCACATTTTGCGATCATTAGCACATGAGAATCGCATGCCAGTGCATTAGAATTCGTGCCACAGTTTTCAGTCGAGACGCACGCATCAACATTTTTTTTTGAATCACATGCCCCTGATATGATTAACAAAATTGCAATTGGGGTGTGGGGCATTGCCAATTGTGTTTTCATGTGCATTAACACCCTGCAGCCTAACAATCTAACTGGCTATTAAGAGTTTTGAGTGTTTGTCAGTGCAGCAACAGAATTTTTAAAAGGATTTATTTCAAACTCAGAAAGATGACTATTCCTTATTTCATTAATTAAGACGGGAGGTGAAGGAGCACTTCCTTACGACCATTCAATTAAGTAACATTAGCCAGGAGCAGGGAACTAACCCTTTGCTCGATCCACCTTCTCCACTAGGCCCACTGTTTCCGTCTTAACCCTCAACTATTGCTTCATTGCGCGCTGAACTGAACACACATACAATCTTATAATGCTGACAGGCGTTCAATTTTCAATTAGAAACATATGCAGGCTGTACCGATTTCATTGTAAGCCATACAGCATGCATTTAATAGACGGTAACTTAGCCTTGCAGCATTTAGATGTTGTGTTGTTTGGGTTTAAAGGAAAGAGTGGCACCCTATTGGTGTCCCCATGAACGTTTTGGATTCCCCTTTTGTCTCGCGTATTATATAACCCTAGCACTGGGGGCAGCTGGATAGTTTTCAGGTAAGGTTAACATAGGAGGGTCACACTGTAATTCCCCATACAATGCACAGAGAGAATGAGGTGATAGACAACCGTTGATGGTAGGACGTGCACACCCAGTCTGGTTTTTTCTAGTTTCTAAGGAACCGCACTCTATGACCCCCGCCAACTAGAACTATGGGACTAGGTAACATGACAACACCTTAATGAGGCGCCACTCCTCCACACTACACATTTCCCATACCTGCCTTTCACATGACATCGCAATCATTACTGACATTTCCGTTTCTGTAGCGACTGCTCTGTAGGATGTGGAATGATGTCACTTTTGAGCTCATCCTATAGAGTCGCGGGAGAGGCGAGCCTGTGTGGACCACATGCTTTTTATTGCACCACCCTAATGCCAAACGGTATAACCGCTCGCCCGCCTGGAGGTACGTGTAAACAATTGGGCGTTAGGGCTAATACGCTATAACTGCTATACGATAAAAGGCGTACCGGCCACATTGGAGTCTGTGCGCGGTAGTTGGGGCTAGGTGAGAGTGGAAGTGGAGGGGTTTACCCGCTTAGGGGGCGTGGCGTATGTAATCTGGCAGTGAATATACTGCTGCCCTGGAACTTGAGTTGTACTGCTTTAAATCGCTGATTCAGTTGAAGATCTCCGCAGATGGTTATAATAGCTGCTAGCACTGATCCGAACGCTTATTTGTACTCGGTACGGGCAAAGGCGGCCTCTTCCTGATGTGAGACACTCGCGATTGATGTCTCCATGGTTTTTGGGGTCTCTAACTAACCGGATTCGAGCTCTGGGTCCGGGAGCTGCAGCGCCGTTACGGAGCGATTGTGCGTTGTCTCCTCACGTTGGGATTACATACCAGATATCCATTTAGTATACACTGTCCATTTTCATCACCCCTCTCGAGAAGGAAGGTTTTACCGCCTGCCGCGGTTATGGCGATGCTGGACTTGGCCTTGACAGGGACGCGCCATCTCGGTTTGTGTATTATTTTTTCGTCTTTGGTTCATTGCACTTCTTAATCCATCGTCTACACGTAATTAAATTGCCCATCTTCCTCGTTGATGGTTTGATTTGGCGTGTGGGGGCACAGGGATTTCCCGGGACGGGGAATTATGGACAGTGCTGGGCTCAGCACACCACTACAATTATAGCCCATGCGGCCTCTGTCAAAGGACCCTCCCATGTTAAAGTATACCTTCATTAATTTTAATTGGCTCTCTTAATTTTCATATATAGCAATGGGTGAACGTACCAATATGTTCCATAACTGCTACCCTATGATGTAGAACCATGGCGCTCCGATGTTTTTGGAAATTACAACAACCAGCATGCCTGTTTTGCTGAATGCTAACAAGCATGTGGGTGTTGTTTCTAAACATCTGGAGGGTCACTATTAACCTCACTGGTAATAGACAATAGTCATGGGTATCTTCCCTTTGTACAGGGAGATTACAGTTACCATTTGTGCTAGCCCTATCAATATCTATAGATCACCTTCCCCCCAAACAAGTCACATTACAGTAACTTTAAGCAGATTTTTACCCAAACTGCCATTGTGCAAACAGTCAATAATAATGTGCTGTCCTTACCTGTTGGTTAACGGTGTCCGGGCATTTATGTTAATATGGACACATATGGGAGTTTGTCATTGTTTTGATGGTAATTTCCCTGCACCTGGAAAAATGTACACCCCTCCCACTCCTTGCCTCTTTATTGCACAACTGCCTCACCCCATCATCCCCCTACCTGGCAAAGTAAGTTCAATAAACCAGCTTTATTTGTTATTAACTGGCTCCATAAATCATTGTAAGGCATTGTTCGAGGCAAATGCACAAGCATCTATTACACAACCAGGATTTACTGCAATCAAGCTTGCCTTCTATTTGTCATTTGACATGGCTAAGCACTGATTACCACTGATGACATAGCTATGTCATCATAGCTATATAAGAATATAATTAACAGGATATTTATGCTTGTGTATTATATATATGTGTGTATATGTGTGTCTGTGCATGTTTCTGTACTTGCACAGCATGTGGCAGCCAAATTTGGAATCTGTGATCTACATTGATGCCGGTAAGGACCTTGACTCGAGTATAAACCGAGGTAAGGTTTTCAGGTTTATATTAAAACCTTGGTTTATACTCGAGTATATACGGTAATTAAAAAGTGTGCATTAAAATATATTAAATATTTGCATAATCACAAAATAAACATCCATTATGTTAATTAAAGGGTATGTCCACCCTAAAATCGATTTTTTAATATATGACTCCCCCTGTCCCCCCAGCCCCAACCACTCTATTTATACTTTTAGAAAGTTCCCCAAACTTTACTTACCTCCCCTCTTTCCTCCGCCGCGCTGCCGGCCCTCTGCTTGCGAGAAAATGCAAGCAGAGGGGCGGGACCGGCAGTCGCGCCTGTGATTGGCTGAGCGGCAGCCAATCACGGACGAGGCTGCCGGGAGTTGATCGTTGAGGGAAGAGGGAAGGTAAGTAAAGTTTGGGGGCTTTCTAAGAATGTTATAGAGCAGTTGGGGCTGGGGGGACAGGGGGAATCATATGGAAAAGGGTTTTACGCTAGGGGGAGGGAATCCTGAGGGGGGGAGAGGAGGGAAAGGGAGGGGGAGGGAGGGGGAGAAGGGCTGCAGTACGCATGCCAAACTTCTCCCCGAGGCCAGTAAGAGGCAGAGTTTCTATATGGACTCTGATATCCTCCTGGTGGGCATTTTTGGGACTTTGGGGGGGGACTACAGAGAACCTTATGGAGCTGGGATGTGAGGTAAGGATTAAACTACACTACATGATGGGGCCCGTATTTTGGGGGTGGACATGCCCTTTAAACTATGGCTTAAACATACAGGCTGATTTTCAAACCAAAAAGACATGTCTGATCACATCAATATGACTAAAGCTGGGATCCGACCGTATCGCCCAAAGTTTGTACTGTGTAGACGATTGTTTCTAACGCCAACGAACATTCACCATTGGCATTGGGATCCATTCTTACATCCCCCCCCCAAAAAAAAAGTTATAGAGCCGGCCACAGTCGTAGGAAATGTGGCAGTCATGAATGATCTCCCTATACTTTATATATAGGGAGAACGCTGGCAACTGTGTGTAGCCACATCTTTGAAAAATGGCAGGCAGAATCATAGTTTTTGTCTCATTTTTCAAACATTGGTACAGTGTGGACTGCACTTAATAGACTAGGAAGAGTCAGCCCAGGGTACCAGGCTTAATGCTAGCCACACACTGGCCTGATGTTTGACTTTATATGAACATCAAAATGTTTTTTCTAGACTGTTTAATTGTGGTCAATATTAACCCTTGAAGTGTCACAGAACGTATAGATACGTTCTGAGGATAAAAGGCTCAAACTGCCACAGAACGTATATATACAGTCTGTGGCTGTCTCTTAAAACAAAAAAGATTTGTGTGTGCCCCCTAGATCCCCCATCAGTTTTGAATGAAACCGATGGGGGGATTGGGTTTAAAACAGCCTCAAAATGCGTGATTGTATAGGGATTCCCTTCCCCCTTTCTGACACTTACATTCTGGCAGAGGCGCAGCGGAAAGGGAAACCCTGTGACGTCATCGGACATCCTGGGCTTCCCTTTATTCTTCCACCAGTTCCTCCCAGGTGGTCCAGTGCAGTAGTAATCTGCAACTGGTTCCGATCGTGGATTACTACTAAGAGGTTTTTTTCTAAGTCTTTGCTACTTACATGCTACACGTGGGAGATTGCGGGTTTTTTTTACTTGTCAAGTGGGTTTAGGTAGTATTTCAACCTTCTTCAAGGTTGAAATCATTCTTATTTGATTTTATCAAAAATCTCCTAAAAGCACTAAGTTCTATGGATGACAGCGTCTGGAATTCTTATGTATGTTTGAAAGCATGGTACCGTACATAGCTGAAGGTGTTGTAGATTCCAAAATATAAAGTTCATGTGGGATTTTCCAACTTTACGGCTGTTTTCTTTGAAAAAGTGAGGCTGTTCAAATACAGAGTACTTGATTTTTTTTCTTGTATTGCACTTGTGCGCTTTGAGTTATTTGGTGGCCACATTTCTCTGTGCACCCACGCATATGTTATATCGTTTGATTCAGTACATGTGGGAGATTGACATTTAGTGTTTTTTTTATTTGTGGGGGGCATTTCCAAGGTTAGGGGCTGTTTCCTTTGAAAAAGAGTACACTATTCAAATTAAAGAGCACTTTGATTTTTTCTTGTAATTCCATGTGCATGAATGAGTTAGTTGGTGACCATGTCTCTCTGTACACCCATGCATATGGCATACCGTTTGATTCAGGACTTGTGTGGGAGATTGACATTTTGTTTCAACCTTGAATCATCTTATTTTATTTTCTACAAAATCTTCTAAAAGCACAGAGTTCTTTGGATTTGCATCTGGAATTCTTCTGCATGTGTGAAAGTATGGCACTGTTACGTAGCTGAAGGTATGTACATTCCAAAAATATATGGTTTGTGGGGGGTATTTTCAAGTTTCAGGCTGTTTCCTTTGAAAACCTGTATGCTGTTCAAATAACAGAGCAGTTTGGTTTTTTCTTGTAATTGCACTTGTGCATACTTCCCATTTGAATTAGTTGGTGGCCATGTCTCTGTCTGCACCCACACATATGGCATACCGGTTGATTCAGGACATGTGGGAGATTGACATTTAGTGGGTTTTTTGTTTGTCAAGTGGGTTTAGGTAGGATTTCAACCTTTGAACTGTTGTATTATATCATCACAAAATCTAAAAGCATGGTGTTCTATGGGTTACTGTTTCTGGAATTCTTCATTTATGTTTGAAAGTACAGCACCGTTATGTAGCTAAAGATGTGTAGATTCCAAAAATATATAGTTTGTGGGGGGTATTTCCAAGTTTCGGAGCTGTTTCCTTTGAAAAGGTGTAGGCTGTTCAAATTACAGAGCACTTGGATTTTTTTCTTATAATTGCACATGTGCATGCGTCCCATTTGAGGTAGTTGGTGGCCACGTCTCTGAGTGCATCCACGCATATAGTATACCGTTTGATTCAGGACATTTGGGAGATTGATATTTGTTAACTTTTTTTTTTATTACTTAGGGGTTTGGCAGGATTTTTAACTTTGAAACTTGTTTTTTCTTTATTTTTTCCGAAAATCTGCTAAAAGAGCAAAATTCTACGAAGATCTGCACACACACCATTGATGGTATCAATGAAAAAATGACACAGTTGATTAGCTGAAGGTGTGTAGAATATGTAGTTTGGGGGGTATTTATGAGTTAGAGGGGTGTTTAGATCTGGAAAGTTGCTATTATTGGGCCACTTCACATTGGCTCACTTTGTGAATAGAGGCTTCCATGTCTGTGTGTGTAATCATGCATATGGCATACCGTTTAATTCAGGACATTTGGGGGATTTATATTTGGTAACTTTTTTTTACTTTCCATGGGGTTTTTGCATGATTTCTACCTTCGAAATTTGATTTTTGTTAATTTTTTCAGAAAATCTGCGAAAAGTGCAAACTTCTATGAAGAACTGTGGCCACACCATTATTGGTATTAATGAAAAAACTACAGCATTCCATAGATGAAGGTGGGTATAATCGAGCAATATATAGTTTGTGGGGAAGTTTTTGGGAGGAAAACTGCAGACTGTTCAAATCAGAGTTGGCTGAATATTTTTGCTGTTTTGAGCCATCGTGCATTGTCTCACTCGTGCTTTTTGCTTTCACGTCTGCATGTGTAACCACACATATGGCATACAGTTTGATTCAGGAAATTTGGGAGATTGATATTGGTAACCTTTTTTTACATTCCATGGGGTTTTTGGCATGATTTCTACCTTCAAAGTGGGTTTTTGTAATTTTTCAGAAAATCTGAAAAAGTGCGAAATTCTAAGAAGAGCTGCGCCCACACAATTGATGGTATGAATGAACAAACTACAGCGTTAGAATAAATAGTTTGAGCACAAACAAAATTTAAATTCTGCTGGCACTGAAAGGGTTAAAGCATAATATCAAACATAAAATGTTTGGCCCAGGTCGCTTGTTAGTTGAAACAAGTAATAGGTATGGTTCCTTTTCTATAATCGGATCTTTTCCTGCATATTCAAGCGCTAATACCATTTATAATTGAATAACCTACTAAGTTGTCAGTTTTACATGAATTCCTGGGTTAAAAAGCCTTTCCTGTGGATTGTCACAAGATAGTCAGGTGGAAGGAAACTTTATTATAAACAGGCTCTCACTGCTTACTTACCAGAATATTTCCTCTGTGATACCAAAGTACCAAGCATTTCACAATGATTCCGGTGATTGCTGCTTAAACAATTTACAATATTTATGAGTCAAGACCATTAAAAAGGTGTGAATGTTGTGAGAAACCAGGATTTGTAACTTGTGAACTGATCTATTCAGGGCTATGTCTCTTTAGAAGGAATGTCTTGGTGGGCCAATACTATCTGGAACGGTATCTTCAGAAATTTACTTCACCACATTTAATTACCTTTTCAGCTATTTCTGGCCTTTAATGCCCATACACATGTGATCTAGGTTGCAAATTCATAGTCAGATTTCGAGAGAATTTGATTGTGAGTTTGACCGAGGTGTGCATAAACAGGAACGATCTTTATATTTTAGATTGAACAATCATTTGTTGCTGTTGCCCACATATACGAAAATTATGCCGTGTATGTATTATAAGGAGCCAATAATAATCCAATGGAGAATTTCTTTCAACATCATAGGTTACAATGCTGGTGGCGGTAGCAGGGGCATGCCTGCAGGGGCCCATCACCCACCCACCCCCGCGCGATTAGCGGCCAGGCCCTCCTTCCTCCAAGATCTCTTGCACATATCTACCACAAAATAGATTCACTTAATCACCTAATTGCTTAAGTTTGGGCAAAAGAGCCACATATATATTTAATTTAAACCAGACCTCCTTAATGCTATTTCGCTAAAAGAAGAGTTAATCCTTCAGTCCTTCAAGCTAAAACTCCAGAAACCTACAGTTCTAAATTTAAAATAACACAACTGTAGTTCTAAGTTTAAAACATCATTAGCTATTTACAAATGTACATTATTATTCTGTATAAATAACCTAAAAATGTATAATTTTGAGGCTGCTGTATAGCCTCTTCACTGTTGCTTGTAACACTTTTTGGATGGCCAGATTTCCATTTGGCTGACATTTGACCAGGGGGCTAAAAGAAACAGCGTGAGGCAGCATCAAAGGTATAGCCCCTTCTCCTATGCAGGCCCATCCCTTGGGTCGTCGTGCCAGTGGATGTGCTGTCTGTGGGAGGGCACGCACATTGGAATGCACGCCTTTACATTTTCCTAATTGGGGTTTCCCACTGACAATTCAAGGAGAATAACCCAGAGAAGATTGGGGAGCTGCAACTTTTGCTACATGCTGTGGCACTAAGGTAAACCTTTTAGGTACTTTTTCTGGGTACTTTAAAAGGAAAGGGTTGGAATTGGGACTACCGTAGTACACCCAGGCCAATATTTTAGTTGGATTGGCTGTATGATTGTGTGATTGACTGTGACTTAGGACCCTTGATTTTAGAGCAAAAACCTTTCAATAAAATTACTGATGGGACAATTGACCCTCATTACTTAAAGGACAAGCTTCAGAACAACAATCTTTCCGAGCGAGAGCAACTTATTAGGAAGCAGTAATGTGTGCCTGACCTCTATTTTGATATGGTTGTTGGGATTTTATAACATTTCAATTTTGTGTTTTAATTTCCAACTTCCCAGTATCCACAGTGTGGTCACTGGCCATTCTGTTCTTTACACATGTTCAGTCCTAAGATACGCAGGAACCTATTACAGTTGGTCACACCCACTAGTAGCCTCTAGCGGATCCTTTTACAGGCCAGATTAGGCAAGGGAGCATGTGACTGAGGTCAGGGGTGTGGCCAGACACTGCACATATACAAAATTATTCATTCAGTTTGTTCAGGGGGTTACATTTACGTAGTGGTAATTTACAGTTTATAATGTTTCTAGAGGGCATATTTTCAGATTTTTTTCAGTGTACAAATTTGGGTTTAGTTCTCCTTTTATTGCAGAGATTGCAGAGAAGGTTGGGGCAAAGAGCTTAATTGGTGCCCCCAACTGCAAGTGAACTATATGGCCTAGATATATGGCAGAATTTTAATTAAAAAGCAAAGGTACAGTCAAAATGTCTTTAGTATTTAGTTGGATCAAATGGACTTTTAGGGGCATATTTATAAAGGTCCGTTAATTTTTCGCCAATGTTATCGCCAAAATCAGACTATTTATAAAGCATCCATTTCCATTTACCAAGTCTGAAGTGCAGCACGCTGTTCTCAGTGCGAAGGGCTCCCCCATTTCACAGGCAGGGACCCTGCAGCTCAAAACCTGGACCCCTCCTCCCCGGCACTTTAAATTGCCCTTGTTGCACTTACAAGTGCCTTTGGGGCTTTAGGGCCGCTTGAAACAGGGACCCCCCTCCTAGGCACTTATAAGTTTCCTTGTGGCACTTATATGTGCCTTTGTGAAAATAGAATACACTATAGCCGCTCATTGCTGCAAAAATTGGCTTTATATATACGTCCAAAATAATGATCGCTTTGTGGTAATGTGCGGCAATAGCAAAACAGTGATTTTAGCCATTGTTTCAAAATATGCCACTTTTGAAGACATTTCACCAGTCATCCGACTTGCTTTCTCAATTCAAAATGCTAAAACTTGTTGGAAGTAATTTTATGTTGACATACTTCCCTTGGCCCCAACCCGTAATATTTTAATATGAAACTAGTTATTTAATCAGATTTTTCTTAAGTATCATTATTCCAGCCTATATAGTGACGAGTGAAAGAGAATCCCAATGACACATTAGGATTGAGTAATGCACCCACGACTTAAACACAAAAGTAAAAGGCAAGGCAGTCTTATGACTTATTATCATGAATTATCATCTGACTCAGTTCATGAAAACTGGAAAGCATTCAAAAAAAGATTAACAGTGTTTGGTATTTGCTGAAATTATAACAGGCAAATTATAACAGGCAAGGAACAGCTGTTGGTAAATAGCAGCTTGGCTCTTATATTTATTTTAAAGGACAACTATAGCCCCAGATCAACACTCTTTCAGTTGGAAAGGCACCTTAATATAAAAGCATTAATGATTTACTCAGTTTGATATGGTTTTTGGGAAATTTACTTTTCTAACATGGGTTTTTTATTTTATTTTCCAGCATTCCAGTATCACACAGTGTGGTCACTGACCATTATGTTCTTTACACATGTTCAGTCCTAAGATACTGCAGGAACCTGTTACAGATGGCCACACCAACTAGTAGCCTCTAGCCAATGCTTTTACAGGACAGGTTAAGCAAGGGACCATGTGACTGAGGTCAGGGGTGTGGCCAGTCACTGTACATACAAGCCCAGCGCACCCCTTTAACTGGAAGAAAGAAAGATTAATCTGCTTACTGCGCACACAGTCCTGCACACACAGTCCTTAACACAGCACAAACAATCCTTATTTTCAAACTTTCACACACACCATACAACCATCAAATGATTAAATGTCCTTCTTTTTCTATGTCCTTGAGATCAAGGTCCTTTAGAGCAAGGGACTTATACGTTCCACTCTAGTTCGTTTCACTCACAGGAAACTTCCTTTTTTAGGTCCAAACCACAGGCCCAACCAATTTGAATCCTATTTAACTAATAGGCCCCAGCCCCCACACCAATTAGTGCAAGAGCCAGGAACAGAGGGAAAAAAACAAAACACTTATTAACCCTTTCACAACTTGTTTGTGATTACAACAGGTGCAATACTAGAATATAGAAGCCCAGCACATCCTTTTAACTGGAAGAAGGAACGATTAATCTGCTTACTGCACACACAGACCTGCACATACAGTCCTTAACACAGCACAAACAATCCTTATTTTTAAACTTTCACACACACCATACTTTAATGCCATTTACTGTAGTGGGATTTTACAGTTTATTGGTATTTTTAAAGAGGATATTTTCAGATTCTGGAGTGTAAAAATTTGGGTTTAGTTGTCCTTAAAGATTTTTAAGTGAAAAAAACCCAGAAAATCTGATAGAAAAAACAAAATCTCATATCTGTTTTTCTTTTCTAAAAGGTGTATTAAATAGCAAGCCTAACAATATAGTTATATTAAATAACAAGCCCAACACTACTTTTAAAATTAATTTGTATTAAATTTAAGTATACTAAAAAGTAGTTCACAGGCTAAACACCTAAAGTTGCTAAGCCAAAAGGAGTATTCAAAATTATTGGAACCAATGTTCCCTCTAATTTTTAATTGGCTGTGTGCACAGATACATATTTTCTGCATGCATGGAATTTTGTGTGCTACACCCTGCATCACTTGTTTTCCAGCAGATTATTGTGTACGCATCACTTTAACCCATGTGAGTAGGCCTTTAGAGTTGTGTGTGTGTGTGTACACAAGTGTACAGCTTAGAGTGAACACTGATTGGAATGATATAGCAAATCAGAGAGATGTTTTTTAGTGGCTGTAATAAAACGTGTCGAAAGTAGCCCTAGTTTGCATTTTTTTCAGAAAATAGTCCAAGGTGCCTCCAGTCTTTAGGGATGCTTATGGGATTTATTAATAAACATTCCTAAAATAGATATTTTGCCTTATGTCAATAGATGCAAAATCCTTGATAATACATTTTTAAAAATGGCCTTTTTGGGACTTATCTTTCATGACATTACAAATTATAATTTTTTACCCTAATTTTGTGCTCTATTATGATGGCAGATTAACTAGGGAACTGCAGTAGAACCGTATAACAGAATTTAAAACATGTTTTGTGTGTGTAGATAAGATATTCTTATCTCTCGGGTGCAGCTGTGTAACAAAATAGTTGGGAGTAGTTGTACTTTTGGTTTTGTACATTACAAGCCTTTTTCCTCCTCAACATGCAACATATGAATTTAAACATTAACAGGGCTATGTATCAAAGGGCGCTATTGTAGAAACTTTAGTGTATAGTGTTGGATTTTCACGTTAATGTGGGTAACAGGATAATACATTCATTTATTGTATGTTAGTTTTTGGATACATGTGTGTTATGGAAGTGTTTAACCATCTATTGCACGATAGCACAGTGTACTGCTGTACCTATTGCAGTGTCCTGCCTATTATAGCCCCCAGATGTAAACAAAAATGTGATGACATTTCTATATTTGTCCAGATAAGACCAAAAACATCATAGGGTAGAAAATCATCATTTTTTTAATGACGATTTTCTACACTGCTTGCAGCTCTTAGGCAAAAAATGGAATTACAGTCTAATCCTCATGCAAACAATTGATAAATTGCTTTGCACAACTTTTAAGACAGAAATCATACTTAGCACCCGTTGATAGATAGACCTCTTAAAGTTTAAAGGGCATGTCCACCCCAAAACTGAAATTTAACCCACTACTAGTCCCAGTGTGTAGTGTTAAAAAATCCTTACCTTACATATCTGCTCCTTATGGTTCTCCCGCGGTGTCTGCACAAAGTCCAGGAAACTCAACAGTAGGAGCTGTCTTCATGCCAAAAGAATTTTGCCTCTAATCTGTCCTCCTGGAAGTGACATACACAGGGGAGCCCTCCCCCCTCCATCCATGGTGCCCTACCTTTAAACACTTTTCACATATTGTAGGTGACCCTAGACCACCTTCAAACCATTTTGTTTGTTAAAAAAAGCAGCAGAACTCTACTTACAGTCCTTCGTTCAACTGCATTCTGTATTACCGGCAGCCACGTCTGTGATTGGCTGAGTGGCTGCCAGTCTGGCCCCCTGCTTGCAGTTCAGGCAAGCAGAGGGCCTGGATCAGAATGCTGGTGGATCGAAGGATTGTAAGTTCTGCAGCTTTTTTCAACAAACATATCTAGTGGTTGGGGGTGGGCTAGGGTCACTACAATATGGACATACTGTTTAAAGGAAAATCTCTCATATACTGTTTGCTGACTGAATTGATCCTAAAGAAAAGTTCTTATTTATTTTTCTCACACCCCCGCTACAAATGGAATGACCATATTATTTCTACTGTCTTGCTTTTCACCTTCACTGGTAGTATTTGTGTTCTTTTCTTTCCTCCTTCTTCCAGTTTTGACAAAGGCTCATAACGGATATTCACAAGCAAACAATAACAGCAGCAGCTCATGTGAATTTAGTAGAATAACTGTTTAGTAAAATATTTGTACTATATAGTTATTCTAGATTTATACAAGTGTGGAATATTGCTGTTGTTGTTTACATATGTACAGGGAGATTCAATAAAAGCTCTTGTCATTAAAATGGTGCTAATTTTGCCCCAACCAATCAGATATTATTTAACATTTGAAAGCTATCTGATTGGTTGGGGCAAAATTAGCACCATTTTCAATGATAAGAACTTTTATTGATTAACCCTGGTTATGTTTTAACATAGTTTGCCTTCACCTCTTTTTATTAAAGGACACCCTCCATATTGACTTTCATTTATATGGTAAGGAATACCTTCCCACCTCCAACCACTAAGTTAGAATATTAAAAAACGCTCCCAAACTGTACTTACATCTCCTGGTTCCAACGTCGCTCTGGTCTGGCTCCCCTGCCTGTCGAAAATAAAAGCAGAGGGCCAGACAGGCAGCTGCGGCTGTGATTGGCTGAGAGGCAGCCAATCACAGCCGCGATTGCCAGCAATGGAGGAGACGCTGGCAGCCGGGAGCTGTAAATACAGTTTGAGAAAGATTTTTTAACTTTTAACTTAACGGTTGGGGGTGGGAGGGTTTGCCCTACAATATCTATGAGTGTTTTCATGCTAGGGGAGATTTTTGCAGAGAGGGATTGGGAGGGAGGGGGGTGAAAGGGCTCCTGTGCGCCTGTCAGCATCCCTCCCGGAGGAGAGACAGAAGGCAGCAACGTTTGGACAGGAAGATAGACACTACTCTGCACTTTTCTGGACTTTGGACATGGATTGCAGAAGAACCATAAGGAGCAGGATTGTTTTTAAACTGTATAGTGGGGCTAGTATGGGGTTAAAATTTAGTTTAGGGATGGACATGCCCTTTAAAGCAACTGTGTGGTTCTGTAAAACTTTGAATTTGGCTTGAGAGGCCACATTTTGGAGGGGAATGTGTGTCTCTGTGATGCAGGTTGTAAACGTAATAATCTTGCTATGGCAGTTAAAGGGTATCTTCACCTTCAGTAAAAAACTTTTTCTGTATTGTAGGGGACCCTAGTCCACCCCCAACCCCCATGTTCGTTTGCTAAAAAACTCATTAGGAATGTACTTAAAGAGCTTCAATTCCCTGATGTTCTGATCCGGCTCTCTGCTTGCAGGAAATTGCAAGCAGGGGGCCCGGACTGGCAGCCATGTCTGTGATTGGCTGAGAGGCAGACAATCACAGATGCAGCTGCCAGCCGTGCTGTGGGAAGTGCAGGGGGAACGAAGCGATGTACATTTCTGATGAATATTTTGGAAAATAACATGGCGGTTGGGGGTGGGTTAGGGTCCCCTACACTACAGAAAAAGGGTTTTAAGGTAGGGCACCAGGCAGCAAAGAGGGACCCAGCGGGAGGGAGGAAAGGTAAGAGGCAGATACCTTTTTACACACAGACAGCTCCTGCCCTTCACTTTCTGGGACTTTAGATAGACACTGCATGAGAACCATCTGGAGCAGAGGAGTAAGGTATTTTTTTAACACTATACATTGGGGCCTGCATTAGGGAAAATTTTAATTCTGGGGGTGGACATGCCCTTTAAAGAGGGCATTTAAACTTGATAATAAATTCTGATTAAATACATTTATTTTATAATATAAACTTGTGTATGTGCACAAAGAGACCACCTGAAAAACAGGTGGGAAATTGTTTGGGTTATGACTGTGTGAAGAAAGCAGGACCGAAAGTGTACAGAGCAAAAATTTCAGCATATAATGGTGCAGTAAGGGCAAGGCCACACTGCAACGCAAGCGCAATCGCAATTGCGATTTCTTCAATAGGTATAGGAAAAGCAAAGCATAGCATGCGATTGCGATTAAAAATGCAGAATCGCAATCGCAACGCACCCAAAAACGTGCGGTTTTTTTTCCGTTGCCGTGTTTTCAATGATTTTTAAAAAACGCAAGCACAAATACAAAAAAAACGCAGCAGTGTGGCCTAGCCCTAAATGAGTGTGTTTTAAGGTGTGGGCTGTATTTAGGGGTGTGGTTACTTTGCTTTTATTTTGTAATTTTAAGACTTTTATTTTCAAATTGTATATGTTTATCAGAAACAAATAGAGAGATGCAATAAAAGTTCTTAACGTTAAAAATTTTACTAATTTTGCCCCAACCAATCAGATCCAGGTAATGAACACTAATTATGTCTGCAATACAGCTGAATGCAATCAAGAGACAGCTAATTAGTAAGGTCTGTGACACAGCTGAATGCAATTAAAAGACAAATAATCAGCACAGATTAGGACTGTGACACAGCTGAATATACGTAGTGTTGATTATGCCTTCAACATAGCCCATTATAGAGTTCAGCATTGAGTCAGGTACCCACGGGTTTTCCGATCCATGAGTGAGTTTGAATGAATTGCGGTTTAGGTTGATGTAGAATGCTGTGGGTGTGGGTCAGGTAGCAAGTGTGGGTCGGTTAATTTTGGGTGTGGGTCTGGTTGCAGGTATGAGAACCCCCAACCCAGAAGCAAAGAGTGTTGGGTGTGGGTAGTAATTTTGCAGGACCACACAGGACTCTAATGTGAGTGCCTGCATATGCTGTAAATTTTAAAGGGCATGTCCACCCCCAAAACTAGAATTTAACCCACTACTGGCCCTTCTTTATAGTGTTAAAACATTCCTTACCTTACTCCTTTGTTCCTTATGGTTCTCCTGCAGTGGCTGTTCAAAGTCCCAGAAAGGGAAGAGTAGGAGCTGTCTGTGTGTCATCCGGTCCCTGCTTTATCCTTCTTCTCCCTGAGGACTCTGGCATGCACAAAAACAAGCATTCCAAGCTCAACAACAAGTACACCCGAACAATGAAGCTGAACAAGGACACAACCAATCACAAACAATGGATACAGTCACCAGCTGTAACCCTGGATAGTCTGTGTGTTCAAAAAGACACCTGCTTTGCATGTGTTTAGAGATTCAACACAAACACTTAAGGCATTCCACACCCTTATTGCGCTCACAGTGAAGGGCATGTCCACCTGCAAAATAAACTTTTAACATAATGTAGATAACCCTAGCCCACCCCCAACCACTGTGTTTGTTTGTTAAAAAAGTGTGCAGAACTCTACTTACAATCCTTCGATTCCCCCACCCCCCCCGGACTCTGATCTCGGCCCTATGCTTACCGGAACTGCAAGTAGGGGGCCAGACCAGCAGTCACATTTCTGATTGGTTGAGAGGCAGCCAATCAGAGACGTGGCTTCCACAATACAGAACACTGGGGGAACGAAGTATTGTGAATAGAATTCTGCAACTTTTTTTAACAAATGGGCTAGGGTGCCCTACAATGTGTGACCAGTTTTTAAAGGTAGGGCACCTGGCAGCAAAAAGGGCTCAAGAAGAATGGAGGAAGTGGTGGAAAGGGCTCCCCTGCACATGCTACTGTCCTCTCAGAGGACAAGGAGGAGGCAGAAACCTTTCACACAGGAAGACACGAATCATAAGGAGCAGAGATGTAAGGTAAGTTTTTTTTTTAACACTACACAGTGGGGTCAGTATGGGGTTAAATTTTAGTTTTGGGGGTGGACATGCCCTTTAAGTACCATTTAACAGTCTTAAGCTGAAATAGTGTTTTCCTTTGTTCCTGAGAAACATTTATTTTTTACAAATCATAGACGTGGTATTGGAAGTGGTATCGCATGAACGAATATATCAAGCTCATTTATGCTATAGCAATTCTATATCTTGTGGTTGGCTACTAATCAAACTTATCTTTCTGCTATGCTTTGCCCATCCACTAACTTGTATGCTGTTTGGATTTGATGTAGTGTAAGCATTAACCTCTCTGGGAGACTATACAGTGCTTAAACCGACCCTATTTAATACATGCTAGAAGTGGGTTGCATGGAGGGGCACCTGTTTTATCTCTTTTAAAGGGTATCTCCACTGCTAAAAGTCACTTGGGTTGTAAGGATAGATATGTGTAAGGTGGATATGTACCTGCAGTATCCTGTGTCTTTGAGCAGTAGTTTAGAAGAAATCCAATGAGTTTGTCCCAGAACGCTGTGGATGGTGCAGGTCCGCCCACTTTCATTGACTGCCTGCATGTAAAATGTCCGACGCCCGTTTTCCTTTAGTGCATGCGCAGAATGTGAGAGGATCCGTCGGGACTGCTGTCTGGTCGAACACGCGCGCACGCACACACACACACTCCAAGCTACACTGATTAATGGAGGAATAATCACATGACCATCACAGCAGCACACACACACACACTCCAAGTTCACTGATTAATGGAGGAATAATCACATGACCATCACAGCAGCTTGCTGACTTCACTAATTAATGGAGGAGTAATCAGGTACTTCCTTTTTCTCTCTCCCACTCCCTCCCATACCAGATTGCCTCATATTCCCAGCATCCCCTATGAAATCAATCTTAGAGTTAGACACAAACAAATCTTTATTAAAAACAACACAAGTTCCCCTGTATTTGTTACAGTAGTGTGGGAAGAGGGTTTAACTTTTCCTCCCCTGTCTCTCTCTGCATAATCACTGTAAAAATGAACTTAGAGAGTCAGGGGAAAGGATTGCTTACTGCAGCCAAGTGGGTGTGTCTGCTACCATGATGATGCACATTGAGTGACAGCACTCCCAGCACAGGGGAAGACACACCCCAGGAACCTGCACAACTTTCCCATGCTGCTGCAATCAAACGAAAGGGAATTCTGGGGAAAAAAGGTAGGGGGAGGGTTGGGGGATGGTGTACTTTAAAATAAACCAAAAAAAAAAATGCTTTTTCCTCAGTGGAGATACCCTTTAATGACTAAAGCTAGGTACACACCTAGCGATTTTTCCTCCTGACCGACCATTCAATACTTTCGAACGGTCGGCCAGGAGAAGGACTGTCGATCGCGGCAAAAAGCAGCGCGTCCGATAGTCACCGCGACCGATCGTGCGTCCATAGAGGACCGCACGATCAGACGAGGTTTTCCACCCTGTCCGATCGTCCTTTCGTGCGATTCGGACGAACGGTCTGCGGACATGGGCACATTCGAAGGCGATAATTTCAGTCGTCCGATCGACCGATACACTGAACTATCGGTCGATCGGACCGAAATATCTAATCGTGTGTACCCAGCTTATGACTCTATATCTGCTTTTTCTCTTTCAGCTACCAGCTATCTAAGTTTTGATTCTGGGGATGCCCAGTTTAGGTGTTTGATATTGGGCTAGGGTTAACTATTTATAGTTATATTTGTTCTTGTTTTTATGTGGATTGCTAATCCTATATAATAAAAGCGTAGATGTGCGTCCCTGAGTCTGTGTGTGTGTCTTTTCCATTCTGCGCATGTGCGTGAGCATCAATGAACGTCCACATTAATGGGATCAGAAATGGTGACTCATTGAAGAAAGAAGCACATGGCGAGGAGGAGGAGTCTAGCACCTGTTTTATATACGGGCTTAACTGTCTAATAAAGTATAATGGTTTTTGGTGGAACTTGTTTGGTTAAAGTTTATTTGCCCATTATCCATTTGTATCTATGGAGAGAGGTTATATAGAGATAGTTTCTGGTTTGAGAGCCTCCTAGGAGTAAAGTGCAAGAAACATGTCAGTTACATTTATTTTTAATAACATCCTCATATTATTACACACTTATTTAGGAACATTATTAGTGCTAACATAAACATATCTTTATTGTAGATTGACTGTTCAATTTCTGTAGATGTTTTTTTAGATTGTTCAATCTAACTAAAAAAAAATTTTTGGGGCATATTTATAAAGGATTGTCTTTTTCGCCAAATAATTAGCGCAGCACATCCCAGCGAAAATGCGCCATTTGGGGCTTCGTTTCGCCATATTTATAAAAAAGCGAAAAAAACACATTCGCAGCTGAAAAAGGCAACGGGCGCGATAAAGAGCGAAAATTATCGCACGAAAACTTAACGCATCTAAGAAGACTGCATTGTAAAGCCATTCGAAACCAAAAAGCCCACTAGAAAATGATGTCAAGTTCAAAATGGCCACCTCACATTTACCAAGAAGTCAGCCATGTCTTATTAATTGTATTTCTCAATTGGAATACAATTTTCTTTGCACTGCACATTCGCCTTTCTAATGCGCGTTCGCCTTTCTAATGTGTGTTCGCTTTTCTAATGCGCGTTCGCTTTTCCAGGCATATTCCATTATAATGTGCGTTCGCCTTTCTAATGTGCTTTCGCCTTTCTAATGTGCGTTCGCCTTTCTATGCGCGTTCGCTTTTCCAAGACATATTACATTCTAATGCGCGTTCGCCTTTCTAATGTCGCTTTTCAAAGGCATATTACACTCTAATGCCGATCGCCCTTCTAAGGCGCGTTCGCTTTTTCAAGGCATATTACCCATTAGAATGCCTTTTCGCTCAAAAATGACTTTTCACCACCTTCAGGGTCGCGCTAATCTTTCGCTCTTTTTAACGCAAAAACCACCTTTCGTGCTCTTTTATAAATCGCGTTATGCCTTTTTGCTCCTTTTTCGCTAAAATTAACCCTGCGAAGTTAGGCGAAAAGGGTTTAGCGATAGCTCGCGGAAACGGTTCGCCATTCGTTAACGCTACCTTTATAAATAGCGTTAACTGTCTTTTTGGCGAAAACCCATGCGAAAAGCGAATGCGAAAACATTTCGCTACTTTTCGCTCTTTTATAAATATGCCCCTTTGAGTAAATTGTGTTTCTAATAGCTTTCCATGATTGACAGATTCGGAGTTGGTTATGACACTTCTCAAAAAAATGAATTCACACAAAAACCCAAGCTCTTCTCATCTGTTTTATTTATGGTTGTAACATAGTAACTATACTTTTATTTAAACGCATAATGGTAATTAAGAAGGCATACATAGCCTTTGTTTGCAGATTGACTGTAGAATTAATATTTCATGCATTCTCCCATAAGAGAGACCTACAGAGCAGACTGCATGTTTTCTTGCATGAGGTAAAAGTGATTTATTTTTTAACTTGATCTTTCATATTCTAAGTAGCTTGTGGATTCACAAAATAATGAGATATGCCATTGTATAATTTTCCACTGTTTTATATCGTAGATATGGTACCATGTACAGTTATTTAAGGATATTAGAAGTCACAAGGGAGTTCCGTGAGGAGGCCGCAGGCTGAGTGCTTTTATACAGGACACAGAACTTCAAGGTGACTTCTAATATCCTTAATTTACATAAGGGGTACACTAATCTCTATATAAAACAGTGGAAAATTATACAATGGTAGCCGTATAATTTAGAGATTATCTGTTATAATTTTAAGGCATGATTATGCTCACCACCTTCTTTTATAGCTCTGACACTATCTGTCCCCCCTGCTGCTCTTGTGCTCTTAACACCACACACCTCCGTCTTTTCTATCACCCCCCCCCTCCTGCATAAACAACTATGTAAATGTCTCTTCCACACCCTCTGTCCTGCACAAACAAACTTTTTTTTACTCTACTCACCCTGCACTTGTAACCTTCTGTTACATTGGTCGCAAATTCCCTTCCCCCGCGGCTAATACATCTCTACCTTGGTCTTCCAGCCAGGAAGTTGTTTATGATGCAGATGATTTCCAGCTGGCTGTTTGCAGAGTTAAATGATAAGTGCACTGTAAAATCAAGTTTAGTTAATAATAAGATGTCGTTTAAAAAATTACAAGCACGTATTTGGAGGCTAAGGGAAGAGGCTAAGCAAGCAACTCTCGAGGGAGGAGCTCACCAGCCTTACCTTCACATCCAAGATGTCACAAACTTAACAGCCATACAGGTAGGCTCAGGAGGGACCTAGGGGGGAATAAAAAGGGGTGAAAACATTTTAAAGCGCATCTTACTATTAAACTAAACTTGATTTTACAGTGCACTTATCCTTCTTCCTACACTACAGGTGTGTCCTGTAGTTCCTGGTTATAATCTGCTACTACGTAGTAGACGCCGATTGTACGCTTATTATTTAGTTTGATCCCAATCAAGGGGTATATTATAGACATATTAACATGTATTGATACTGTACAATTATAATTCTAGAAAAACTTATTTAATAATTCCTTTTAACCTTAAAGGGTATCTCCACTCATAATATTGACTTTGGGAATCCAGTTTCTATGAAGAACGGGAGGTAAAGGAGCTGTGCCTTACCTTCCGTTCTTCAATAGAACAAACAGGAGCAGGAGAACGTCCTGCACGTTCGCTCCCCGGCGTTAGTCTGACAGGTCCCGATGGACCTTGTCTTCTATGTGCATAGATCGCGCATGCGCATAGAAGGCAAGGTCGTCGGAACCTGTCAGACTAAGCACCGGGGAGTGAGCGAGCGGGTAAGTTTCTTACTCTCTCCTGGCTCTGTTTTTTCATTGAAGAACGGAAGGTAAGGCACAGCTCCTTTACTCCGTTCTTCAATAGAACTGGATTCCCAAAAGTCAATATTATGAGTGGAGATACCCTTTAAATAACCATAACATTAAAATGTCAAGACAATTTTTAGTATTTTCTGTTTGCTTGCAGATCATATACAAGTAAATTAGCCTATGTGATCTTTGCCAATGTGGTATGCAAATAGCTGCCTAATACATGTGTACCTGGAAAACCAGTCATGTCAAACATTATTTTCAGTTGACTGTCCAACCCCATCCAATCCTCTCACAATATACAAGCTTTTGAAAACCTATTTAAGGTGTGTATTGCACATATTTTTACTATATCAGTATTCTATACCTATGTTTCCAAGAAAATAATAATAATTTACAATAATATTGTTTACAACTAAGCAATTAATTAAAGGAATAGTCACTGCAATAGTGAACTATCCCTTTCTACATTGATTGAAGCCCAGGAGGTTAAGGAGCTATCCCTTACCTCCTGTTCTTTAATCAATTTTAGATAGCCAGGAACGAATTCAGAAGATTACCTTTCACACCATCCAGGTGGCCACTTGAAATTACTGACTGCTTCCTGCTTCTGTTACACTATAACGCGCATTATCGGGCATGAGCGTTATAGCATAAAAGAAGCAGGAAGAAGTCGGGATCTGTCAGGCCGCCGCTGGATCCGTGAAAGGTAAGATTTTGTAATGTTTTGCTATTTCACCAATAATGTGACTAAATGTCCTATAAGATCTAATGGGTTTAGACATCAATTACACAGCATGGTGGCTCATTGGTTAGCTTTAAAGCCTTGTTGCAGCACTATCATGATTCAAAGTTATATTTGCAACCAATTAATAAATTTGAATTTCCTCTTATTTGGGTGGGTTTGTACTGGGTGCTTCAGATTCTCCAACAATATTGTGTGTTGTAAAAGAGATTGTCCCATTGGAGAAAATCGCTTTATAAATGTTATTGCTCACTGGGGCAGGACCTGATGTAAATCAATAAAATATTGTTAGCACTGTGTGTGTAATGTTCTTGTTATATATATAAATCCAACACAATTCTGGCAAATAATTACCTATTTTACTTAAACAGAACATTGCAAACCCTGTATTATTGTAAAGGTTCTCATTAATCGGACATTGTGGATCGGGGTATTTCGTTAGATCAACTTCTTTCATATTGTCATACAAGTTGTATTGTTTGTGAATGTCCCATACATGCAGATCATGATATATATGGTATTCAGTTATAGGAATTGTGACTTTGCCTTATTTCAATCTAAATGTGAGGGCAAGCATGCTCAATAATCTCTATGAGGCAGCATTTGGAGAGGGAATTTCCCAAAATGCAGTTCACATACCAACTGTCACCATTTCAGAACAGCTACTATATATAACAGAAAACTTCTGAAATTAAGCCTTGATTGACAGCTGAAATGGAGGTTTTTCAGACTGGATATAGTCTGAAAAAATAAGGGGACAGATCAACACAAAAATAGTACAGTGATACTAGGGAATAATTATAGTTTGAGCAATGGGCAATAAAAAAAAAACAATTTCCGAGTGTACATATCCTTTAAAGGGCAAGTCCAGCCCCAAATGAAAACTTATACAGGTAAATCACCTCTCAAAACCCTAAACGGTAATAGTTTAAATCTGAAATATATAAGTCTAACCTGAAATCCTGCACAATGTCCTGTTTCCCCATTTTTGCTTCCTGATTCTTCCAGTTAGCAACTGTCAATTATGGATTTGACAGTGACATCACAGCCAATGACTAAATGTTAATCTCCTATCTGTCTTTCTGAGCATGCCCAGGCTCAGTACAGGCTCAGTACAGGTTTCTAAATTGCTCATTTTTCATGAGGCATCCATAAGCATAGCAGGCATACAGTAATGAATTCAGAGGACAAACTATGATATAAAACATATTTTATAGAGGCCATTCTTTGTAAATGATGATTTTGAGGGTGGAGTTGTCCTTTAAGCAGAGTACACACCAGCAGATTTTCTAGGCCAAACAAGAAATATTTCCGTGTATCAGTCACCATGAAATATATGTGGTTTTTGATAGCACCAGTGACTGATATTTGATTGCCCATTCTTCCGGATTGGACACACCGGAAATTCACGGACAATCATGTAGTCCTCCATGGACAGTGATTCGTCCCGGTTGACGTAGTATTATTACTGTATAAATGTCTCCTGAGCATTCTGAAAAGAAGAGACAGCAAAAAAAATTATAGGAAGATCTATGTAAAAAACATTCAAGATTAGATTTGCCAGAAGCATTGCTGTTCTGTATAAGCTTTTTGTTGAGATAATTGACATCTGACTGCACTTTAAACAAGTGTGCTAAATTTCAAACCAAGCAACCTGAGGTAAAGAGTATTAAACCACGTGTAATTTGTAAAGGACACAGATGATAACAGTATTCTTTATTAATTTTTTTTTATTACAGGAGACCTCTAGGTGACACTGATATAATCTGATGCACAATAATCATTGGAGTAGTTTTATGAGCAAGCAAGATAATTGTCTTGTATAAAGTGGGGATAGCTTCTAGGGAAAAAAAAAATTCGCCCTCTTTATAAAGCACTGGTAAGAGCTCACTTGAAATATGCGGTGCAATTTTGGAATCCCATATCAAAAAGGGAAATCTTGGAATGGAATTAGTTCAGAGAAGGGCAACTACAATAATAAAGGGGATGGAGGGACTTGACTAAGCAGGCCGATTAGACAAATATGGCTGTCTACACTGATAAGCATTGATTGTGTGGGGATATTATCACTTTATACAAGTATTTTAATCGGCCATATAATAAACTCTCTGGTGCATAGTTCACCAAAAGGTCCTTTCAGAGGACTGGTGGACTCCTAAAAGATAAGAAGTTTCATTTTTTTGGATGCCAGGATGATTCGCCCCACCCCCTTTTCAGCTGTTTTTTTGTCCTTCCTCTGGATTAACTGTTAGGTAGGCTTTAAATGTTGGACTAGATGGGCAGTCATGGAGGAGCATTGCATTTAGTTGTATGTAATACATAATGATGGGTAGATGAGTAGCTAAATCACTTTGAAGAGAGCAAGCTCTAATCAACTATTTTGTCCCTCATGCATATGCGAAAAATGTCTCTCATTCCCCTGAGTAGTTGTAAGATTGCACATACATAAACTCATGAAAAATTCTAAACCTCATAGGAGTTAATCAGGTTATTCATAAAAAATTCTTATCGTTTAAAATGGTGCTAATTTTGCCCCAACCAATCAGATGTTAGCTTTCAAATGTAAATAAGATTTGATTGGTTTGGGCTAAATAGCACCATTTTAAACGATAAGAACTTTATGAATCTCCCGAATGTGAGTAAGATTAAAATGGAAGATTTAGAGATTTTCAATTCTTTCTCACCTCAACTTATTTACTAAAAAATTTGAGTGAGCTAATATTTGGGGCTTTTTTCCAATTTACATGAAAAAATTATTTTGCCTATTAAAAAATGACAGAATCCCAACCAGGGAACCAAGATTACATAATATAACTGTGTGTGTAATTCTGTTAAACAGATTATAATCTGCCTTCTTAACAGCATTCTACAACAAAAATAACACCAAACATTAAATACAATTTTAGTTTTCTCTAAAGCTGGGTACAAACAGTACCAATCTGTAAGATTCTGTCATCTTTGAAAGATCTGGCACAACAATCACAAACCTTCTCCCTATATAAAGTATAGGGAGATTATTGGTGATGCCAACGCTCGCAAACAACTCCCTATACTTTAGTACAGGGGGAACCATGAACGAGAGAAATTTTCCGACTACCTTGTTGGCATTGAAACGGTGGGTACGGATGTATGCACATAACTGATGCAGGGCTGATTCCGGATATGGCCTTTATTATTAATGTTTGTACCCAGCTTTCTCAAAAGGCTTGATGGGATACACTGTGTACTGTGAGAGAGCCATGCTACAAAATTTTGGTACATTAAATTATACCTTTGTCAACATATTTTCATACATGCTCTAAAATATATTGTGCTGAGATTTAAATGTAATCATTGTACAGTAAAGAATATAATATTTATTTATTTTACATTCTATTACAATGTAACTGAAAAGTGCATAAAATAATTTATCTGGGAGTCCAGATTATGAATATAGATGAGCTGTGATAAAAATGTGCATTGCCAAGTATTGTAGAAAAGGGTAAGGTGGCCATACATGTTGAAATATTTTTAGCCAATACTCAGTATTGCCCATAAAAGTCATGTGTCTGGTGTCCTAACCAAAATTGGACCACATTTTTATTAACCAACCAAACTTGGCCGATAATATTGATGTGTGCATGGCCACGTTAGTTTAAATTGGATTCCTACTCATTACAGAAAACAAAAAACAAAACTTGTGGTTTTAAATAATACATTAATGGGTATGAAAATATGGTAAATTAAAGGGCATGTCCACCCCCCGCAAAAAAATATATACTAACCCCCATATTTACTTACCTCCCCGCAATCTCGAAGCTCCATTTACATACTTCTCTCCTCCGACGCCAGTTTTCAGTCCTTACCAGGCATGGTTGTCAAGGCCGTGGCTGACAGCTGCAACCGGAAGAAAGCTGGAATCAGGAGATGCTGGCTTTACAGCAGAAGAGAGAAGTGTGTACATTTCTGGTGGGTCCTATCAGCAGATCATCAACTACATGAAGGATTTTCAGCCGATACTGTTTTTTGTTGTCCAATTCTTTATTATGTAAGCACAAATTTTATAAAGTACTGCCCATTTTTCAGTCTGCCTGAACAAAGTATTGATCGGTCGGCAAAAATAACAGGGAGATTCATATAAGTTCTTATCGATAAAAATAGTGCTAATTTTGCCCCAACCAATCAGATCCTATTTAACATTTGAAAGCTAACATCTGATTGGTTGGGGAAAAATTAGCACAATTTTAACAAAAGAACTTTTATTGAATATCCCTGAAAGTGGTTTAGGCTTAAGAATGTTTACAATCTATGTAAAAATGTAAAAATTATTTATGTATTATCTTGCCTACAGGTTCACTCATCAGTCATTTGAGAGTAGTCAAAGAAATGTAACTGTAAAGACTCTTGAGGCCTAGAGTTGGAAACGTCTGTATGATTGTTCGTTTTTTTCTCATTTTCCCACAAATTTGCAGTAAACAATGCCTATCTCAAGTATTATCAGTAACTTGACATTGACATTTGCTATTGAGTAAATTGTTATTAGATTTTTAACATTTTCATTTAATAAGACATAACAATATACAATTTCTGATTTGCCTATGACCCTTTAACTAATACAGTGAGCTTCAGCTTAAAGGGCATCTATAGTGAAAAAACACAATTGAAAAGTTAAATTCATGTACTCTGCTGCCTTTCTCCTATCTCTGTCAGCGAGAGAGTTAAGGTTGGTACACATGATGCAATTTCAGTCCGATTGACTGATAGTTCAGTGTATTGGTCGATCGGGCCAAAATTATTGCATGCGTTTCGGCGCGTGTCCGTCCGTCCGAATCGACAATCGGACATGGTGGAAAACCACGTCCGATTATACGGTCCTCTATGGACCACATGATTGATCGTGGTAAAACTGTTGGCCGCGGCCACTGTTGGCGACCGACAGTCCTTCCTCCTGGCCGACCGGTCGAAAGTCGAAAACGGTCAGTCAGAGAAGAATTGTAACATGAATTGTAAATCTCTCTGCAGCAATCCCCTTTCCCCCTCCCCTCTGTTACCTCCTCCATGTCTAACATGCCCGACAAGGTTATCATGTGCAGCAGCAGTTAAAATTCAACATCCTGAACAACACACCCATGCACAGTGGCCAATAGAAAGCATGCTGCCCTGAAGACACAGAAGAGAAGGGAGAACAATAGTTATTGCTGCAATAGATCTCTCTCTTTGTGACCATTATCACTCAGTGAAAGCTATTCAATAAAATTATCTCTGTAGTCAAAGTACTCTCTCCCCCTGCTAATGCTTTTATTCTCATGTTTTGTTACAGAGCAGGGAGGGACTTAAGCAGGGAAGAGGGTCACATCACAGCGATAGAGGAGTAGAGGAATGCAATCCGTCTTCTTCTAATTTGTATATCTCGGGACAGAATGGGAAACTGAAGAAATTGAAGACACTCTGGGGGTTGGGGGGAATTATAGAATACATGGAAGAAAGAAAAAAAAAGTTTATTTCCCACTATAGATGCCCTTAACTAAAACCTTTGATTCCTTTAACTAGCTCCATATAAGTGTTTTATCAGAAGCAACTGTACATTAAAACTGTTTGTGTATATGATACTACCTTGTGTATATGATACTACCTGATGTCAGTGAAAATAAAGGAGGCCAAAAAAGGTAGGGATTGCTAAAAAAAAAATATATATTGTCACTCTTATAACAAATATATATATATATATATATAATATATTATATATATATATATATATATATACAATTCGACCAGCCGCACTCAAAGATATATTGCAATTCACTTTATTGATAATACATCAGGTCAATTCTGTCAGCAACGTTTCGAATGTTAGTCCCTTTCTCAAGCTAAAACAGACAGCATGTTATACATATTACATCATATCCTTTTATACATATGGAGTCACATAAGCCACTTTGAGTGCGGCTGGTCAAATTGGATGAATATTTGGTGCTAACCACACACACAGACATGCACCGATAAAATTGAAGGTGGAGTGCTGCTACTATATACAACAAGATATATATATATATATATATTTGTATGAATTAGTCTGGTTTGTGTTTATCTGAGACTTGGACAAATTTTAATATGCACCAGTCACCCGGATAGAACTTTTTCCAATACAAAGATAGCTTACACCACTACAAATATTTTACAATATGAATTTATCTGCACCACGAGGTTACGGTAATAGTTTATTGCCTTAAAGGGCAAGTCAGCCCTAAAATGAAAACTTACATACAGGTAAATTACCCCCCAAAACCCTAAACGGTAATAGTTGAAATCTGAAAATATAGAGGTCTAACCTGAAATCCTGCACAATATCCTGTTGCCCCTGTTTCTGTTTCCTGGTTCTTCCAGTTAGCAACTGTCAATTATGGATTTGACAGTTGACATCATAGCCAATGACTGAATGTTAATCTCCATCTGCCTCTTCTGAGCATGCCCAGGCTCAGTAAAGGCTCAGTACAAGTTTCTAAATTGCTCAGTTTCCATGACACACAGAAGCATAGCAGACATACAGTAATGAATTCATAGGACAAAGTATAATATATTAACATATTTAAAGAGGCCATTCTTTCTCAAAGATGTTTATGAGGGTGGAGTTGTCCATTAAAGGGCATCTATACCGAAAATAGGTTATTTTAAATTGACCATAACTGGAAACTATAATTCTTCCCAACCACCACTGTATCATTTTTTGCTGATCTGCCCCATTTCTTTAGATATCCAATCTAAAACTTTTTATATTTCAGCTGTCAATCGAGTTCCTTGCTCTTAAAGGGCATCTATTCCCGAAAAATAGGTTATATTAAATTGACCATAACTGGAAACTATAATTCTTCCCAACAACCACTGTATATTTTTGTTGATCTGCCCCCTATTCTTTAAATATCCCATCTAAAACTTCTTATATTTAAGCTGGCTCTCAAAAACTATTTCTGAGTAGTTTTATTGCTGGAATGGTGTCAAAAATGCTGGAGTTTTGACAGTTGGAAAGCTGTATGCAGTGTGATGGTTTAACCATTGGTTTGTGGGGAAATAGTCAGGTTGATGAAAGTGGGAGTGGGTAAAATAGGGATGGGGGTACTGCTCCTAAACAAAATGTGTGCTGGATTGAAGGCATGCAGCAACACACAAATCAGAGTAGTGCTACTTACAGTACTCAATTAAGATCAAGATGAGGCAAAGTCATTTTTTCAGTATAGTGTCCTTTAAAAAGTATTCTTCTGTGAGCAGTTTTACTGTAGCTGGAATGGTGACAGAGTTTTGACAGTTGGAATGCTGTATCAGTGTGCAGGCTTGACAGTTGGTTTGCGGGGAAAAGTCAGGTGGATGAAAGTGGGTTAGTGGGTTAAAAGAGGGAGAGGGGGATACTTTTTCAAAATAAAATGTGTGCTGGATTGAAGGCTGCAGCAACCACACACCATTCAAATTAAATGTATTCAATTATAGATTAAGATGAGGCAAATAATTTTTTCAGTATAGTGCCCCTTTAAAAGTTCTTTAATAGATGAATGCTTTAAGATGGGATTGTTTAATTATCACAGGCAACCAGGTGCCCAATAAATGTGAATTAAATGAAAGGATTTAGGGCTAGGTGACACTGCTGCATTTTTGTTGCGTTGCGCTGCGTTTTTCAGATCATTGAAAACGCGGCAATGCACCGAAAATGCGCGTTTTCCTATACCTAATGAAAAAACACATGCGCACAACGCAACGAAATCAGATGTGATTCAGTGTGCGATTGCGCTTGCAGCGCAGTGTGGCAGTGCCCTATTGTTCCTTGTGCAAAGAATAGAGGAGAGGATGCTTGTATGAACAGAGCTTACTATGTTTTTCTTGAAGAGAGGTTGAAAAACCTGTCTGTCTTTTCCCTGCCCCAAGGAAAGTATGCCCCCAAGGAAAGATATTTTCACAGTATTGCAGGCAGATTAGGTTTTATTCTTTATATTCTCGTTTGTATTGCTATGGGGGATCCCAACAAAATATCCACTGAAGGTAGTTCAAACACTTAATTGTAAAACATTCTCTGTGAAAACATCAGAGTTCTAAATACTAAAATTACTTTCACATTACCCTTTAATAGTTGTGGTGCAGAGCTGCAGGTGGATAATAAAGTATTGAACATGATCTCAGGACAGCTCTGTGCAATTAAGTCTCAACAGTGTACCTACTTAAAGATGAATGTTGGAGTGTAGGTGAAATTAGACAATTGGATTGTGAATCCCCAAACCTTTAAAATAAATATAAACCCCTTTATTTTAGTTTGCAACATACAGCATCGCTTTAGGTTCTACGGTTGAGTAGGCCACACTCGGGCGCTTCCGATCACATTTTGCGATCTATTAGCACATGAGAATCGCATGCCAGTGCATTAGAATGTGCGTGGCCACAGTTTTCAGAGCGCACGCAATCAACATTTTTTGTGAATCACATGCATCCTGATAATGATTAACAAAATTGCAATTGTGTGTGGCATTGCAATTGTGTTTTCATGTGCATTAACACCTGCCGCCTAAAAGTCTAACTGGACTATTAAGAGTTTTGAGTGTTTGCAGTGCAGGCAAACAGAATTTTAAAAGGATTAGGTTCACTCAGAAAGTGAACTATTCCTTTATTCATTAATAAAGAACGGGAGGTGAAGGAGCAATGCTTACGACCATTCAATTAATCTAACAGGAGCCAGGAGCAAGGGAACTTACTACTGCTCGATCCACTCTCCACTAGGCCCCCACTGTTTCCGGCTTAACTCAACTATTGCATGCATGCGCGCTGAACTGAACACAACATAAAATCTACATGCTGAAGGCGTTCAATTTTTCAATAGAAACATGATGCAGGCTGTACCGATTTCATTGTAGCCATACAGCATGCATTTAATAGACCGGATAAGCCTTGCAGCATTTAGATGTTGTGTGTTTGGGTTTAAAGGAAAGAGGTGGCACCTCTATTGGTGTCCCCATGAACGTTTTGATTCCCCTTTTGTCTCTCGGATATATAACCCTTGCACTGGGGGCAGCTGGATAGTTTCAGGTAAGGGTAACATAGAGGTCAACTGTAATTCCCCCTACAATGCACAGAGAGAATGAGAGGGATAGACAAGCCGTTGTTGGTAGGACAGTGCACACCAGTCTGGTTTTTCTAGTTCTAAGGAACCGCACTCTATGACCCCGCCAACAGAACTATGGGACTAGGTAACATGACAACACCTTAATGAGGGGCACGCTCCACACATACACATTTCCCATCCTGCCTTTCCCACATGACATCAGCAAATCATTACTGACATTCCGTTTCTGTAGCGACTGCCTGTGGGAATGTGATGATGTCCACTTTTGACTCATCCTATAGAGTCGCGGGGAGAGGGGGAGCCTGTGGGACCACATGCTTTATTGCACCACCCTATGCCAAACGGTAGAACCGCTCCGCCCGCCTGGAGGTACGTGTACAAGTGGGCGTTATGGGCATACGCTAAACTGCTATACGAGAAAAGGCGTACCGGAACATTGGAGTCTAGCGCGGTAGTTGGGGCTAGGTGAGAGTGGAGTGGGAGGGGTTACCGCTTAGGGGGCGTGGCGATGTAATCTGGCAGTGAATACTGCTGCCTGGAATTGAGTGTACTGCTTTATCGCTGATGTCAGTTGAATTCCGCAGATGGTTAGTAATAGCTGCTAGCACTGATCCGAACGCTTATTTGTAACTCGGTACGGCAAAGGCGGCCTCGTTCTGAGGTGAGACACTCGCGATTGATGTCTCAGGGTTTTGGTCTCTAACTGAACCGATCGACTCTGGGTCGGGAGCTGCAGCGCCGGTACGGAGCGGATTGTGCGTTGTCTCCTACGTGGGATTACAGTACCAGATATCCATTTAGTAGGACACTGTCATTCACACCTCTCGGAGGAAGGAAGGTTTTACCGCCTGCCTCGGTTATGGCGATGCTGGACTTGGCCTTACAGGGACTCGCCATCTTCGGTTGTGTATTATTTTTCGTTCCTTGGTTCATGCACTTCTATCCATCGTCTACACGTAAGTAAATTGCCCTATCTTCTCGTTATGGTTTGATTTGGCTTGTGGGGGCACAGGGATTCCCGGGAAGGGGAATTATGGACAGTGCTGGGCTCAGCACAACACCTACATTATAGCCATGCCCTCTGTCAAAGGACACTCCCATGTTAAAGTATACCTTCATTATATTTTAATTGCTCTTCTTAATTTTCATATATAGCAATGGGTGAAAGTCACCAAGATGTTCCATAACTGCATACACTAGTGATGTAGAACCATGGCGCTCAGATGTTTTGAAATTAACAACAACCAGCATGCCTTGTTTGCTGATGCTAACAAAGCATGGTGGGTGTTGTTTTCTAACATCTGGAGGGTCAATATTCAACATCACTGGTATAGACATAGTCATGGGTATCTTCCTTTGTTACAGGGAAGATTACAGTTACCATTTGTGCTAGCCCCTATCAATATCTATATGATCACCTTCCCCAAACAAGTAACATTACAGTACTTTAAGCAGATTTACCCAAACTGCCATTGTGCACAGTCAATAAGTAATGTGCGTGTCCTTACCTGTTGGTTACGGTAGTAACCATGGCATTGTATGGTTAGATGGACAACATAGGAGTGTCATTGTTTTGATGGTATGTCCCTGCACTGGAAAAATGTACACCCCTCCCACTCATTGCCTCTTTTATGGCACAACTTCCTCACCCCATCATCCCATACCTGGCAAGTAAGTTCAATAACCAGCTTATGTTATTAACTGGCTGCCAGAATCATTGTAGGCATTGTAGAGGCAAATGCACAGCATTTAAATTACAACAACCAGGATTACTGGCAATCAAAGCCTTGCCTTAAAAAAGGAGGCATTGTCATAAAAGTCGAGGGTACATATTTCCTATATAACAACTTTTTGATAGTCCTATGACTTATTATAATTTAATTATGGCTCTTGTGTGTTATAGAGTGTACGCTGAAGACCTGTTTATATGTGTAGAAATACACCAGCTCATTGTGAAGAAATTGTAAATATTGCTGGTAAATGTTAGCAGGATATGGTTGAAAGAGAAAAGTACAGGAATCAGATTTGTCTGTATTCCTGGCATTTGAAGTGTACAAAATATGTTTCTCAATCTTGGTTTATTTTAAATGGTCTCAGTATTTGTGAATATAATTTCTTCTCTGGCAATATACTGATAATAAGCTGGATGTTACGCTCATTAGCATCCACTTGCGCTGCAATCGGTAATGTTGTGCGATTTTAAGTAGTAGCCAATCGAAAACGATTGGAAAGTTATTCAATCAGTCAATATCTTCCTGCATCTTGGGATTTACCTACCCAAAGTTAACTCTTTTTTGTCATTAGGTATGTAGGTATAGGTGAAAACTGATCTGGTCCTTAACCCTGGATACTATTCATGAGTGGCCCGGGGAAGGGTGGTTGTTTAGGTTAAATTGTCCATAAAGGGTGATTTTAACCGGTCACCACAAGCGAGCGATCAGTCGGGACGGACACGTAGCGGTGAAAATCTAGTGGCCAACAGTATCCACAACCGATCATGTGGTCCCATAGGCGCGACCACACAAATGGCGGTGATTAACTTCCGCGTCGGATCGCCTTTTCGCCCAAGTGGGCGAAAACGGCGTCAGACATTTTTCGCCATCGACGGCACACACGCCACCGATTTTTCCGGCCGACTAACTGATATATGCGAATATAATTCAGTTTGCCTGAAAATCTCATTGTGTGTACCCCCCTCATATGCAAAAAAGGCCCCTCTCCGCCTCACCTTGCACAGGATGGGAACCTAAACAGCTAGCTCCTCAATCCTGGGTTCTCTATATACGCTCCATATCAATCTCTATTTCATAGTCTGCTCATTTATCACACCCTCCCACAGTCCGGAATGTTCCCGGGCTTGGTAGACGTGCTTCCTGCAGAGAGTGTTTCCCAAATCATGAAACAGTCCTGGAGGCAGGGAGACACAGGCGCTACTGTCTGGACTTTGATAGGTCTTTATGGAAAGTATGAAGAGAACTTGGGATCTAGCACTTTAGGTCACACTCTGGGTACTATCAGGTGAGAGGGGATTTGGTGGTAAGTTGCAGATAACTGTCCTTTTTTTAAAGTTAATTCTATATATGAGCTAATTTCACAAATGTGCTGTTTTTTTGTTTTTTCAACAATTGTTGCTTCAACATAATTTTTTTTTGAAGTTAACTCTTGCTGGAATTCCTAGCCTAATGGTTTAAAATGTAGTTGGTGAAATTTGCTAGTGTTTAAAGAGCAAATGTCCTTTTGCAAAGTTAATGTAGTATGAGACAACAACTGGAATGTCCAGCTGTCCATGGATTGGAAGGGGTGTACAGATGCCACTCTGGGTGTTTCAAAACATTTAAAGGCAAGGATCTTGATTATGTATGACCAGGAAGGAACAATGTATTAGGCAGCATTCTGACACTTAATTTCTTTCTGTCTGAACCATTTTAGATGAAAAATAGAAGTAATGTATGGGCATTTTATGGAAGACTGCATGGATTTTGGACTTGCACCTGTTTGCAATGGTTTACCTGTTCCCTTTTTGTTTCCTTTATTTTCTTTGCTGTATCTGTATATATAACTCGGGGCTCCTGGCAGTGGCTGGCCTTGAGGTTCAGGGGTGTTTTTATTATCTTTAAAAGTTATCTGGAAACAAAAAGAAAATCTCAATAAAATGAAATCACAATTAAAATAAAACCATAAAGCTTTGTACTTTATCTGTGAGTTTTGAATTATATTTAGAAAAGTTTTGAATAGTTGCTCTATATTGTTGGTACCTTTTAAATTTTTCACCTGAAATATGAATACTAAAAATATCAAATCAACAATTAAAAAATATATTTTTTTTATCCAAGTGGTATTTTATAGGAATTCTCTTTCTATGCAAAGCACTTAATGAATTTTTGCAAGAATCTCTGCTGCCTGCTTGGATCCCCTAAATGACCTACTGTATTTGTTATATGTATTCATGTAAATGATAATAAAACTGGAAAAACTTCAGAACGGAAAAGAATAGACATGCTCGCCCTGATCATTTTTGGGTTGTGTTCACACTACATATAGCAGTCCATATTTTGTAGGATATTTGAATTTAATTACTTCATTACTAGTGATATCCATTAAAAATGACAGATAAAATCTCCACCCATCAATCTTTATCCTGTAAAGATGACTTTTAGAATACTATGTAGGAGAGCAGTATAACTTCAAGGGTAAAGAAGATATAGAATGAAGGCCACATGTCTCTTGAAACTGTTGGGCAGGATGTGTTGAATTTGAAATGTTTCTTAAATACACTTTGTCACAGCTGAGACTGTGGTTCTTTGTCTTCTCTCATCACCTGTCTTTACTTGTTATAAGAATCATAGAATGCTAGGCTTGGTACACACGTGTAATTAAAATGCGTTAGTGTCACTTCATTATATTCTTTGGATGTCCATTCCAACAGCACATTGTAGTCCTGGATGAAGGGTTCCATCAGTGTGAATTGAAAATTAGATAGGTATGCTTTTGCTCTTGACAGACATCTTATCAATTGAGACCAGAATTGCTGGGCTTCACTGCTACTTAATTTATTTAGAAACTGTGGCTCACAGCTGCTCCTGGAACTAAACATGGCCCTCAATAGGCCCCCTCCATTAAATTAATGTAAGTGCTAATAATTTTCTGAGCTTTAGGAAATGTGTTATTATTTGAAGAAGTGACTGGTTAACCCTTTCACTGCCAGGAGATTTTTATAAAAAAAATTTGCGTTAACTGCAGAAGAATTTTCAGGATTTTGCCCTCAATCGCTTTAGACTAATTTTACAGTAGGAAACCTTGCAGTAAATCGGAATATTAAATTGTTTTTTTCAGCACAAAGTCTACTTAACATGGTAACAGAATTTTTGTAACTTTTCTGGAAATTTTACTGGAATTATGGGTAAAATGTGAAAAAAAATGAAAAATTTTCAAATTTTCATGGATTTTTCCCATTTTTACTTATAGTTATCTTAAGGTTACGCACAAAAACCTCACTGTTTCTAAAAGCTCAGATATCCCCGAGTACAACGACCAGATATATGTAGGTACCCGACTTTTCCTGTACAGGAGACCCCCCCAAACTAAAACTGCACCTTCAAGATATTACACCAAATTAAAATGTAAACCACTACGACAGTTAACATAGAATATCTTCCAAATTAACTAAAATATCCCCACAAGTGAGATATTTTTAGAAACTACACACCCGCAGGATTTTATGAGTGAGGGTTAGTTTCGATCAAAATGCAGATACCCGGACGCAGCTCTTCGTCAATTGTAAGTGTTATTTCTCACATTTTCCTTTTTTCCTCAACTGTAAAATCAGAGACAAATCAAATGCGAATTTCAGCTAAAACTGTGGAGGAAAGTTCAAACGCATCTCAAATATGAAAGCCTAACCCCTCCCGAATAAAACGGTATGCCGCATTCATGGGTGTACCCAGAGACATGGCTACCAACTAACCCAGAGCGTGACCAGTGCCAAATGTCAGTAGCAGCAAAAAAAATTAGCAGTTTGTATTTGAACAGTCTGCAGTTTTTCCACAAAACCCCCCCCAACTCAGAATACCCCCACAAACATATATTCCTGAAATCTGACACTGTCAGCTATTGTAACGCTGTAGTTCGTTCATTCATACCATCAATGGTGTGGGCGCAGTTCTTCGTAGAAGTTTGCACTTTTACCAGATTTTCAAAAAAATGACATCAAACAACATTCAAAAGGTTAAAATATGCCAAACCCTATGGAATGTAAAAAAAAGTTACCAATATCAATCTCCCAAATGTCGAATCAACGGTATGCCATATGTGTGGTTACACACGCGGACGGGAAGCGAAAAGCCACAAAGTGAGACAACATGCACGATGGTCAGAAACGGCCAAAAAATATTTAGCCAAACTTCGAATTTGGACAGTCTGCAGTTTTTTCAACAAACACCCCCGTAACTTAGAAAGAACCCCAAACTATATATTCCTGAAATTTGACACACCTTACTATGTAACACTGTAGTTGTTCAGTCATACCATCAATGGTGTGGGCGCAATTCTTGTAAGTAGAATTACGCATTTGTCTGAAAAATGAACAAAAAACAACTTCAAAAGGTAGAATCATGCCAAAACCTCATGGAATGTAAAAAAAAAGTTACTAAATATCAACTCCCAATGTCCTGAATCAAAACGGTATGCCATATGTGTGGTACACACGCGGACGTGGAAGCGAAAAGCCACAAGTGAGACAATGCACATGGCTCAGAAACGCAAAAATATTTAGCCAACTCTGAATTAGACGTCTGCAGTTTTTTCCAAAAAAACCCGAACTTCAAATAACCCCACAAACTATATATTCTGCAAATTTACACACCTTCAGCTATGTAACACTGTAGTTTGTCATTCATTACCATCAATGGTGTGGGTGCAGTTCTTCGTAGAAGTTCGCATTTTCTGAAAAATCACAACAAAAAAACACTTCAAAAGGTAGAATCATGCCAAAACCTCATGGAATGTAAAAAAATTACTAAATATCATCTCCCAAATGTCTGAATCAAACGGTATGCCATATGTGTGGTTACACACGCGACGTGGAGGAAGCCAAAAGACCACAAAGTGAAACAATGCACAATGGCTCAGAAACAGCAAAAATATTCAGCCAAATCTGAATTTGAACAGTCTGCAATTTTTTCCACAAAACAACCCCCACAAACCATATATTTCTCGATATCCACACACCTTTATATGAAATTCGAGTTTGTCATTCGTACCTCAATGGTGGGCGCAGTTCTTCGTAGATAGAAGTTCAGTTTTAGCAGATTTTCTAAAAAATTTTTTAAAAAAACACTATTAAAGTAGAAATCATGCCAAAATCCCAAAGTAATGTAAAAAAAAAAAGTACCAAATATCAATCTCCCAATGTCCTGAATCAAACGGTATGCCCTATGTATGGTTACAACGCAAAACGTGAATCAACTAGCCACAAAGTGGAGCCAATGAACAATGGCCCAATTACAGCAACTTTTCAGATTTGTCACTAAACACCCTTATATTAGAAATACCCCCCCCAAAACTATATATTTGGAATTACACACCTTCAGCTACACAATGGTGTGTATTCCTTTATGCATACCACCAATGGGTGGGCACAGTTATATTTAAAATTTTCGTTTTTACCAGATTTCAGTAAAAATTTATAAAAATACAATTCAAAGTAAAAATCATGGCAAATTTCCATTCATGTAAAAAAAAACTTGTCAATTATCAATCTTCCAAATGCCTGAATCAAACGGTTTATGCCATATGGTGCATGTACAACAGGGACATGGCCTCCAACTAGCCAAATGGGACACATGCACAAGTTGTAATTACAAGAAAAAAAATCAAAGTGCCTGTAATTTCAAACAGCCCCAAAACTTGGAAAGCCCCCCACAAATAAAGCCCCCAACTAAATATCAAGCTCCCACATGTTCTGAATCAAAACGGTATGCCCTATGTGTGGATGCACAGAGACGTGGCCACCAACTAGCTCAAATTGGACGCATGCACAAATGCAATTACAAGAAAGAATCAAAGTGCTCTGTAATTGAACAGCCTACAACTTTTTCTAAGGAAACAGTCTCGCAACATGGAAATATTCCCCCAACAAACTATATATTTTTGGATATCTACACACCTTCAGCTACGTTACGATTGCCATGCTTTCATACATACATGAAGAATTCTAGACACACTGATCCAAAGAAGTCCGTTTGTTTTTAGGAGGTTTTTGTGAAAAATAAAATAAGATAGATAAGAAGTGTTGAAATCCTACCTTAAACCCTTTTGACAAGCAAAAACCCACTAAATGTCAATCTCCCACATATCCTGCATCAAACGGATGCCATATGTGTGGGTTGCACCACCGAGACGTGGCTACCAACCTAGCTCAAATGGGAGCATGAGCAGTCCAATTACAAGAAAAAAATCAAAGTGTTCTGTAATTTGAACAGCCAATCAACTTGGAAATACCCTCCACAAAACTATATATTTTTGGAAGCTACACACCTTCAGCTACGTGATGTATCGTGCTTTCGTATATACATGAAGAATTCCAGACGCTGTTATTCATAGAACTCCGTGCTTTTAGGGATTTGTGAAAAAATTAAATAAGAGGACCTATGGTTGAAATCTACCTAAACCCACTTGGCAAGTAAAAACCCACTTAAACGGCAATCTCCCACATGGTCTGAATCAAACGGGTATGCCATATGGGTGGGTTGCAAACAGAGACGAGCCACCAACTAGCTAAATGGGATCCATGCGCAATTACAATTACAGAAAAAATAAAAAAACCGCACAACCCACCCCCCACACCTATCCCACTCCCCCTTTTAGTGGTATTTTAGTGAAAAGCAGTTTAGTTACGAGAGTCCACAGTTTTTGCACACTTTTACTGATCCTAAAAATTAATCAGGGAATTTTGCAGGGTACAAAAACAAGACAGAATAAAATAGGCTTAGTTCCCAGGGGGGATCGAGGGGGCTAGGGGGGCAGTGAATGCTGCCCCCCAATCGCCCCTAGCGGGGGCCAATTTTTTTTAGGTGCAGGGAAGCCACAGATCGTATATTCACGATCTGTGGCAGTTTGGGTCATACTGCACAGATCGTGAATATACGATCTGGTGGAGGGAAAGGGTTTAAAAGGCAATAAAAGGGCTGGGAAAAGGGGCATTGGGAGGGCAGCAGCCACTCACAGCCTTGCATTATTCTTTAAAACAGATGTTGCCCACACTCCCCTTTTCACCCAAAAGAAAGACTATTTGAACAAATACCAAATTTCTCCAGTAATATACTGGGAGACGCTTTTTTCCATCCATTTTATACAGTGTTCCTTTTGATATATTACAGTGTCTTACTTCGTGAACAGCTGATTAACCCTTGAGTATTTTAGTAAACAAGTTACCGGATTTTGTGTGTGCACTTTAGGTATGTAATACTTAAGTTGGCCATAAATGTCTTGTTATTCTAATGGGAAGATAGATAGAACAACATTGTTTGACCAGAAAGCTTGTACTCAGTCGTAAGCAGGGCAGGATGGGCAGGTTCTACTTTGGTAGTGATGTCACAACTATTATACTGCCAGTGGGGTTATCTCCCGCATCCTATTTGTGATATTTATAAGTTTCAGCTGGGTGCTGCATAGTACCATGGCCAGGGTATCTGCATACAGAGTAAAACAAATTTTGGCATAGTCTGACCGAGTCTAGATGGGGACCATTAAGGTAGTTTGTAAAAAATGACTTTTAGTCGTGGACTTCTACATACTGCTGAAGCGATTCTGTGGGTTATAGTTTCCGGGAAACTCCCAGTGTTCCCGCACATCTACATTGCTAAAGTGCTACGGAAGGTTTGGGGCTATATAAAATCACACGAATAATAATAATAAAATAAATAACTATAGTTGAAACAAGGGCTTGGGGGAAAAACAAAGGTTTGAAGTAGGAGTTTAGGAGAAAAAATTGCAGGTGATCGCCAACGAATTTATTCTCCACTGATACAGTGAATGCTTCGAAAAGTCATTCCAAATCCCTGGCAACTGTACCAAGGATCAGCATGACCCTAGAAGACACTAGCAGCATGTACACCGCACAGTCCCTAATATTTCATTCATCAGTATCTTTTTTAGTAGATAAATTTTTTTTTTTCTTTTAGATTTTAAGATCTTTAAGTTTGGCTGGCAGATTTGAAACTAATTTGAGGGTTTACTTACAGTTTACACTCACTTTGTAAAAAAAAAACTTAATTTTTTTAATTTATACTTCTAGAAACATACTTTATGTGAATTGAACATCAGTTGTATAGTCAGCTGCCCTTTCAGAATCATGTATGAATGAATGTGACTTGAACTTGAGCTGAAAGCTGGAGTTTTGTGGCAATAGGTCTCTTCCGGCAATAGCCCGTCGCATCCGTTTTTCACCAATCAAGCCTAGCCCTGTTAAGGCTCGTACAACAACTTGATCGGAGAGCAGAGGAGTGCAGCACGCGAAACGGGCATTTCGGTCAATAATCACACATGTGTATGCTCTTGGTCTGGTTAGTTTGTTGATCAGCCGAAAGAACCCCACCGAACGCATACACAGCGTGCGATTATCACCTGAAACTGTCCATCGGCATGGAACGTGGAAGCTCTTGGGTCGGTGTCTAAGATCGGACGTGTGTACAGGCAGGTTATGAGGGTTCTGCATATTAACCTATGTACATAACGTGGCCTGTGGATCTAAAGATTCTTGAAGTGATCTTTCGTTTGGTTAAAACTAGAAGCTCTAAACACCTGATTTGATAAAAATCTGTTGAGCATTACGGGTACGTGGTCTGAAATCTTCCCTATAAAAAATATATAAAAAAAACCTAAATCACATCTGTAGATAAAATTTGTGAGAAGCTATTGGTGGGAAAGATAGACACTGTTTCACCCCCAGGACAGCTGTGCAGCTGGTTGTGGGTTGAGGGGCGACTTGAGGCGTGATGCGGTAATTCTGTATTGCCCTCAATGCATTTTAAAAAAAAAAAAAATAGCTTTTAAAAAGGCGTAAAGGTATGCAGCCACCTCCCTATAAAATTTTTTTTTCCTGATTTCGAGCCTCTCTCTGCTTTTAATTAGCCCTTCAATTAGCCATGCTGTGAAGGGGGACGGGGGCTGAACAATACTATCTGCCTATAACTGCACTCACAGACTAGCATGCGACAAATAACAATCCTGCACCCACCTTAATGCTAGCTATCTGACGCAAAGCTGTAGATTATAGAAGGAGCAGAAGGTTTGTTTGACGAGAAAAACGAAATTGAAGCTTCGATTGTAGTTAGCGGTCGCATAGGAGAAGAAGTTGTACAACGCACCAATGACAAGTGAAATTGATGCTAATGATGGCCTGGGGCCGTCTAGGAGGCGCGGCTGTTAGCTTATCTTGCTGTGTGAATGAGGGCACAGCCAGTTGTAAATGGAGTAAGTGAGATTCAGATGCTGTGGGGTAGTTGGACATGTAATGGGGGGAGATGTTTTTTTGGGTATAGTTGTCCTTTAATAGGCTCTCCTCTCAACTGTCCTTTCCCTCCCCACCCACTGGTACTTTCCCGGTCGTTGTCCCCAGCATTAAGTCTTAACTGAGCGTGCTTCTCCTGGGGGCGGAAGGCGGGGCAGAGATAGAGTTAGGTGATGTCACTCAACCACTGGAATCAGGAAGTTTGAAACACCCCAATGTAACTTCTCACAGGGTCCCGCCAGATTTGTGATGTCGACTCATTTTAAAGGAAATCCTGCAGGCTTTCATTAACCTAATTGTTTTGAGACCAACGTTGCCCTGAACATTTTTGCAAATCACCCAAAATTTCAAGAAGAATAGTATAGAGAAAGTTGTTTATTCTATTGTGTATTGAGATGTCTGTTCTGCATTCTGGTGATGGCAATGAAACATTTTGGTTTGATTAATTAACATTCATGTACATACTACTTGATCTTTCGAAGATGGAAATCGCAGGGTATATTTATTTAATGATATGGTATTATAGAATTGAATACTTACATACTAGGAGAAAAATAAATAGTATTCTGTATTCCCTCTGTTCCTTTTAATATCATACCTGCGTGCGTGCATATTATATATATCACCATGTGCATACAAATGCAACCGTGCATAGCTTAGTTGAGAAAATTGGTGTTAGTGCTTTATTCAGTAAGAATAAGGCCACACTACAGCAACAGGACGCGTCTGCAAAAGCGCTCGCTAGCATCTACTTGCGCTACGATACAGTTAATGGTATTCACTGCAGTTGTGCTTTTGGTTTGTCAAAAAATCCATAAAATTCAGATAAGTGTTTATAAATGCAATTTGTTAGGAGAAGACTTTGGAGCTGTAAGAAATGGGCCCTGATGTTTCGATTAGTAGCAAGAAAATGTTATTAGAGGGCATGTACAACCTTTTATTTATTCACCTTGTGTGTTTTTTTTCCTTTCATTTTGTAAAGGGCATGTCCATCCCCAAAACTAAAATTTAACCCACCACTGGCCCCACTTATACTGTTTTAAAAATCCTTGCCTTACCTGTAAGAATCCCGGTCCCGGCTATTTCCCTAACTCAACAAGGTATGGACACGCGCAGATTGGAAGACTTCAATACAGAGTATGTTCAACCCCCCCAAAACAAAATTTTAGTAACTGTAGAACAACCCCCAAACCCGAGAAACCATTTTA